>OY856188.1:93313191-93527443 GCA_963693315.1 Diogma glabrata | reverse complement strand
TTGAACACCGGAAGAGAAGGATACACGGTAACGCTGAAGATCTTTCAAGAAGACCCTGTGTTAAGGAGCGCAAGTCATATGGCAGGACTGAGAGAAAGGAGGCAATGAAGGTGAATCAAATTAAGTTCCAAACTCCTGACGATTGGTGTACCGAGGTACTTAAAGGAGAGCAGCAAAAGGATCCAGCTATGGCACCAATATTGAGATGGAAAACTGAGGGAAGGCGACCGGAGTGGAAAGAGGTCGCACCTTTAAGTACGGAGGTGAAATGCTACTGGGCGCAATGGGACTCACTATTTATGGACAACGGGATACTTAAAAGAAAATGGGAGTCCGCTGATGGGAAGAAAGTGTTAGAACAACTGGTGTTACCATCAAGTCGAGTGGAAGAGGTACTGGGAAAGCTGCATGGAAGTATTTCTGGAGGACACCTGGGAGTCAATAAAACCCTAGCCAAAGTAAGGGAGAGGTTTTATTGGGTAAGGTATCGAACAGACGTGGAGCAATGGTGTCGGCGATGCGATACTTGTGCAGCGAGCAAAGGACCAAAAACTAGAACTCGAGGAGAGATGCAACAGTACAATGTGGGTGCCCCAATGGAGAGAATTGCTATAGACATCGCGGGGCCATTTCCGGAAACGACAAAAGGTAACAAATACATCATGGTGGTCATTGATTACTTTACAAAATGGCCGGAAGCTTATGCAATACCGAACCAGGAAGCAGTTACGGTCGCGGAAACATTAGTCAATGAATGGGTTTGCAGATATGGAACACCGCTCGAGTTGCATACCGACCAGGGAAGGAATTTCGAATCTCAACTGATGGAAGAGCTGTGCAGAACACTCGGCATTAGAAAAACACGAACTACACCTATGAACCCGCAGTCGGATGGCATGGTAGAACGATTCAACCGAACCATGGAAGAACATTTGTCAAAGGTAGTAGAAGCCAACCAAAGAAATTAGGACAAGGATCTTCCGTTATTCTTGATGGCCTATCGTAGCGCAGTGCACGATACGACAAGTGAAACGCCAGCGAATATCATGTTCGGAAGAGAACTACATCTTCCTAGTGACATCGAGCTCGGCATCCCTGGAGGTCTGGTATCCACGAAAACAGATTATGTGGGACAACTAAGGGAGAAGATGAATAAAATCCATCAACAGGTTCGAGACCACATTAAGATTGCCAGTGACAAAATGAAAACCAGGTACGACATAAATGCAAATAGTGGCGGTTTTTAAGAAGGAGAATTGGTATGGCTATACAACCCCAGAAGAACTAAGGGAAGATCACCCAAACTGCGGCCAGATTGGGAAGGCACATATAAAATAATCAAACGAATTAATGATGTTATCTACCGCATACAAAAGGGACCCCGTACCAAGATGAAAGTGATACATCTGCAAAGGTTGGCACCGTGCCAAGGTAACAGCACCAATGCGATATCTGATATTGTTCGGGACGAACAAAACTAAATGGAGGGCGATGTAATAAACTTCGTCCAGAATGGGTTAATTTTATTTACTCATTCATGAATTAAAAGTTAACTCCTTTTTCAATCTTTTACTTGTATTGCAAATTAGTAGAGCTCCCGGGAGTTGAGCATGGGGAACCAAAACCTGTTTTTATAATTGCCATGAAAGGCTACGACCTTATATAGTAGACTAGGTTAATATTTGACCTAGTTTTAGTTTCCTGTATTGGAATTAGAATGTAGGTTATTGGTTTATTGTGGTTTGTTGTTGTTGTGTGTTCCCAAGCCGGTTGCTAAAGGCCTTGGAAGGTCGTCAGGTAAACTAGGTTAGTATTTGACCTAGTTCTGGTTGTCTGTATTGGTAATTTCTCGATTTAAAGTGTAGGTTAGTGGTTAATTGTTGTTTGTTGTTATTGTGGGTTTATTGTTGTTGCTAAAGGCCTAGGAAGCATGTCAGATAGACTAGGTTAGTTCAAATGTGAGTTCAAATTTAAAATTAAAACAATAAAATAATGGTACAAATGACAGATAAAACAATTTGTCACGTGTTTTTATTCATTTTTCTTTTTACATTTTTGTTTTAAAACTAAAATAAAACTATTACATGATTTTATGTACATTAATTTTATTGGGTTAACCAACCCTTATTAATTTATTAAAAACTTTTTCTCTATGAGGTTTTTTTAGAACTGCAGAGATAATAGGTTCAATATTTTTTATTCGTCTATGAAATCTATCTCGATCTCGTGCATATTCTTCATATTTTCCCTGTCGAGCTACTCTATATGCATAATCCCACACATACATAACGTAAAGATCTAATTTATTGTTAAAGGTAACTTTTTTTGTTTTTAACATTATAGTACTTTTTCCTTCCGAAGATGCATATAAATGTTAAGACAGTTTTTTACAGCACATCTAAAATGATTATTTGAAAGATGTATCGGACACATTGATTTAAAATTTTCAATCTTTAATAACGACGGTATGGCAAGATTTTCTATTTTAAAACTCTCAATATACTTTTCAAGGAAAAATTTTTTTTGTTCGCCTTTTACATAAATTTTTTCAGCTTGTTCTAAATAGTATTTAATAATTGATTTTATATCCACATAGTCAATGCATCCGCCATTCCAATTAAGTCCATTTATTTTATTGCCGCAATATCGGTTGCTATATTGTGCTGCTTGACCTAGTTCTTCTTCGTGGTAAGGTGGTTTGAAATGATAAACGATAGGAATCAAACTTCCTTTTTCAAGTAGAGCGAGTTCTTTGACAAAATATTGTTTATCGTTTCCTCTTAGAAATTGGAGATCAACTATGAAAACACGTTTGGCCATTGTGAGACTATATAAGAGACTGTCTGTCCAATTTTCCAAGATTAATTTTATACTCGACCTCTGTTTTGTATACATATAGATTTGTATAGTTAGATAGATACTCTTCGGCAAACCATGTTTTTTCATCCGTTTACTATGATGGTTGCCGGGCCGTCTTGTTGTGGGAAATCGACTTTTATTTTTAATTTAATAAAACAAAAAAACAAATATATTCAACCTCCAATTGAGAAGATTATTTGGTGTAACCCCGATAAAGAAGCCGTCCCGAAAAATATCAAAGGACTTGAACATTATAATACTATTCCAGATTTTTGTGATAATCAAGATCCACTGTTAATTATAGTAGATGATATGATGTTAAATTCTCACGACAAGATTGTGTGCGAATTATTTACTAGAGGTTCGCACCATAGAAATTTATCTGTAATATTTGTAACTCAAAACGTTTTTCACCAGGGAAAATTTTCAAGAGATATTTCATTAAATTGTAAATATTTAGTGCTTTTCAAAAACCCTAGAGATAAATCCCAAATACTGCCTTTAGCTCGTCAAATATACCCAAAACAGGTCAACGAATTTGAGAAAGTATATAATGAAGTAACTACCTTACCATATGGTTACATTTTAATAGACCTTACTCAAGATATTAATGATATATTTAGATTAAGAAGTGACATATTTGGAAAAAATTTTTGTTTTTGTACAAAAGAGCAATTGGAGCAATTTGGTGAGGAATATGAAACGATTACAAACCAACCGTCATATATTGCACCTGTTAAAAAATTCTAAGAGAAAATTTCAAAAAGTTATAATAAAACAATGTGAGCCGAATGTAATTAAAACGATCTGTGAAATTGCGTTAAATATTTTAAAAGGTAACTGTCATTTAAATAAAAGAGCAACCAATCAACTAAAAAAGTATAAAAAGGACTTGAGATCACTCATTTGCCGTAAGAAGTCGCTCACTAGTAAAAGAAAAATTATAATTCAACGTGGTGGATTTTTACCTGCTCTTCTCGGTGCAGTTTTATCAGGGGTGATTGGTCATTTTATAAAATGAATAATACAACATTTAACAAAATGATAATATTAAAACCTGAAATATATGAAAAACTAAAGCAAAATTCAGACGTTGAACTCAACCAGTTGGATAAAAAGATGAAAAACATTTTATTAAACAAAAATTTGTCCGATATTCAGAAGTGGTATTTGTATCGTCAGAACCTATTTAAAATTAGAAACAAAAAAAGATTGTTATCTAAAATTGAAGAGAAAAAAATTAAAATCATGGAACCTAAAAGTACCCAAACACGTTTCCGTACAAAACCCATATTTAGAGCGACAGACACTCAAACAGATGTTGTCGGTAAAAGAAATTTTGAAATGCAGTTTCCTGAAGAAGAAATATATGAGAATGAAGATGATGAAGTATTTGATAAACGCGTCCAGGAAAATATTTTTAAAGAAACAACACAGTCTGACAGTGAACTTGATGAAGACGTTCAAGACAAAATTTTCGCAAAAGCACTATCTGCCACATCAATTGGTGAGCGTTTAAGAAAACGAAAATTAACTCCAAATCAAAATTATCAAACATTTGAAACCGAGTCTGGAGACGTTATAACGGTTCCTCTTGACAGTCCACCCGAAAAGAAAGAAAAGCATATAAATAGCGAGAAATTTACAACACCTACAAAACGAATTTTACGACCAGCTAAAGCGGGTGACAGTCAAACAAAAATTAATTTTCCAAAACGTAAGAAAACATGGGCGATATACACCTAAAAGATGAATTTTATGTTACTTTACTCAGTGATAACTCAATGAATTACTATCCTGATAATACTTTATCAGCTTTTACAAATAATTTACATAAACCAATCAACGGTACAAACTGGAAAGTTGGTCTGTCGGAGATTTACTTAAACGATTTTCAACCAAATAAATACGGAAAAAACTGGCACATTGGTACAAAAGTTTTTATAGGAGGTAATTCCGAACACTTGGTTGGAATTGGGACGACGTACATTCCACATAACACGGATGAATATTTGTGTGATTGGAAATCTTTTTTGTTACCAACTCTTATTCAGAATATACACCCGTTTGATGGCTACTCAAGAAAAGAGGTTGAGCGTGAACTAATTTGGGGGATATATGATTTTATATCTTTGGATTCCAATTACGTGGCTGCACCTTCATCAACATCATTAGAAAAACAACTACCTGAAACAAATGAATTTATTAAAATATGTATAAATCAACCACCACTTGAGCTAAAATTAAAGGCAGATCATAGCTACTCACTCGAAGAGTTACTGAAATCATGTTTTGATCAGATAACTGTAAAAATTAAAGATTTTAAAAAGCATAAGTCAAGACTCTTAGATTTATTTAAAACATTTCTGCAATATTTACCTATGACACCCGTAATTAAACCAGAAATGCTTTTTGTCTATACCGATATTATTGAACCAAATATGGTGGGTGATAGCACGGTGAGATGTTTAAGAACGATAAACACAAAAAATGCATTTGAAGTAATGGAAAAAGAAATTTTAAATATACAATATTTTGCTGTTGAGAAAAATTTTTTTGATAATATTTCTATTCTAATCTGTGATAAATATAGTAGCAAAATTAATTTTGCAACAAGTAGTATTCCTACAAAAATTGTATTACATTTTAAAAAAGTATATAAATAAAAGGGGGGATTCTATTAAACAATTTAGTGTTTTATGAAAAGCATTATGGAAGGAGTATATTACAGATACTATTTGAGTCAAACGGGGAAAGGCATTGAGGATATTGGTCCGTTGGTACATTCGACTGTACCATATCAACGAGGACGTGGCCTAGGTAGTTTTTTTGGGGGACTTTTCAAGTATTTGAAACCAATATTTTCTTCGGGGGCTGATTTACTAAAAAGGCAGGTTGTAAACTCTGGTATAAGTGCTTTATCAGATATTGTATCCGGTGCAAATATTAAGGAAGTTCTGCAAGATCGCGGTAAAGAGATTGTCAAAAGTGTAAGACGCGGGGCAGTTCAAAAACTCAATGAAATGTATGGGTCGGGAAAAAGGAAAAGAAAAGTTATAAATAAGCCGTCGATCAAAAATTTAAATTATTTTACCTCGAAACGACGTAAAGTTATTAGGCGTAAGAAAGAAAAAGATATTTTTGATTAATTATGGTGGAATGTATGAAATCTGAATTGGATATATTTAAAGCACAACCTATTCAATCAAGTATTCTACGATCCGAAGAGGTTTCTTACAACCCTATAGCCTCATTAGATAAACCATCGGTAATAGAATTTGTTTCATTAGGTCATGGAGATACATATAGGGACTTATCTTCTACATATTTAAGATTGAAAATACGGATTTTGAAAAAAGATGGAGGGTTATGGAATAATGATAAAGGGGCAGACGGAAAAGAACTATCACAGCCAAGTGTAGTTAACAATCTTTTACATTCTCTAATAAAACAATGTAATATTCAATTAAACGGGAAAAATATAACACCATCAGACGGAAATTATCACTATAGAGCATATATTGAATCGCTATTAAATTATGGTAATGATGCTGCTACCACACATTTAGAGTGCTCAGGGTGGACATTAGATAAGGCGAACATAGAAAAATCTAATAATTCTGGATCGAAAGACCGTCAAAAATTGTATAATAATAGCAATGTTGTTGAGCTAATGGGTAAACTACATGTAGATATGTTTAACCAGCCTACCTTACTTATAAACAACGTGGATGTTCGAATTACACTAACACTAGAAAAACCAGAATTCTATTTTTTTTCTGACGATACCGATGAATCTCAATTGAAAATTTTAGAAGCAACATTGTTTATGAGACATGTAACTGTTAATCCGAGTGTTCTATTAGCACATAACGCTGTTTTGGAAAAAAAGAATGCTATATATAGTTATAAACGTGTGGAAGTAAAAACCTATACTCTTCCTATGAATACATCATCCATATCGCTCGACAACGTTTTCATTGGTCAATTGCCGACTACAATCATCTTTTGTATGACCGAAAATATTGGTTATTCAGGAAAAAGATCAAAAAACCCGTACAATTTTAAACATTTTGATATTTCTCAATTTTCGTTGAATGTGAATGGGGTACAGATACCTAATACAGCAATTGAAACTAGTTTCTCTGATGAATATAATTGTTATACCAGAGCCTACAACACACTTTTTCAAGGAACAGGGATATTCCATAATGATAAAGGTCATCAGATAACAAAAACAATGTTTAGCAATGGATTTTTTTTACTTGCTTTTGATTTAACCCCCGATGCATCAGGGAATGAAATGTGCCAAGGTCTACTTAATCAAGGAACTGTTAGAATTGAAGCAAAGTTATCAAAACCATTGCCGTCCACATTAACTGCAATTGTTTATGGGGAATTTGATGCAAACATTCAAATCGATAAAAATCGAAATATATTCACAAACCTATAAATAGGATGAAAAAGCGTGAGTCTAAATATTTTACATCATGTCTTCATCCTGTGCACTTGTCGATGTTACATTTTGTTGTAACGACAAAAACAGTTTGTTTGTGAAAGAAATTAGTATAGTAGGATTTAAAGAGCCTTGTAAGAAGTTCGTAAAAGAGTTTACTTACAAGTTTCCAACAAAAGAGCTAACAAATCAAAATATTGAAAATTATTCTTTTGGAACTGTGACTAACGAAAATATAACTAAAGAGTTTAAACAAATATTAGAAAGTTTTGATATAATCATTACCAACAAACTAATTAAAAAAGAGTTTTTAGTAAATTATGTAAAGGAAGCGAGCAAAGTTTATGATCTGAGTCAATTTATTTTATGAACACTTTAGAAATAACTAACATTTTAAAATGTAACCAGCGTACAAACAAAAAATTTAAGGGGGTATTCGCTCTGGATAGAATTCCAAAAGTAAAAGAAAAACCATCTCTTTTAATCGTTAACACGGATAAGGCTAAGGACCCTGGAACACACTGGTTAGCTATTTATATTCCTAAAAAGGGGTGTATAGAATACTTTGATTCTTTTGGGCAGAAACCAACTAAACCTGAAATTTTAAGATATTTGAAGAATCATTGTTTAATTTTTAATGATAAACAGTTGCAAAGTAATTTTACAGATGTATGCGGGCAATATTGTTGTGTTTACGTTTGGTTTAGATGTTTTGGTTTAAGTATGAAAAGTTTTTTGAACCAATTCAGTAAAGTAAATCATATTGAAAATGACAGGTTGATTTTAAAACTATTTCATAAAATATTTGGAAAATACAACTTTTTACAGTCTTGTAACCCGAGAGTTAGAGGAAAGTTAAAAAGAAATGGAAATTCGACATGAAAACACGATGTCTTTATTATTAAACTATACATACTTTCTTAATAAAAACCAGACCTTTAGAATTTCTGTTGGTTTTACGGGGGAATCATTTGAAGCCACAACCATATTCCATCGTAATGGAAAAGAAGTAATTGTTCTGAAATATCGTGATTGGTGTGAATTTTACCATCTATACAAAAAGCTGCTGTGCAGTCGAACAATAAAAAATACCAAATTATGTTTACAAGCAGGAATTCAAGCTATTCGTAGTCAAACTCTTAGTGTCAACAGAGAAGAGGCCGATATATTTAACAACCTTGTTGATTTTCTTCAAGCTGTAATGATTCACTATAAAAATTCCGAACAAAATGTAAGAGCGTATGTTGAAAAATACATAAAAACCTGTGAAGAAAAACAAGTGGAAAAGTTGCATGAAGAAATTAACATCCCAAAGCAACGGATCAATGTGCAGTGTAATTTTTCTAGATTATTTTTCGAGATACCTGTAATATTAAACAATAAACTACGCAAAATTGTACGAAAATAAAAACAATTGCCTTTTATTTATTTTATTTTTATTTTTATTTTTATCTATCTATAATGTTACTAAAAAACCATTCGAAATATCCTTCTTGCTCGACTTCGATATTTTGTTCTTCGTTAACCTGCAGATCATCTGTTTGAGAGTCAAACCAGTTTTGACCGTCCTGCCATTCCTCTTCTTCCTCCTCTTCAAGTAATTGCAGTGGTGATGGTGGTGGTGGTATAAATTCTTGAAAAGACGAGGTCACCTCGTTAACCTGCAGATCATCTGTTTGAGAGTCAAACCAGTTTTGACCGTCCTGCCATTCCTCTTCTTCCTCCTCTTCAAGTAATTGCGGTGGTGATGGTGGTGGTGGTATAAATTCTTGAAAAGACGAGGTCACCTCGTCAACATCAACATCATAATCATTCGTGGTTGAACTAATTTGGTTTTCTTGTGTAATTTTATTTAAAAAATAATTTTCATTACTTTCGTTGGTAAACGGAAACGAAGTCGAATCAGCTTCCATATTAAAAGTTGATTTCTGTAGGGAGACTGAGGATTTCTACAAAAATTTAGCTATTATGTACAACTTTTCAGAATCAGCTGCCTCTATATATAGAAAGAGAAACTAAATATTGTGTGTATTGTGTATAGGATGTCACGAGCACAAATTGTTTCAGAGCTACACAGGCCACTTAGAAAAAATTTTCGTAGGAGAAAGTTCATTCAAAAGGGTTTGAATGATACTTGGCAAATTGATTTAGTCGAAATGATTCCTTATGCCAAATTTAATAAAGGTTTCAAATATTTATTGACGGTGATTGATACTTTTTCCAAATACGCTTATGCTGAACCTGTCAAACGTAAAACTGCTGAAGATGTTTTACGAGCACTTGAAAATATTATCAAGCAAGCAAAGGATTCCCCAAAAAATATTCATTCAGACCAAGGCAAAGAGTTTTTCAACAGACAGTTTAAACAATATATGTTGAAAAATAAAATTAATCATTATCATACATTCTCAGAGCTTAAGGCATCTATCGTGGAACGTTTTAATCGAACTTTGAAAAGTATGATGTGGAAAAATTTCAGTTTACAGGGGAATTACAAATGGATCTCAATTTTACAATCATTGTTAAAAAACTATAATTCAACACCGCATAGAACAATCAAATTACCTCCAGAAAATGTTTCAAAGAAAAATGAAAAATCAATACTTAGAAGTGTATACATGCATCCAAAAATTTTTCAAAAAGCTAAATTTAAGATAGGAGATAATGTAAGAGTCAGCAAAAATAAAGGAAACTTTGAAAAAGGCTATCAACCAAACTGGTCAACAGAAATTTTTAAAGTGGTTAAAGTTAAAAATACATATCCGATTACGTATAACTTAGTCGATTATACCAACACTCCAATTTCCGGGGGATTTTATGAAACAGAACTAACACCTGTAAAATTTTCTGATACCTATCTTGTCGAGCAGATTTTAAAAAGAAAAGGGAATAAAGTTTACGTCAAATGGTTAGGATTTGATAAATCGCACAATTCATGGGTAGATAAAAACAATATAATTTAGAACTTCTGAAAACATTTTGGTAAAATTAAGTATTAATAAATTTGTATAAAATAATTCCTCGTTTTTACTGGAAATAAATAAGTTTTCGTTTACTTGAAATTATTAAAGAAAAACTCACTAAAACTTTTGTTTTACGTCGGGAAAAATATGAAAAAAACCCGACCTTTTATTTTATGTTTACATAAGCTACAAAATTGCTTAAAACTAAAAAACTGAATATTTGTTACTCCGACTAAAATTGACTTCTGTTTTACCTTTATGTTGTGTAATAATCGTAGTTTACACAAATTTAGGCCTTTTGTATCCAAACGGTACGGAACTATGGTCTTTCAGAAATCGACGTTTTTCTGATTTCGGTTGGTATCTTTTTGTTTCAGTTACTGTATGAACCTCATGATCTTTAGTTCTTTTAATATTTTGTGAAACCACAGCGATATTTTCCCAATCTTGCGGATGAAGAACAGCATGTTTAATCGTTTCAAAATTTATTAGTTTGGATGTTGTATGGTTTAAATTTAAACCTTTAACTTTACAAACAAGCTTTTCTGAGTTATCTTTAGTCGAAAAAACTTTAAACGCGTAATTTTTTGGTCCACCACTAACAAATTCAGATATATAGCTGCCGAGGCCATAACATTCTAGTTCATCGGTCATATCACCAATACGTTCTCCTAGAGGTGGGTCATATTCTCCTTCTTGACTTATATAAATGATTGAGTCCGTATCGTAATACAAAACTCTGTGACCGATCTTTTCTAGATAGCTGTAAAGATGAAGTCGAGCCTGTGCTGTTGTGTAAGCAGCTATACACACATTGATTGTTGATAGAGAATTTACCGCTTCTTCTTTATACTGCCAGCTCACAATTATAACTTCCTCGTTAATAGGTAGTATTTGACAAACTTCTATTGAAGGATTTGTTAGTAAGTCATTCAAAACAAACGGTTGGTTAACAATAGTTGTTTGTTGTTGGTTTTCTCGCTGACCAAATTTTCCCCAAAAAGAATTTAAAATTAATTTTGCAAAAGACCTTAATCCAGGATTATTGTTGATATTTTTAAATTCCAATTGAACTTCTTCTGAACTTAAAAAGGAATCAATATACTTTTGTTTTTCCAATTCTGTTTGATATTTAGACGGAAAACCTGAAGATTCCTGTTTAATTTTTATAAACTTATTCATCATTTCCGTGAAGAGTCCTTGTTCTTTCTTTTCCTTGTTATATTGCGTAATCTCGTATTCCCAGATTTCGTAAATGTGTAAAATTTTGTAGTTTTTTTTGAGAGCCTGTAAAACTTCGTCAATCACCCATGTTCCAGTTAATGCCCTTTCATCGTTAGAATGTAAACAAAATGCACTTTGATTTTTTTGATCTCCGCAGCTTTGGCAGAGTGAGAACATCAATTTGTTATTTTGTTTTTGCGGTAAAACTGGATGAAATAGGTTTTCTGGTGGTAATATTTTACATTTAATCAACCCATTCGTTTTTTGTAAATCAATTCCAGAACACACAGAATTTCCAACATGTACTTTAGGGTGTTTAACAGGAAATTTGCCATATTTACAGACCCCCGGGTACATCGAGCAGACGTCTATGTATTTAATTTTCTCCCCGTTTTTACACTTATAATGAGTGTAGACATTGCCTGTTCTTCCACCATAGAATGCATCC
This sequence comes from Diogma glabrata, assembly GCA_963693315.1. NCBI lineage: Eukaryota > Metazoa > Arthropoda > Insecta > Diptera > Cylindrotomidae > Diogma > Diogma glabrata. The sequence goes on along the minus strand of OY856188.1, from coordinate 93,515,493 downwards.
CGAGGGTTTAGTGGTGCAGTAAAAATTATTGGGTGGTTTTTTAAGTAAAACATATTTTTGTTTGTTTTCATTTGTTCGCGAAATGCGCATTCCCACATTTCGATTACTTTATATCCAAGGGATTTTAAGTACTCATTTTTGGCCAGCGTTCTTTCATACCTTTGATTTAAAGTATCGTTAGAATCATTATACAAGGATACATCTCTTTTATGGATTAGGCACTTCGGATGACCATGGTAAAAACAACCTAGAAAGTTAATAAAAATTAATAATGTGTTATAGCGTGTTTTGAATTTTAATTTTGTTTTATTACCTTGAAACTCAAAAACTTCCTTAGTGCTGTCACAAAATGCATCAACTTTGACACCGCCAATCACTTTTTCTCTCCCGTTAGCAGCATATTGAAATTTAATTTTTCGGGTGTCCTGCTCCCATACAAGCCACTGTAGAGCAATTTCGGATTGATTGTCGACTAGTCTGTAACCATGTCGTGGAATTATACCTATCGTGTTCAAACACAGAAAGTTTCGTCTGAACACTAGGTTACAGGCTGAGGCTATTGTTGCTGCTTCTAAAAACGGTTCAATGTTGCATTCTTGTAAAAATATTCTTCTGAAGCTTAAACAAGCTTCAGTCAAAATCTTCACATCATTGCTACAGTATTCAACTATTTCTTTTCGCATGTTGAATTCGCAATTTTTATTTTCAGTGTACCATTTATGAAACTCATTTCTCTCATCTTCTTTCATTGAATCGGGGGTGAAATATTTCATAGGCGGTAAAGAACCTATATAATTTTCATTTTCCAGTTTATTAAATAAATGCGGAAAAAACCCCTTTTTTAATTTTGTAGATAAGTTAAAGGCTTTTGGCAATTTTGCTAGGTCCATCGGGAAAAAATTAAGTGAATCGATAAATTTGACATTGTTGATCATCATCAAAATAATTTTCGTTCCTCTCATTATTAGTTTGGGTTCCACATTCGTTTTGTTTAAAACATAGTTTAAAATAAACTGATGATCAAACGCTTGTCCGTTATGAGCTACGACAATTATTTCACGGAATTCTGCGCTTAATTTCAAAATGTGATTCATCATTTTTTCGATTACATGATTTTCTTCAAAAATTATTTGTCTAAATTTACACTTTTGACAAAAAACTAGAGATTCATCGTCAATACAGTTGTCACATCTTTGCTGTAAAACACACAAATTAGGGATATGCTGTCTTAGTTGTGTATCAATATTTTTTTCCTGTCTTGTCTCTAAATCGTAGAATACATATATGCAGTTTTTAAAATTTTTCTGTTTTTTATCTTGCTGAATGAAGCAAAGATGATCCGAAGGTACATGTTGATGACAAATTTTACAAAAATATTCATTACAAAAATGCTGTCTTTCTGTTTTGTAAACGTGCAAACAATTTAAACACTTTTTCACTGTATCACAAATACTTTTTGAGTTACATGATGAGGCTCGATGAAAATCAAAACATTTTTCCCCTCTAAATGTTCTATTACAGATATTGCATTTAACATTTGTACCATTCTTTGGGCATTGTGTTGAATTACGACAACATGGACAAGTTTTTGAACATCTGTGTTCATTTTTGTGCCAAAATGGAACGTGACAACTTTCGCAATAATAATCTGTACAAAAAGCAGCAGTGAGTGATCCAATCACATTAAAATGATTTTCATGGTATAACAAATTTAGGTTTTTTACATCTTTTGTGGTATTTCCCTCAAATATCACAATTCGACCCCTAGTGTTATATTGGTAGACAACAATTTTGTAATTTGTCAAATAATTTTGAAATTTTGTTAATTCATGTATTCCACACCCCTGTTGTGGAATAATTACGCCTGCTTTTTGGATTAGCTCTTTAGCTTTAATTGCTTGAATTTTCCCGACATCATGTAAAATGTGTCTAAAATTGACCTCTTTATCAATTTTTGCAATGCACACTACTAGGGCACGGGGTAAGCATAAGTTATCTTTATTTTTTATTGTTATTATACCACGGCGTTGTTTGCATTCTTCAGCAAAATTGTAAAATTGTTTTTTCCTACCTTTACCATAAGGTAAACTGATATATGTTGCGGTCAAACAAAATTTGTCTGTACTTAAACCTGTAAAGTAAAAGTGAAAAAGTAAAAAATGTTCAGCATTTTCATTTAAAAGTACTCACCCTCGGAATTGCTTTGAAAAACCTTTGAAATCACATCCCAAATATGCTGAAACGTCAGTCCACCTGCTGTTTGAAAGTTTATCCATGCAGGGCCACGATGCTCGAAGCTTTCACCACAAAATGTCATTCCAATTTTGTCGCTTGGGCTAACTTCTTTTGTAATATATTTGACAATATCGTGGAGTGCCCCTTTAATCCAAGTAATTGGATCAATATAGCTTGGTACAGGTTTTATCGAAAATTTAGTTTCGCGTCTGCGCAAGTTAAACTTCTGCATATTTTTCCCCGTTTCGGAATCGATTAAAAATCGCTCTTCTTCCACTTCTTCCCCAGAAGTTATAAACCTTTTCATTAGAAGTTTTTTTGCCATGTTTTAATGTTGAATCACAAAACTAATACAATATAAATTTTCTAGCATGATAGGCTTTTATACTTAATTTGTCATCATATTGTTTTTGTATTACTTCAATACTCTAAATCGGAGAGTAAAGCAAATTTTCATCAAGATCTTTTAATTTATCTAAATTTTCATCGCCATAATTTACAAAATGTAAATAAATTATCACGAACAAAGCAAAATAAAAAATGATTTTTCAATTTGTTTTTGATGATGGAAAAAGAAGAATAAAGAATAAATAATAAGTTAAGCTAAGTTAAGATATAATAAGTTGATTAATGTACAAGATAAATTTTCATCGAGATTATTTTTTAATATACGTTTTTTCTCGTATGCATACAGAAAAGCATCAAGAATTGCATTTAATTTATCTATTGAAAACGTTATTATTTGACGTCTTTAAGTTTTCTTTGGGTGATTTTAGTTTTGTTGTATTTTGTTTTTTATTTGTTTAAACTTACAAATAAATAAAGCAAATCTACTTCAAGGTAGTATAATGAACTTGGATAGAAGATAAATAGAAAAATAAATAATTTAATTTATTGTTATTGTTGCGTTTTTTCTCATATGCATAATTTTTTAAATTTTTTATTAATTTTAAACAACAGAAAAGCATCAAGAATTGCATTTAATTTATCTGTTGAAAACGAAGAAGATTATGTGCTAGATGGGAAAAATTTTTATTATTTGCCGTCTTTAAGTTTTCTTTGGGCGATTTTAGTTTTGTTGTATTTTGTTTTTTATTTGTTTAAACTTACAAATAAATAAAGCAAATCTACTTCAAGGTAGTCTAATGAACTGGGATAGAATATAAATAGAAAAATAAATAATTTAATTTATTGTTAATTGATTATGAGTTTTTCTTTGTTGTCTTGTTGTGTTTTGTTATTTTATTTGTTTTTGTGAAACAATATATTTTTCCCCCCACTAACTTTTAAGCATCGTAAATTGGTATAAATATCAAGCAATTGTAATCAACAATTGTAGTCTAACATAGTTATTTGATAAACATGGAAAGTTCAACAGACAGCTTTTTAAACGAATACCTAGTAACTTCCGATTGTCAAGCGCAGTGCCGTTACTACGGTACGGCCCACCCGGCCCTGGGCCGGGGGCCCACCATAAACACTCATAAAAATATGAAAACTAACACTTCAAATAATAAATTTAAAAAACAACAATGCAATTTTTTTTACTGGGCCCATGCCAATTTCAAAAATTCATTTTTTGTAACTAAGTTGCAAAATCTACGCTTTTTCGTGCGTCATTTTAGTTATTAAATGAGCTTTATTTAAGCATTAATCTAGTACATTGGTCAGATTCATTAAAGTACTAATTGTAGTTGTTTAATATTTTATTAAAGCATTAATAAAAATGGTTTAATGATTAATTAAAGTATAAGTACTTTAATGAATCATTAAACCATTATTATTAATGCTTTAATAAACTATTAAACAACTACAATTAGTACTTTAATTAATCTGACCAAATTTACTAGAGTAATGCTTAAATAAAGCTATCAAATTCGTGAATGATTTCATATCCGCGCTGGCGTTCAAATAAACCATAGTTCTTAGTTTAGAGTACTCGCACCACGATGTTGAAGGTTTCATGGATCCTAGTTTTCTTACAAAATAGGCCAGCATGACCATGTCATTGATTGTTGTAGTTTTTGATTCTTTGAACCACTCATCAAAATTTTTGTATGAAGTTTCGTACGCCAATTTCGCCAATTTTTCCGGTACGATTGTAGAAATAGCTTCATTTGCTGCTTTTTCTATATCTGACGTTACAAAATCATCATCACTTGAACTCATCTTGATATTTTTCACAATTGGCAGTATGAAAACTAAGGCTACATACTCCTTATAAGATAAGCTTGCCAGATTTTTTTTGGAGGTATTCCGGGCCGGAAAATCCAGGCGGTTTTTTTATAAATCCGGGCGAAATCCGGGCGACAAGTGTCAAAATTTCCATTTGAAAAGCCGCGCGAAATCCGGGCGAAATACAAAATTTTTAAAAATCGCACAGAAAAGAAGAAAACAAAAAGCCTATGTTTTTTCATAAATAACCTTTGAAAACTCTTTATTGCTTTGAAATGTTGAAATATATTTTGTTAATAATATTTTTTATTCTGTTTATTACAGAAAGAGTTCTATGCTTAAATTGTCAACAGTGTATTCAATCAATCTCCATCGAAGTCAATGACTGTCCACTCTCTTGAGTACCAAACAAACTATCAGCTCTCATTTTGTATTTTTCACTTCCAGCAACTTTTTGGAGAAAACCAGCATCTTCTTTTATTTTTGTATAAAACTCTGGACATGTCTCCTTCCAGTTGAATTTTACCATCAATTGTGCCCGAACGTTTTCCAGTGTCAATTTGCTTTTTTCTTTTGTCCAAATGTCATTGATGTAAGAAAATACGCGCTAAGTTGTCGTATTGGCCGCCACTGGGATAACCAAACCAAACTCCACGATTTGCAGCAAACGATTGAACGAACGAGAGCACAATATATAAATTATAAAACGTTGAAATGATGTCAATTGTTTATATATTTTCATATGAAACATTGAAAATAACACGATTTAACATGTGAAACATATTTGAATAAGAAAGATACAGATTATTGAAATTTTGACTATAAACCGAAAAGATCAAATTGGTTTGCTCAAAACGTACTAGATACAAATGCAATTTGTTTAGTTGTATTTTTTATAAAAGTTTAATTTTGCAGCTTCGTTACAAAAAATCTTGTATGAAAGACGTTGCTAAATTATTTGTTTTAAGCACTCGATGTATTGTCAACCTCGGCTTCGCCTCGGTTGCCAATTTCACATCTCGTGCTTATAACAACCTAATTTAGCAACTTGTTTCATAACTAGCTATTAAATAATCACAAAAAGACTTTATAATTTATATCAGAAAATCTTTGAATATTGAATATACTAGAAAATATTTCCCGTTATATCTCTTATTGAGGATAACACTTATTATTCAAAAGAATTTAATTAATATGTTTCCAAACATAGAAAGAGCAATCAAAATTTTTTAACCATTAAGGTCACTAATTGTTCAGGAGAACAGTCTTTTTAGGCGATGAAATACATAAAAAGTGATTTGCGAAACAGCATGCCGCAGGAGCGACTGAATTGCCTTGCGTTGATGTGCATAGAAAGTGATTTATTACAATCTATAGAATTTGAAGATGTTGTAGATAAATTTGTTGACAAAAAAGTGAGAAGAAAAAATATTTAAATAAAATAAACATTATAATAAACCTCAAAAACCCGTAAGTAATTATGCTTTTAAATTTGATTTAGACTGGGTTCCAATTAGCTGCTAAATTGTACGAAACTGCTAAATCTAAATTTAGTTTTTCAAAATTACCGAATTTTAGTTCAAATTAATATAATCAAGTTGTCAGATATTGTTTAACGTATGAATTTCTTCCAAATTATTTAGAAACAAAATATAATTTAGTCAAATAAAATAGTTGACTAAATTGATTTAGCATGTTTAGTACAATTAAGCATCAATTGGAACGCAGTTTTATTGTTAATTTTCGAAAAGGCCCCCTAGAAATATCGGGCCAGGGGCCCCCAAATACATTGGGACGGCACTGGTCAAGCGGCTCCACCTCTCAAAAGAAAGCGCTTACATCATCAAACACAGCAACAACAACAGATACTACAACAACAACAACAGCAACAACAACAACAGCAACAACAGCAACAACATCAAATGACCAGAAAACAAATTTTTCTGGCAAAATGTTCAAGCGCAGCAAAGGAGAAATCAAAACCATTTATGAAGATAGCGGAATTGCAGGAAAACCACGCATACAAATTATGCACAATTCGAAAAATCGACACAAAATTTGGGAAAAAGTGGATTTTCGAAACCGGAGATGTATTATTATTCGCACCAAATAAATTCAATGAATTATTTAACGAGGAAGATTATACAGCATTAGTTATGGAGGAAAATTTCTACCTCATAAAAACCCCTCAAAACGGTTTAACACTCTTAGAAGGTGAAAATAAAAACATTAATTAAATTTTATTTAAGTTTTAATTTTAAGACAAAAAATAAAACAAGAAATTAAATTTTAGTTTTAGAGCAAAAAATGTAAAAAAGAAAAAAATGAATAAAAACACGTGACAAATTGTTTTATTTGTCATTTGTACCATTATTTTATTGTTTTAATTTTAAATTTGAACTCACATACAGGGAAATAACTAACCTAGTTTATCTGACATGCTTCCTAGGCCTTTAGCAACAACAATAAACCCACAATAACAACAAACAACAATTAACCACTAACCTACACTTTAAATCGAGAAATTACCAATACAGACAACCAGAACTAGGTCAAATACTAACCTAGTTTACCCGACGACCTTCCAAGGCCTTTAGCAACCGGCTTGGGACACACACAACAACAACAAACCACAATAAACCAATAACCTACATTCTAATTCCAATACAGGAAACTAAAACTAGGTCAAATATTAACCTAGTCTACTATATAAGGTCGTAGCCTTTCATGGCAATTATAAAAACAGGTTTTGGTTCCCCATGCTCAACTCCCGGGAGCTCTACTAATGTTAAATGTATTTCGTAAACACATTTAACGTAAGTGACACAACTTCATCATGGACTTTTTAAATCATCAGCGTAGGCCCCGAAAAAACTGTTGGTTTCAACTTTTTGTTTTATTATCGATGAAATTAAAATTGAATCTGCAAACTGACTCAAAAATTTCAATTTACTCTGCTATCGCATTTGAATAAATTTTGCCAGATTGTGGTGTTGAAATTCATGTAATATTTGTTTTTCAATATTTGTTTTTTCGTAATTTAATTTTTGTAGAAGAAGATAAAGCAAAACAAAAAATAATATTTCTGCGAAAAACGACTAAATTTCAATTTCATCGGCATTTTTGAGAAATGAGTCACGGCAAATAATACAGAAAAAATCTACTTTACCGAACGTCTTAAAAACATTAAAACTCATTAGAAATCATTAGAATTTTGACAACACGACTTTAAAGTTTATTAATTTTAATGATTTCTCTATGAATACCCAAAATTACGGTTAGTAGTAAATACGTCTAGATAACGTAATGGCCAATAACATGAGCTGTCAACCAAAAAGTTTCGAGTACGAATCAAGTCACGTCGTTCCGTTTTTTTGCTTTTTATTTATATTTTAGATTCAATATCACGAAGGTGAAAAATTTCAAATTTGGTTTGACAAAAAACAGTAAATGCTATAATGATGATAACTAATTTGTATTGTCACTAAATCTGTATTAAAACAATAGTTTGTTAGGGTATTGCACATAATTTATTACTTCTTTTCTAATATTACTTTTAAACGCCGCTTAAAATCATTATTTCATGGACAGTCATTATTTCATGGACGTTTTTGAAAGGTTAATAAATTGTCCAAAAAGGCATAAAAACGATTTAGCTATTTTGAGCCTTTAACGTTTAGAAACAGTTTAAGCCCCAAAAACATTACAGTGCATGCACAATGAAATTACTTTTACCAAGTTTGTATGAAAATTTATTTTGAGGAAAAAAAATTTATTTTTGAAATATATTTTTCTCAATGAAAAAGTTTAAAATTTCTTAACTTTTTCCTTATGATCAATAAGGAATGAAGCTAGCTACAGTTTAAAGCATTGTGCTGATATTAAAAAATAATAATAAAAAGTTGATACCATCAGATTCTCCAATACCATTCAAAAGACTTCAATTTCCTATTCGTTTGGCTTTCGCCATGACCATAAATAAGTCTCAAGGACAAACACTGCTCATTTGTGCCTTGGACTTGGCAAATCCATGTTTCTCCCATGGGCAACTATATGTTGCATGCTCACGTGTGGGTAAATCAGCAAATCTTATTGTATTAGCAAAAAACAGGTTAACTAAAAATATTGTACACCGATTACTGATTAGCACTGATTTAAATTAAAATTACAAATTTTTACTAGAAGACCCACTCGGTGAACTTCGTACCACCTACAATATATTTGTAGATAATATTTGTCAGCGATTATCAATTCTGATCGACATTCTACCTCCAATTCATTGAGATCAATAATAGTGGCTGTATTGTATAACTTGAATTTTTTGGCTATTAAACGAAACTATTCGGGAATACAATTTTTTTCAATTACCTCGGTCTGAAAGACATAAGTACTACATTCTCGAGCCAAAAGTGAAATTCTTACCCCCACTTTTTAGGGCATTTCTCAACGTTTCAGGTCATAACGATTTTAAAACAGCAAAAAAAATGTATATCTGTCTGCTGGTCGGTCGTCCGTCACCACCTACGAAATTTAGAAAACCGCTGAAAGGATTTCAAAAATTTTTATTTCTAAAAACAGGTACACTCAATTAAAATAGCCGCCAGGACGATATGTTCGATAACTGTACCAGAAGTGTGTCAAAAAAATCGTCAAGAGTGTCAAAACAAGGAAATATTCATATTTTTTGCTTAAAAACGGTAGTTTTAGGTGATAATGAGTAGTAACCTTGAGTTTAAAGAAATCTTGATTGTCGGGATTCGTATGTGAGATCAAAAAGTAGATTATTTCATTATAAGTTTGTCAAAAAAATATTGTCAGTGTGTCAACAGAATGTTTCATTTAATTTTTACCCAATTTTTTGGAAAAAAATAAAATTAATTATTTGTATGTCATGAAATGTGATTGAACATGCAATTTGAATTTGTGAATTTTGAATTTTTTCAATATTTTTGGAAAAGTTTCAATTTTTGATTTTGTAAGAATTTCCGGAATGTTTTTAGAATTTTGAAAAAGTTTAAATTTTTGTTTTTATTATAATTTTTGGAATTATGAAAAAAGTTTGTATTTTTAATTTTGTTAATAGTTTTATAATTTTGAAAACAAATTAAGTTTTTGAATTTATGAATTTTGAATTTTATAAATATTTTTAGAATTTTGAAAAAAGCTTCAATTTTTGATTTTGTAAGAATTTTTGGAATATTTTTAGAATTTGAAGAAGTTTGAATTTTTGATTTTTTTATAAATTTTGAAATTTTGTAAAAAGTTTCAAATTTTGAAATTGTTATAATTTTTGCAATATTTTCCGGGGCATATACGATAAAACTTGAAGGTTTTCCAACCCTCGAACACGCAACATATAATTGACCATGCGAAAAGCACGAGGTTTCTAGGTCCAGCCCACAAATTGACATTGTTAGGCCTTGTGACTTATTAATAGTGCGAATGCTAATCGAATTGGAAATTCGACAACAAGCTTAAAAAATTCTCCAAAACTCTTTACCAATCACTTTCAAATTTTGACATGCCGTTCGATTTTCAACCCATCTAGATTGATCAGCTAGAATGCTAATGCTCTCTGTTATTCCTATTTCCCAAACGGAAAAATTAAAAAATACGCTTTCTATTCTTATTCCGACTCTTTGAAATTATTTTTGCTAATTCAACAAAATGTACGCGCACAAACTTTTTTATAGGCGTAGCAAAGCACGCCGGGTCCCGCTAGTATATATATATATATATATATATATATATATATATATATATATATATATATATATATATATATATATATATATATATATATATATATATATATATATATATATATTTATATATATATATATATATATATATATATATATATATATATATATATATATATATATATATATATATATATATATATATATATATATATATATATATATATATATATATATATATATATATATATATATAAATAGGGCATTCTTTGCAACTCGGAGACCCCCTGCTCTCCAGAATTTGTTTAGGATTTTCGAAAGGTTTATGAGCAAAATCTGTAGTTTATTGTCTCTAGTTTCCAATTCCGTGTGCCCCTTTTCGAAATGCAAAATGGTTGAATCAATATGGCGGCTACAGGCTGTTATGCCCGCCAAATTACGTGATATTTAACAGGTAGCATTTATAAGAAAGCCTACAATCAACTCCAGAACAAACTTAAGTTCTGAATAGGTGAGTTGACAGGAAAATAGTTCTTTGTAGTACAAACCTAACCCTTTCCTAATCAACCACCACACTTTTCCATTTTTTGTTTATAATACGACTACATTGCATTTTTCATTAACATTTCCATTAATAATCATCTTTACACCTGATTTTTTTTTGGACCCACTCGAAGCATCAAGGTTATAATAGTTTTTGATTATATATTTGCATTCTATTTACGTTTCGAATGTTGTTTGTTTTCCTTGTTTTTATAAAAATGAAACAAAAAGAATTGCTAACGTTTAAATTTCTCTCTTTCATGAGCTAAACGGGTGGTTCTTACTTTTGTTTATGTTTTATAAATCGATAGAAAAACAAGAAAAACGTTTTGGAAAAAAATGAAACAATCTGTTATCAACTGGTTTCGTTGTATTGTATGCACTCATATGCACGACGAGTTAAAGATATGGGGAATCAACTCTCCTACTCCCTCATGTTTATTAATTTTTTTTAAATATATAAAGAATAGAATATTTCTTCAAATTTTCAAGCTGCAAATTAGATTTTAATTAAAAAAGGCAGTTCTTCATTTGATCGAATTGTAATTTGAATTTAAAGTAAAAATATTCTTAAATTAAAAGGAAAGGAAAAAAAAATTTATGAAAAGAAAAAAAAAATTGTGTGTGTTGTGTAGGTCCAATAATGTATATATGCATACCTAAAAATAGTTTGATCATGAAATGAAGTTCTAAAAATAAAAAAGGAAAAGAAAATATATATTTTGCTGTGTTATAATTATTGCTAACAAATATGATTTTTTTCTATGCGAAAAGTAAACTCACTAGTTTAAAAAAATAACAAATTATAGTTGCTATGGTTTTTCATATAATTTTACAAAGTATTTTAAACAACGTAACCATGAAAAAATAGAATATGAATTTTGAATGTTTTGCTGTCGATTTATAACTTTATAATTTATAGTAAATATCGATTATATATTAGTATCATAGAAAAAATTGCATTTCCTACGCGAGATAAAAACGTTTTTCGTTCGTAAACATGTCTCACTCGACGCTAGCGCGTCTCGTGAACAAATGTTTACTCACGAAAAAAAACAATGTTTTTATCTCTTGTAGGAAAATATACTATTTTAAAGAAATGAAAGAAAAGTAGATGGAAGAAAAATATATATTTTACCGTAGATATGCTCACGAATATGATTTTTGTTTGACATTGACATTGTTCACGAATGTGATTTTTGAGAAATAAAAGAAAGGTTTATAAATGAAAATAATTTTAATAACGTTTCGTGTCCTATGTTTGGTTGGAATACCTGCATAAAAAATTGAATAAATAAAAAAATAAATAATAATAATAATATAAGAAAAGAAAAAGAAAGTTTTTGGTACTTAATCACGTTATCGCATATTTGATTTTTCCTGTCCGCCGTGCTCGTGGATGAATAATGAGCAGAAGCATATTTTGAATATATACGAAATCTTCACGATTAAAGATGCTTGTATAAGGTGTCATATACTAGTGCTTTTTATGAAAAAAGTAAAGCACTGCAAGAAATCGATTATGATGTTTGGTACTGTAAATGAAGTAAAGCGGGAGGTGAAAAATAGCTGGACCTTTTATCGGGACATCGAAACACCAATCAACAATTAAGTTAAGTTTATTTTTATATTTTATTTTCAAACGATTTTATTTTGAGTTGTTTGGTGGTCGAAATAATAATTAAATTTACTTTTACGAGACCATGGTGGTCTATGGTCTCGTAAAAGTAAATTTAATTATTCTAGTGTTATGTTGGAGATGTTCCTTGTTAGATTCCGCGTACGTTCCGTTCATCGTTTATCATTCTTAAAATTTAAATTTTCTTGGATATATATAGATACCGTAGGCATCTATTCTATTAGTGAAAAGTCCTACGTTTCAAGGCTTACCACTCTGAAAGTATAGCATTTGGCTGCCAACACAAATTTAAAATATCAAGAGATGCGTTCTTGGGCTTAGAATGTTGGTAATTCTAAGTTGTTTCAAATTCCGAGTGGCGTTCAATTTTTTTTTTAAAATGGCGGCTCGTAAATATAAAAATATAAAATTAAAAAAATAAACAGATAATAAGGGTTGGCGGGTTGATATCCCCACTGTTTTTATATTTTCTTCCATAATTTTGAATCTTTATTAATTTTCTACACAAAAATTCGGAAAATTCAAAGTTCAATTATAGAAATTATAGAATTTTTTTAATAAATCTTTTGTTATATATATAAGCCGATTTTTTTTAAAGAAAATTTCTATAATTTTCAAAAAAAATCGCCAGAATCCAATTCTTTGGTATTATGTAGAACAACAATGAAATTATAAAACCCCTATTATTTTAAATTTTTTAGTTTTTTTATAGTAAATTATCAATAATTATAAATGTAATTATTTTTAATAAAAAGGAGTCATTTTCACCTTTAAAGCAAACAAAAAATTTTTTAAATTCAAGTAGTTCTTGAGATACATTATGTTGAAAATATATGAAACCCGATGTTTTCAAAAACTCCCCTTAGCTATAAAGGGAGAACCACTCGTGACAAAAATTTCTTTTACAAAACGTTTTGTTTTATTTTCTCTTCCACTATAAAAAATTTCAAGCATATCAAAATATGTGTGTAAAAAAACGAATTTTTAGTCGAAATTTCGTAGGCAAAAGCGTCATTTTCCATATTTTGGATCCGCCATTTTGGAAAAAAAAAATTGAACACCACTCGGAATTTGAAGCTACTTAGAATTACCAACATTCTAAGCCCAAGAACGCATCTGTTGATATTTTAAATTTGTGTTGACAGCCAAATGCTATACTTTCAGAGTGACGCCGTAAGCCTGTAGCCCCTATATTAATTCCGCCATTTTGAATTCCGAAAAGGGGCACACGGCATTGGAAACTAGAGACAATAAGCTACAATTTCTGCCCATAAACCTTCCTAAACCAATTTTTGAGAACAGGCGGTCTCCGAGTTGCAAAGAATGCCCCATGTATATATATATATTGTCACGTTTTAACGCCCGTTTGAATCATAATGTTTAAATAAAATTTATAAATATTGAACCTTTTTTATAATTTTTTTTTCGAATGACAACTTTGGCGTTTAGGGTTCCTGAAAAAACAGTTGTCTTAAAAATTTAATAAACGTTGTTGTCCTTGATACAGATGAAAATGACTAAGCTCACATTTGAAAACTTTTGCACACAAAGATACAACATAAATCTTTCCAAAATTAAAAAAATATTATCCAAGTCCAGAAGTTGAGACCCTAGCTCTGTTGAAACAAATACAAACGCAAACGACCATGCTTTCATCATTTTTGAGTTTATGTTGCTTAAACTCCTTTTTTCTTGTAAATACACTTTTCATTTATATCCTCAGAGTATCTTCACATATTTTCAGCTTTCTAACCCAAGAGGTTCCAATGTAATTAGCGATATACTAACCTAAGGCATGGCACTCTCACGTCACACAAATCCCAAAAAATATAAAAATATCCCATAGAAACATTAAATAAATTTTCTTTTGTTTCTGTTTCATTTATTTTTTTTTCGCAAAGTTTTTTTTATTATTTTTGCAAAAATTTAAATAAAAACACAGTTGGGTCATTATTCTTTTGAATTAAAGAATATTATCTTTGGAAATTTGAAAAATTTTTATCTTTTAGTTGCAATAAATATTATATTGATTACACATTTGCAAAAGATTTCCTAAATTGATAGAAAAATGTATTTTTTGAGGTGTAAAAGTTGTTTGATAATTTTTGATTATAAATTATTATAGTTGTGTCGTAGTTAGAACGTTAATCCACCAAAGGATTTAATATGTTATTAAGGAGTGTTTACCAAATTAAACAAAACTGTTCCGAAATTGCACTGATAGAGTAGTATCCGTTAATGTATTTAGTTTGGTATGATAAATTTTTTGGTTTCTACTTAATTTTTTTATTTAAACTAATCTGACACTTTCAATTCTATTTGCACAAAACTGTCTGATTTCAAAATCTACCTATTTCTAGCGGATATACCTGCCGCTTGGACTTTTTTAGTTTTCGATTATCTGGTTTGATATTTTATTGGCTACGATTTGGGAACGATTGTGAACGATTTACGTGATTTTTTTTATATATTCCTACGTATTAAATAATCAACGTTTGTTTCAAAGGGTCAATTTGCCTGCATTGGAAAACAAATATTTTTGCTGCGATTTCATTATTGAAAAGGGAACGAATTTATTGATACCGAATTGAATGGTTTCAGTAAAGTTTTGGCTTTGCGTATATTTTTTCATAACTACTGTTATTCTCGAACAATAAAATTTACTCCATTGTTCTCACTAATATTTTCACCTAGAACTGGCACAATTTGAATTTACTTAATTCAGTTATTGAAACTAATCAGGGGCGCCCACAGAAAAAGTTTTAGTGGGGGGTCCCACGAATTTGTTTTGTAATAAAAAGTGCTGTGTAAGAATTGCAACAACACACCTAGATACCTTTTAAGACCTAGGTCCCACAACAACATGCGTGTTGAGGTGTTGATGAACGCTTTTTAAACCTTTGTGAATTGTACGCCCCGGGAAATTTTTATATGTGTGCATCAGTGATGCTAGACTTTAAAAAATAAATTTCCCGTTGCCGTATCAAAACTGCCCGATTTTTACCGTTTCTTTAAGGAAATACTTCCCCATCAAGCTTTCAATTAAAAAAAATATACATACATACATATAAATCCAATTGTTTATAATGAAAAAACTTCAAAAACCACCACTAAAACAATATTTGTTTCGATTTTTCATACACCTTGTGGAATAAGATAGTATTTCTATGAAATAGAGCATTAAATCTATCAAAATTGCGAAAGACGTTTTTTTCGAAGTTTACAAAAATTTTAAAATTGCAATACCTCTTTTTCGATACGTATAATCGAAATAATGATACAAAACATCCCAATTTTTTAATATGTTCAAAATGCGTCGATGCATAGAGAGGAGCCATCTTGTAGTTGCAGGTGATTTTATTTTTCGTGTCGTAGTGTGAAAATATTCCTGAAACTCAGAAATATGTTATTGCTTTTGGAATTTTCGAAACGTTTGTTTCTATTTCCCTAAGAAATATCAGAACATCAACATCTGAAGTGTTATGATTTTATATACCTTTCTTTTGTTTGTAGTGGAAACAAATAAAGTCTTTTATGTATATAAGAATTTAGAAAGATTATTTTCTTTATTTTCTGTATTTTAATGTATAAAATAAACTGACAATTTCTAATGCAATAACAAGGCTTTCATTTTGTTTTTACTTTCTTACATGACATTAGCTGACTTGCTGACAAAACTATATAGAAATTTGTTACAGTTGTACCAACTTATATATAAAATAATATAAAAACTACTCACTACACCATGAAGTGGCGCACTCTATTTAAATCTAAATAATATTCCAACACTCCTCCTTGAGTAGTTTTGCCCGCAAATAGACGAATGGTTTCTTGCTGAGAGGTTTCGTGAAAATATCTGCCACTTGTTCTGCTGACTTTATGTAAGTTGGATCAATTGTTGAACCCATATGACGATTTATGAATTTCCTTTTTATTTCAATATGCTTCTTACTTTTTGTAATTTTGCCGTCTTCTACTCGCTCTAACATGTTTTTGGCAGCTTGATTATCTATAAAAAATATCGTGGGTTTGCTAACATCTTCCAAAAACATTTCTTCGGCTATTCGGCGTACCCAGCTTATCTCCTGAATGCCTGCTACTGCTGCTCTATATTCAGCTTCAGCCGATGAAATAGCTGTAACATCTTCCATTTCTGCAGTATTCTGTTTCTTTGCAACTTTTTGTTTTTGTGTAAACCACACAATTGGTTTACAATTGGTTCCTCCCTTTTCTACTAGTACTCCACTGATTGAGCACATGTCTTCATCATTTCCTCCATAGTTTGAATCAGTGAACACTTGAAGCTTACTATCTCCATTAAAGAATATTCCATAGTGTTCGGTTCCTTTTAAATAGCGAAAAACTCTTTCCACCATTTTCCAATGACTAACCTTCGGATTACATACCTGACGACTTAAGAAATTTACAGCATAGCATATATCTGGACGTGACATCGTTGATAAGTATAAAAGACTCCCTACAGCTTCTCGATAAGGTTTTCCAACCAGCTTCTTGTCATTTACAAACTTTGTTGTGATCATACCCGGTTCCATAGGTGTATTTGCATCATGTGCATTTGAAAATCCAAAATGATTTAAAATCTTCTTTGTATATTCTGGCTGATTGAGAAATATACCATTTTTCAACATATTTATCTCCATTCCAAGATAATGCAGTTTTTCATTCTTTGGCCATTCAGACGTCAATTCAACTTCCTCTCCTAAATTTTGCAGCAAATTTTCTATTTCTTCCTTGCTCTTTCCAATAATTAATCCATCATCAACAAATATAGCCATTTTAATAGTTCTCGATTCATTGTAAAACAGACAAGGATCATCATCAGTTGCTTCGAATTTTAATTTCTTCAAATAGCTATTCAATTTTATATTCCAGGATTTTGGAGCTTGCTTAAGTCCATATAAGCCTTTCAATAATCTACAGACTTTATTTGAGCCATCGTTGAAACCTTTTGGCTGCGTCATATAAATCTCTTCTGTTAAGTCCCCGTTTAAGAACGCCGTCTTTATATCAAATGTTTTAATATAATATTTTTCTCCTGCTGCGTAACTCAATAATAACCTTATACTTGCGTATCGAGCAACTGGAGCAAACGTTTCTGCGTAATCAATTCCTTGACGCTGCTCAAATCCTCTTGCTACTACTCTAGCTTTTCGACGTCCATCACTTTTTACACGTAAGACCCATTTACATGAAAGTGGCTTACGACCTCTGGGTAAATCTACTAATTCCCAGGTGTTCTTTTCTATCAAACAGTCAATTTCTTCATTCATGGCTTGCCTCCATTTTGGATCATTTAGGGCCTTTTCGATAGAGATGTCTTCTACTTCTCCAATAAAACTCACATAGTCATTATACCTTGGATGAGGCTTCAATAAATTTCTATTTCTAAAGTTACGAACAGGTGGACTTACATTTTCGTTTTCTTCACCATTGCTGTCTTCAAGACTAATATAGCTGTCACTGTCTGTTCCACTCTCCTCCTGTCCCTCAGTACTTTCATTTCTTTCTCGTAAATTTTCATTGTCTAAATTCATCTCTACAGAGCTTTCTTCTCGAGGATAAAATTTTTCATCGAATCGTACATTACATGATACTACAACTTCATGTTTTTCAGGCAAAAAAATCCTATATCCATGTTCTTCAATATCATACCCAACAAATACTCCTTTTTGACATTTTCTATCAAGCTTCTGACGATTTGATTTTGGAATCCATACGAAACACTTACATCCAAATGATTTCATATAATTTATATCTGTACGACGACCAAACCATAAATCTGCAGGACTCTTTTCTTTTACGGAACTTTTTCCTGTTTGATTTATTGTGAATACAGAATAGCTTAAAGCCTCTGCCCACAAGCCCAATCCTAAATCTTCTGCATATATTTCAGCTCGAGCTGCTTCAACTATTGTACGCATTTCTCTTTCGATTCTACCATTTTGTTGTGGTGTATAATTTGTAGACCTTTCATGAAATATACCCAATTTTTCAAATATAGCTCGACTTCTTGTATTCTTTATTTCGGTCCCATTGTCTGACTTCAGTACTTTTACCTTACGTTCAAATTGATTTTCTACTAAATTTAGAAATATGTTTAATTTATCTACTGCTTCAGATTTTGCTTTTAGAAAATACACAGTTCTAAAGTGACTATAATCATCCTTAAACATCAAAAAATATTTGGATCCTCCAAGAGATTTTTGATTCATTTCTCCAAGGTCAACATGGATAACATCTAGACATCTTTCAGCCTTAATTGGATTTATTCTATGGGGTACCTGGCATTGTTTTCCATAGACACATCCGTGACATACGTATTCATTCCAATCATCTATATAAGACATATTATTCTTCTTAAGGATATCCCTGACATAGTTTACATTTTGATGGGCCAGACGTTCGTGCCATGTTTTAATTGAGACTGCTGACAAACAAGCTTGTTCTAAATTCTTGCGAAATTTCATACGAAACAATCCTCCACTTCTTTCAGCAATTATTACTGGCTTACCGTTTTCTAAGATTTCTGACGTTTTTGCATTTGCTCTTTGAGTGTAACCCTTATCAAGTACTGATAACAATGAAAATAAATTAAATGACAACTTTGGTACAAACAACACCTTTTTCAATACTATTGGATACCATTTCTCTCCATCATGGGCAGACAGATATATGTTTCCTGTACTTGTAGCTTCCAGTAAAGTTGAGTCTCCTATTTTTACATGAATAGATTCTTCTAGAGGTTTTAAATCTGTTAACCATTTTAAGTTTCCTGTCATGTGATGTGTTGCCCCACTGTCTTCATACCAAGATTCGTTGTCCAGTGACATTTTCTCAATAGCAGCAGACGATAGACTGACAGAAACAAAAGCTCTAGCACCTGAATTTTCATTTTTGGGACATTCTTTTGCAAAATGACCAAGTTCCTTGCAGTTATTGCACGGATACCGATTTTTACAGTAGTCAATGTATTCTTGACAAGGTGGCCCACGACAATTTTTCTTTAAGTGACCCTGTTTATTACACTTAAAGCATACGACCTGATTTGTTTTCTTACTAGTATTTTGATTTGCTTGATGTTCTTTCTTTGGCTGATTTTGTCTTTTCTTATTAGCATTTTTATTTATTGCACCTTTAGAAAATAATGCATTTGCAATATCTGTCTTTGACTCACTTTTCTGCATTCGTGAATCTTCTACTTGCAGTCTTTCCATTAACTTTGGCAATGTTTTATCAATGTCGGACATTGAATCCCAAGCCGAGTGAAAATGGCTAAAATTCTCTGGCAGACAATTTAAAATACGAGAAATTACCCATTCGTCCTTAATTTCTTCACCCGCAGCACGTAATTCTTGAACTAAATTGTCAATGTCAAAACAATTTTCTATTGCACCTTTCGTATTATCATATTGAAAACTGAAGAATTTTGCACGCAGTCCATCTTTCGATGATTGTGCCATAGTTCCGTACAAAGTTTCTAATCTTTCTATCATTTGTTTTGCTGAAGTGCATACACTCAATTTTAAAGCAATATTTTCATCAACATTTAAACCTATAAGCGTTTGGGCGTCTAGATCTTTCTTGCTCCAACTTGCATAAATGGCATCAGTTTCAAAAGGCTTGGCTATTACACCTGTTGCTACATCATATAGGTCTTTCGATCGAAATATTAAATTCAATTTAAAACGCCATGCAAAATAATTATTCTTTCCTGTCAACATACCAATAATTAATTTATCATCCATTTCTTCTTTCTTTTTGATTTGTATTTGGTTCAGCAAAATAAAAACTTTTTTGTATTTTGTCTTTACTGACTATGCCGATGACTCACACGACGCTTTCACAAAAAAACTTTATTTTCTGGGCCTATAACCTGTTATGATTTTATATACCTTTCTTTTGTTTGTAGTGGAAACAAATAAAGTTTTTTATGTATATAAGAATTTAGAAAGATTATTTTCTTTATTTTCTGTATTTTAATGTATAAAATAAACTGACAATTTCTAATGCAATAACAAGGCTTTCATTTTGTTTTTACTTTCTTACATGACATTAGCTGACTTGCTGACAAAACTATATAGAAATTTGTTACAGTTGTACCAACTTATATATAAAATAATATAAAAACTACTCACTACACCATGAAGTGGCGCACTCTATTTAAATCTAAATAATATTCCAACATGAAGGCTAAAATTTTCATCGATTTTACTGTATACAATAAAGGCTATGAATGGCAGATTCATTTAAACAAATTTATTGAGTAAGCAACATCTTTCTGGAAGCATAGTAAACAAATAGTTGTTGCGATTATTTTGAATATGCTTAAAATTGAAACCGCTTCTACAATTAATTGTGAAAAAGCACGCACTTGCCAAGTTTTTGCCCACTTTCCTGTTTTAAATGAAATAGCCCATACATGGAAAAAAATCACCCGATCTGGCATTACTGCTGTGTATTAATATAATGCTCACATATATTTGATAAAACTGAGAGCAAGGGTATTACGATCTATAATTTGAAATATCACATTTTGTTTCTTTTGGGGATGGGCTGGACATTGGCTAACTTCCAGCACGAAAGAGAAATATCAGATCTATAGGATTTTTAGAAAATTTTGGCAAGAGAAGGTGCAAGTTGTTCTGAAAATCTTGTTAGAATAATAGGAGGAATGATGTTCAGACCGGAGACTTTACTGGTAGTTAACCCCCTTAAGATTTTTTTTGACAATATTGGGTTTGAAATAAAGATCTTTCATATTAACTCGTGAAGACTGGATTTTTGGTTTTTCCTTAGAAATTTCTAAAACAGTTGAGATCACAGCAAAGCGTTCTGTGAACAATGTTGTTTTTCTCGCTGGGTCAGTGACGGTTAAATCACCGTCAATAATAGGAAAAAATGAGTGGGTACCAGACTTAATTAGAAGTATTAATGGCACTGTAAAAACTTTTTTCAGAAATGGACATGGTAGAAAGTTTTGCCGCTCTCGCGTCTGTCAATTTCTGTTTTTTTCGTTTTCGTTTATCTGGTTTAATATACTATTGGGCTATATAAATATTAGGACTTAAATCGTTAAGGTATTTTTGTTATGGAACCAAATATTAAATAATCTTTGTTTGTTTCTAAGGGCCAATTTGGCTGGAAATTAAATATTTTTGTTGGGGTTTCATTATTGGGAAGGAAACGAATTTATTGATACTAAAACATTTTAGTCAAACAAAATTTATACTATATTATTGTTTTATTTTATATTTATTTTCACTCGGATATAATGGCCAAACAACGTACCAGAGCTCCTGACATTCCTGGTCAAATTAGTAAATTGCTTTATTTGTTTTTGATAAATGATCTTTCGTTGGTACGATTTAAAGTATCAGAACCTTTTGGTGGTTCAGACCATAATTTGATTTCCACTCATTAAAAGTTACAAGTTCTTAAACAGTTTCAATCTAATCCTAGTCTTATTTGGGTTACAGATTGGCACGGACTTTTCTGCTTCTAATTTTTCAGAAATAATACACGTGGGTATGCGCAGGTTTATTTCGATAGATGGTTCTGAAGGCTGATCTTTAGGTTTCGGGTAAATGTGAAAAAGCTATAAAATTTAAAATAAATGCTCTTTAAAAAATGGCCAGTACACAGCCAATTCCAAAAAAGTTGCTAACACCAATTCAACAAATTACAAACCCATTGGACACATTGGACCCGAAACACCCCCCCCCACCCCCTTGTGTGCGCCGCTGATACTTATAGTCATTAAATACTTATTTACCATCACACTTTATAACTTATACATGCTGTATGTAAAGTTCAGTTTGTAACTCATGTTTTCTTTTCATCCAAAGAGTAAATCTGGTTTATGTTTATACAAAATTGAATGTTTCCTTCCTCATAGACGTATTACTTTAATAACCTCATGTTTATCATCATTTTCAATATTGCCTAACTTTTATTATATTCACAAGCTCAGTGGCTTCAAATTCAATATCTTGATGTATTTGTGTTTAATTTATTTATCGTTTAATGCAGTGGCGAAGCGTGGTTCTGAAACTAGGGTAGACACTAGACATATTCAAAAAATTTATTAATATGGCAGTAGAAACTAATTATGGTACATTAAGATGAAAGGACATAATGCTAAGGTTTTTGGACGTATGTGGAGTTTGCGAGTAGAAGCGCCAACCGAGATTTGCACCCACATTAAGTTTAAAATGACTTACGTCCGTGCATCATATACTATATTTTTTATTCGCCACAAGCAAAATATTTAAAAAAGATTGTTCAATCTCAATCTCAATCAAAATTTAAAATTTTAAAAATTTTGAAATAAAAATATTTTGTACAAAAGATAAAGGATATTAGCTGCATTTCATGAAATCGTGTGATCCGTATCTGCTTAAATTTTACAAGCAAATTGAGATCCAACTTTGTTTTTGGATCACAAATCATGATCTAAATATTAGTTCAAGTTTGAAAATGAAGGTGAAAAAATATTTTATATTTTGTAATTGGTATAGTAAAAAAAACAGAAAATTTAAGAACCGAACGCATCCAAAACTAATATAAATAAAAATTATAAATAAAAACTAATAAATTTAATTTAAAAAGTTTATTCACACAAAATTATTTGGGATGTTCACCAGAATTGTTTGAAAAAACAAATAAACTTTTTCAAAATTCTAAAAATATTACAAAAATTATAATAAAATCCAAAATTTAAACTTTTTCAACATTCCAAAAATTTTCTAAAAATTATTAAAAAATCAAAAATTGAAACTGTTTTCAAAATTCCAAAATTAATGCAAGAAATATAACAAAATCAAAAATTCAAACTTTTCCTAGAACTCTTAAAATATTGCAATAATTATAACAAAATTAAAAATTCAAACTTTTCCCAGAATGCCAAAAATATTGCAAAAATTATAACAAAATCAAAGATTGAAACTTTTTTCAAAATTCTAAAAATATTCCAAAAATTAATCCAAAATCAAAGATTCAAATTTATTTTCCAACTGTTCCTGTTATTCAAAAGTCGTGGAATCGAATCTGGAATCACACAAAAAATTGCTCAAGAAACATCTAACTAATAATTACAATTTTTGTCAAAAATGTTTTCCATAATATGTTTCTCAAAAAATTTGGAAACAAAATATATAAACACTAATGACTAAACAGAAATAGACATAAACAAAACTGTCTATCCAAGAAGGAACAAAAGTTGAACATTTGTTGTTGTTGCTATTGCTTATTATGGTAGTCATAATTTAAAACGTCTACTTCGAGAAAAACATTTCTGTTTGTTTGTATGAAACTGGGAAACGTTTGTATTAACGTTTCAGGAACACAGCTGAATTGTTTTTGTTCTAATTATTGTATCTTAATGATTTTCCTTAAACGTTTGACAAAATAGTATTAAGTCGACATTAGAGCATTCAGTTTTTCGAAATTTTGAGTTATCCGAATATAGAATAACTTTTTCTTTAAATATCCGAATATTCGGTGAGTATTCGAATAGTAAAAGAATTACCAAGAACTATGAATAAAATCAAACAAGTTTAACATATTATGCATTTTAATTTATTTATTTTTTTGAAATATGCGGAGAAGTGCTTTTAGATGTTTAAATTTTAAGCTACTTCTTATTTCAGATATCCCGCCGTAGAGAAACCTTTTCCAGTTTTTGTTGAAGTGGGACTGATAGTCAATAGAGCATTATTCAAATTGTCTAATTTATCTGTTCTTGTTTTGAACGAGTTTAAATAATAAAAATGTTTTTTTAACCGTGATTTTCATTACCACTGTTACTGTATCTCATGTCGTGGAATCAGTAATTGAGCTAATCGCTGGTTGCAGCTTTTGTTGCAATATATTTTTACTTTGATTGTTGACTGCAAGTGCGTCATTTATATTACCAGATACCTGCAACCATGGTTAATACTGTTTTCATCGCTAGGATCGGGTACATCTTAGAAGGCTGAGGCGAGAAAGGAAAGTTTTCGCAGCAGTTTTTTTTGCGTAATCAAAATATTCGTTCGATTGTGGTATAACTCCAGTGTCAAGATATAGAAATAAGGTTGTTAAGGTTGTTTTGTTTCTTTTCTGATCCATTTGTTTTCTGATTTCGTTGAGTAAGATTTTACTTGAATCACTGTTCAGTTCCGTTAGTTCGGATATTCGAATATTCGCGTATAAATATTCGAATAACGAATACCTGAAATATACCCAAATTAATCGGATATTCGAATACTCAAATATTCAGATTTGAATGCTCTAGTCGACATTATGCGAACAATATGAAAATAAAGTTTCATATTTATATTATGTTTGGGTAGACACTGTCTAGTGTGTCCATACCGAAGCTTCGCCACTGGTTTAATGCGAGAAAATCAATCAGAGAATGAAAATTAATGTCAGAGAAATCTGGGAAAGAAAATTTATTATATAAAAATAGGACTTGCACTTTTAGCATGGAGTATACTAGTATCAGGTTTTGTAGATGAATTATTTTAGAATATGGATTTCATGGTGCCTAATATGTTTGTAATAGATGCAAGAAATTGAATGGTTCCCTGTCATCTGACCGAGAGTTAAAATTCTGTTATGTGGATCAAGTTTTATTTTTAACTTTTACAACATAGTCTTCATTTTAATAACTTTTATATATTATTATCTATAAAACTAAGGACCTACATAAACGTGCTCACCGTTTCTTAAGAGAGACTATATACCCAAATACTTTATATCCTTGGGATTAAAATAATAAAGTAAAATAAAATGCTTGGTGTTTTGTTTTATTTTATTGTCATCTTATAAAAATACATTACAGTTAATCCTTGAGGTACCCATAAGGTTAAAACTTCAGTAAATATTTATAGCCTATCGCTTGAATATAACTTAAGAATACCAGAAGTACAAGAATTGATAAATATTTTAAAAGTTTTTCTTTTTGTATAACTAAAGGGTGATATGAATAATAAATAATTACAAAACATTAAACATCAAGTTTCACTTATGCGTAAATTTTATTATATGGTACTTTAGCAAAAAATTGATCAATAACGTTTTTAACAATAACTTGAAATGCGTTCCCAATAGCTGGCTTAATTTCATCAAATATGCCTTCCCAATTTTGATTCAAAAATCGATTTGTTGATTCTCCTAATAATTTATCATTATTAAATAAATTACCAAAATACATGACGACAAGATGTGGATTAAATGTAAATTTAACTTTCGTAGTTTCTACATACTCTGAATTTTTTTTCGCTTTTAATGAAAATTGTATTTTAAAGTCAACATTTTCTAAACGAATACTACTTTCTCCAACACCTCGAATTGGTAAAATTAACACAGATCCATTAATACGATACGGACCTTTTATTAATATGTTTTTAACCTCTCCAAAAACTTCGAATTTGGATGTTAGAGGATCTTTATCAAACCCAGAAATTGCTTTAATACGAGCTTCACTTAGGCCAGATACTGTTAAATTTTTAAATTTTAGTTGAATATTAACTGGACTCTTAGATCCTTGAATAATATCTAATTTATCAATATGTAATGGATCAAGTGGTACCAAATTTATTTCTGGTAATCCTCGTTTTCCTGAAGTTAAATATTTCGGTATAACTTTTTGTATGCAATCTGTATCACTTACAGCGCATCTTGGTAAATGTGATGCTAAAAATAAAAGAGAAAGAGAAAAGTTTAAGTTATTAAAAATGTTTAATTATAAGGCATTTAGTCTAGATCACTGATGGCGAGTCAATGATATGGGCGTCAACGCGTGATCCGCGGGCATGGCGAAATTTTAAAAACATTTGCTGGTACTGTAACCTAAAATTAACGTTATATAAATTTTTTTTTATTAATTTTAGCAATCGCCTTTCAAAAATGGCTCGCTATCACTGGTTTTAATATTAGCTTACGGCTGTTTATGATTTAACGTTTCATGGGTTATGGGAAGGGAGTTTGTTTTACAAAATTGAAGGCAAACGAATTCCATATAATGTTAAATTTTATTTACTGTGAGAGATGATCGTAAGAAGCAATGCAAAATTTCAAAAGGCGAGGTAACTACTATACCGTATACTATAAATTTGGTGAAAGCATACAAGTTTCAACAACAAAATTGTACAACTACCTGTTTACGTTTGTTTTTAAATAATT
Organism: Diogma glabrata; assembly: GCA_963693315.1. Classification (NCBI taxonomy): domain Eukaryota; kingdom Metazoa; phylum Arthropoda; class Insecta; order Diptera; family Cylindrotomidae; genus Diogma; species Diogma glabrata. The sequence continues at coordinate 93,489,009 of OY856188.1, read as the reverse complement.
CCATTAACTCATTTCAAGTTTTTTAGCTTAAAATTTCAAGTTTATGTGAAATGGTTTCAAGTTTAAAGAGGATTATATAAACAAATATGTTAGAAGGGAATAATTAGAAACAATTTTATATTACAAGATTCAAAATATTAACTATTAACTATTATAAAGATGAACTTTTACATTAATAGTATACATGATATGAAGGATTAAAACGCGAGCGTAGCTACTAGAACTAGATCTAAATCGGACTAGAAATAAAATAATAAATAAGTTAGAAATAATCGTATCAAGGTAATATTTTTAATCAGAGCATGGGAGAATCATTGATATTTGTGACTGACACTAAGTTTACACCATGGTAGTATAATAGAATAATAGCAAATAGCTAATAAACTATTACGGTGTAACCGGATAGCATAATACCTTTATACTTTGATAGGTAGTTATTTGATATTTTGTTTTTGATCGATAGTATAATAGTATATTCAAAAAAATTGTAACCGTCAAAACGTAAAATCTTAAAGACAATTTCATGCGATTGTAAAAAAGGTGCGATATCAAAATCACTCAAAATTTAGTTTTAATTTGAAATTAATATTAGTATTATAATTTTTTGTTGAAATACTTTTCGATTGATGAGATTTTATATTCAAATTTGAAAAACGTTAGCCGTATTCTATCTGTCAATATTATTCTAGGCGTTTATGCCGCAGATAGAATAATACTATTTTGTGGTATAAACGCCCAATGTATCGATAGTTTAATAGCAAAAAACTATTATTCTATTAAAGTATCGGTGGTATAAACTTAGTATGAGTTGTTTGTATTAATTCTTTGTTTATGATGCGTTTTTTATAGACTATTACCATGGTATTATTTATGGTTGTTACTTGTTGTTTCATAATAAAGCATGTTATGCATGCATTGTAAAAGTTGTAAAGTTATTTGAAAAATTGTAAAAGTTATTTGAAATAATTTTCGAAAAGTTGTATGTAAATGCTTCTTACCAATCTTTACAATTGAACAATTTTGTTTGTTATTCGCAAGTGTTGAATTTGAAAATTTTGGTTTGTTTATTGTTTTTTTAAACACTAGTGCATAAAAAATATAATACGTTACCTAGGTGATTTTATCATAATAAATAAACAATAATGCAACTTCCTACTTTAAATTTATAAAAACTTTATCATAAGTGGCAATTTCTAGTTTGATCATAGTCTCATAGACAAATTTTGTTAATTTTTTAAGATCTTGATTAAAATTATTAAAACTAAATCAATTCAGACCGAAGCGATTGTGGAAATTTTGGGTTGTGGCTTTATCATATATGTACATAATAACACATCGTGTTCATAATCTGAACTGTTACTAAATTTGGGCAGTAACAAACAACACTTCAATCTAATTGTATAATTCAACGAACTTTGTTTTTGATTTTGTGACCTCTCTCTCTTTCTGGCGTTTAAATTCCATGTAGTGATTTAAACGTTTGCGCAATAAGTTCCATAAAAAAAAAAAAAAAAAAAAAAAAAAAAAAAATTTGTTTATATATAGCTAAAAATAAATACTATTCAAAGTTCTCGCAAATTATAATTCAAGCTTATCAAATAGCAATAAGTGAAACTAGCACTGATGCATATATTGTAAATTAATTTAATCTCAAAGCACTTAACTACGAAAATTGGAATTTTGTGATTTAGAGATATAATTAAAATAAGACCTGGGTTCACATTAGTCAATTAAGTTAAAGTTAAGTAAATTCACTAACTCGTTTAGTATTTATAATCATAGTTCATAATCACATGATTTAGTTTTATTTAACATCTTTGCACGGTAAAATTTAATTTAATAAATATTTTTATAGATATTAGCGCTCTTTTCTCTGAATTCAAATATCTTTGGAATATGTATGGACTAATTCAAATAGTTTTTAACCGTACAGTTGAAAATTCTTGTTTTTTGGGCTAATTTGTTATGGCTTGCATCAAGTTTTTGATTAAGAAGTTCGTATCTATAAGATCTCGTAATGTCGATGTAAACAGAGATTCGGATCAATGCTAGATTCAACTTATTTTAATTTTTTTTATGATTTCACCGTTTAAGATATCGCTTACTATTTAGATTGTTTATTTATATTTTTACCGCTTAATTGATATCACTTAGTATTTAGAGATCGTAAGAATTTTAAAGTTGTATGAGTATTCCACAATTTAACTGTATTAAAATTAATTACCATTTAAAATTTTAAAATTAGAATTATTGCCCGAACCATATCACCATTCACCATTAACTTAAATTTTTCAAGCAAAACAATTTCCGTACGTTTCTTTCGACTAACCGTCATTTAAAACAAAAACAGATGAAATATAAAAAAAACTCACGAAAATCTGCAGCAAATGTAAGGCACACGATCGAAATTGAACATAATAATTTAATCATATTTAAACTTTTTTTACTTAAAACACTTCCAACTTATTTTTGAATCTAATCTAAATGCCACTTAAGCTTTTGGTTCAGATTGAAAATTTAAATAAAGTGTATTTGCAGTATAGTTGTATTTATATTTGTAAATATGAATATATATTTTTATTTCAAGGATTTTTGAGTTTTTGTTTTTACTTACTTAAATTGTGTTCCGTATAAAAGAAGGTACGAGGGTATGTTAATAAGAAGGTAGAAAGCATAGCAGTATTTATTTGGTAATTTTACAACAACAATGCCATTTAATTAGAATGCTTTGTATTTTTATTTCAGCATGAACTATTTAATTGCAATGATTAACAGCTACCTATAGGTATAGCAGAAAATTTCATTCCGCTGAATAACATTAAACTGTAATTTTTGTTTTTTATGTTGCTGTTTGTAGAAATATTTGAAATTAACATGCCATTTGAAAGCATTTTTTTTGTAATAACGACAATTTTTATTTACGACTTTGAAATAAGGTTTTAAGGGTTAATTAGTTTATTTATGCTGTATTCTAAACGACGACTTGTTTGTGGAACCTAACATAAAGGAAATCTAAGTTATTCTAATAAGGCGACTTATTCTAATAAGACATTTGTTTATTTATTTATTTAAATTATTTATCAAATGTTTATATAAATAAAATTTAAATCAACATTAATACCTTAATTATTTGTATGATATAAGGTGGTAAATAAGTATCGAATCTATTGTTGTTTGAAATGCAATCTTAAATATATTTTGGGAATTGGTTTTATAACTTTACAACTCGCGGCTATTTAAGAACTGTTTATGTTGATTTTCATAATCCATATGATTGATTTGATAACATAAATATAATAATAACATATTATAATAAATAATAAAGAAATTTGTGTTATAATATTTATTTTGTTAATATTACCAATTGCTAAAAAAACTTCCAAAATGTTAATTCATTCTCTGTTGTCTATTTGAAAATCGAGGTAATTTCTTATTCTTGTTCAGCATTACCAAACAAATATTACTAATCGAAGAGTTCTAAGCTGTATATGCTATGCTGTATTCTGTAGGCTGTATAAAGGAATCCATATAACCATTCTAAAGAATTCTAGTTTACTCAAGTAAACTGGATATATAATGAGATTATTTCATAATTTATGATCACTAGCACTTTATTTCAATTATTAGCAAAAAGATACTTTATGCCCGAATTACATATAAGATTTTTTGTACGAGTAGGGGTTCAAGGACAATGCAACAATACTCATGAGCAGTGGCGTACGGAGAATTGAGCTAGGGCGGGTGGGGGAGGGGGGTTGATAAATTTAATTTGATTTTTATGTTTTTAGGGTTCCGTTTTTATACGGAACACTACTGGTGAGACTACGATGTGTTTTTGTGTTAAAATCGTTTATCTCATAAACTATAAATCCTATTGACCTGAAATTTAAGTTGCGTGTAACACTAACCTGTCCCCTGAATATGCCGGATAAAAAACAAATAAAGTTGTTTCCGTTTGTTTTACGGGGCTGCGATGTAAGGCCTTTAAGGAAGTACTTTTTTACCTAGTCAAGTGGGATATTATATGAAAGGGCTTGAATTCAGTATCCCATAATAATGTATTTTAGAATATTTTACTACGCGTTTTTTTCATGTTTTCTTACCCCACTTAGCTCCGAACCTATTTAATAAAAATAACTTTAAATGTCTTAGTAAATATAGAAAAAGTGGTAACTTTTGAACGAAAAATATAGCGAAGTATAAAATACTCATAATCGTATTTATTAAGGGGGTGGGAATAAGAAGGAGGAAAACACCGTTTAAAACACAGCCATGTGAGATATCATATGAACGAGCACTTAATTCAAGAAACATTGTAATTATTTTTAGAATTTTGCAGTGCAGAGTTTTTGAATTATTGTCAAACAAGTGCAACAAAAAGTTGGTTCCACCCTTTGGGTTTCGAGCCTAATTGACAGAATTATCGTTAATTATTATTGAATTGTTATTTAAATTAATAATGTATATTTTCCAATTTAAACCATTTACAAGTTGGTGTAATTGTATATCTCCTTAGTTATCCTAAACTGCTTTTGCTAATATTTAACGAGATTTAACATTTTGTGTATAATTTGGATCAATTTTCAATTTACATTGCTATTGACTTTTACGTGGAAAAAATCATTTTCTGCATAGGATCTTGATGAAACTTTGGCAAATGATACAGGTTCACTTGAAAATGGAAGATCTGGATTCATTTCAAATTTGGACAACACATTTGGGTCTCCCGAACACCTCTAAGTTTAAATCTTGAATAACTTCTGATCCCGGGCTATGACCTTATTGAAACTTACTATATAAGGTTTTAGTACTGTTTCCAATATTTTTGCATACCAACTTCCGGTTTGTCCCTTTCGGTTAAAAAGTTTTTTTTTCAGGTGTTTATCCCTACTGTAGCCTACAATTACCGATCGATTTTCATGAAACGTTGCGAAAAGCTTTTAAATAACATAAGAAAGATTTTATCAGCTTTTGGAGCACATTGGATAAAGGGTTGGGGGGTCCACCATACAACAGGTGGTTTTTTCCACAAAGTTTTTAAGTTTGTTGGGAGCATAAAACATTCGTTCGTGAATGGATTTTGATGACACTTTGGAAAAAGACGCAAACATGTATGACAAAGAACTGATTGGTTTTTGAGCGATAGTGAACAAAGTGGTGGGGGGTCCCTGGAGCACCTGTTTTTTTGAAAGCTCTATAACTTCTGTACCTGATAAGCGAATTGGATGAAACTTGGTACATGAGTATGTAGTACGGTTTAAAATAGTTCTGCATCCCAACTTCCGGTTTTTCACTTCCGGTAAAAAAAATTTTTTTGTACTTTTTTGAAGTTTTTTCAGTGTCTTTATGCACACTACAGCCTACAATAATGAAGTGATTATGATGAAACTCATGGAATAGGGTTCCAATAAGTGTGAAAAGATAATTATCATGTTTTGGAACACATTGATCAAAGTGGTGGGGGGTCTACCATACAAATGCTGACTTTTCACACTTTGTTTTTTAAGTTTGTTGGGAGCATACAGACTTCATTCATTAATTTATTTTAATGACACTTTACAAAAAGATGGAGACTTAAGTAACAAAGAACTGATTAGTTTTTGGATAATATTGGAATAAGTGGTGGGGGTCCTCCCGAACACCTGTTTAATGTGTCACACTTTTTTCAATGTTTGTTGGGAGCATACAGCATTCGTTCGTGAACGAATTTTGATGACACTTTGGAAAAAGATGCAAACATGTATGGCAAAGAACTGATTAGTTTTTGAGCGATAGTGAACAAAGTGGTGGGGGGTCCCTGGAGCACCTGTTTTTTTGAAAGCTCTATAACTTCTGTACCTGATAAGCGAATTGGATGAAACTTGGTACATGAGTATGTAGTACGGTTTACAATAGTTCTGCATCCCAACTTCCGGTTTTTTACTTCCGGTAAAAAATTTTTTTTTGTACTTTTTTGAAGTTTTGTCAGTGTCTTTATGCACACTACAGCCTACAATAATGAAGTGATTATGATGAAACTTATGGAATAGGGTTCCAATAAGTGTGAAAAGATAATTATCATGTTTTGGAACACATTGATCAAAGTGGTGGGGGGTCTACCATACAAATGCTGACTTTTCACACTTTGTTTTTTAAGTTTGTTGGGAGCATACAGACTTCGTTCATTAATTTATTTTAATGACACTTTGAAAAAAGATAAAGACTTTATTGACAAAGAATTGACTAGTTTTTGGACAATATTGGGATAAGTGGTGGGGTCCTCCCGAACATCTGTTTATTGTTTCAATGTTTGTTGGAAGCATACAACATTCGTTCGGTAAGTAATTTTGATTACACTTTGCAAAAAGATGCAAACATGTATGGCAAGGAACTGATTAGTTTTTGGACAGTATTGGAATAAGTGGTACGGGGTCTCCCGAACACCTGTTTACTGTATCATCATTTTTTCAATGTTTGTTGGGAGCACACAGCATTTGTTCGTGAACCAATTTTGATGACACTTTGGAAAAAAATGCAAACATGTATGGCAAAGAACTGATTAGTTTTTGAGCGATAGTGAACAAAGTGGTGGGGGGTCCCTGGAGCACCTGTTTTTTTGTAAGATCTATAGCTTCTGCACCTGATAAGCGAATTGGATGAAACTTGGTACATGAGTATGTAGTACGGTTTAAAATAGTTCTGCATCCCAACTTCCGGTTTTTTACTTCCGGTAAAAAAATTTTTTTTGTACTTTTTTGAAGTTTTTTCAGTGTCTTTGTGCACACTACAGCCTACAATAATGAAGTGATTATGATAAAACTTATGGAAAGGTTTCAATTAGTGTAAGAAGATAATTATCATCTTTTGGGACACATTGATCAAAGTGGCGGAGGATCTACCATACAAATGCTGACTTTTCACACTTTGTTTTTTTATTTTGTTGGGAGCATACAGATTTCATTCATTAATCAATTTTAATGGCACTTTGAAAAAAGATAAAGACTTTATTGACAAAGAATTGACTAGTTTTTGGACAATATTGGGATAAGTGGTGGGGTCCTCCCGAACATCTGTTTATTGTTTCAATGTTTGTTGGAAGCATATAACATTCGTTCGTTAAGTAATTTTTATTACACTTTGCAAAAAGATGCAAACATGTATGGCAAGGAACTGATTAGTTTTTTTTAGCGATAGTGAACAAAGTGGTAGGGGGTCCTCCAAGCACCTGTTATTTTGGAAGCTCAATAACTTCTGTACCTGATAATCGAGTTGGATGAAATTTGGTACATACACATTTAGTACGGTTTACAACAGTTCTGCATCCTAACTTCCGCTTTGTCACTTCCGATAAAATTTTTTTTACTTTTTCTCGTACAACAGAATTTATGTTTGTTGGGATACTACTGCCTGCTTTAATATTTTTATTATTAGAACTACGAAGTCCATAATATTGGTTAGCTTTTAATTAAAGTATTTTATGGATATTAGCTCATTATATATCCAGAACACTATGTTTGCAGAGCTGTGGTGAAGTCAGCCTATTCATCAGCGTCGCAATATTTTTTTATTGAAAATGAATATCTAAACTTATAAGTTTTCCTTAAGAAATTACCTCAGAAATTATCAAGAGTTCTCATGTTGAATAATAAAATAGTATTAGAATTATAACTTAGTCATGCGCTTACAAAAATTACTAGCTATTATTTGTCCTAATATAGTTCACCATTTGTATGACGTCTCTAAGTTAATGTCGTTCTCACGAAGAGTCAAACTTTCTTGAAGTGATCCGCCTTGGAATGTAAATATTATGTACTGGGTTCTATAAATCAAAGAAATTCGAGGTATGTTTTACAATATGTGTTATAACAACAGATAGATACCTTTTAAGACCTAGGTTCCACAACAACATGCGTTCCGAGGTGTTGATTTACCCTTTTTTTGAGCTGTGAGGATTGAACGCCTCCGATACTATTTATTCGGGCAAAGCCTTCCTTTTGTACTGTACGGACAAAGCAATCCCTCTGCATGACAATGCCTGTCAGTATATGATATAGAACTTATAAATGTGGAGCAATTGATGCGGAGTGAAATATTTTTTACAAATATTGAGGAGACCTACACAGTTGAAAAAGTAACTGCAATACTTAAAGCAAGTCTTGCAATAGGAGCTATGCGTTGCAGGTTATTATTAAATTGTAAAGTAAATGTTGCATTAAACCTAATTTCAATGCATTTCTATAAAATTTAAAACAACTCTTGAATCATAATTTATTTCTATAGAACAGCTAGAAGTTTTAATGCACCTTGCTACAATTTAATACATTAATGAAATTTTAAAATTCACTAGAGTATTATCCATTTTATAAATATATAGTTAAAATCGTTTCATGTATGTTTTAGTTATCGCTTCTTAGCTGAAAGTCTATAATAATAGTGATTAAGGTGGTATGTATGTTTTAATTTTTTCAATTGTAATTTTTTTATTTTAATTTGATTAATTTAGGCAGGTGCGTAATAATCAAAGTATCTCGAAATTATGATGTAATTTGCATTAAAATGTCATACTAAAAAAAATGTTTCACGTAATTTATTTAATGTAAATAACAGACATTTTTAAACAACAAGCTTTTTTAATTTACTCCAAGTACTCTGTTAAATATTGATGCAAAGAGCATTAGTTTAACTTTATATAGCAAGCTTTGTATTGTTTTGTAATGGAAACTTCCGTAGGACCTATATGTGTAGCAATTTGCATTACATATTCAATTTTTTTTTAACTGTGTTTTTTGGACGCACTCTTTGCCATCGCCATTGTATGATCGTTCCAGAGTAGGTCATTGGAAATTGTGGCTTACAATAAACAACCGCTCTCACATTGGTCTATTTGTTCGTCACATATACTAAATGAAATATCGCTGGGGAGCTCGGCATTTGATCTGGAAACAATCAATAGCTGTGTTTTGGTGGAATTAAAATTAAAAGCGTTCCGCGAATAATGTGGCTTTTCTGTCTGGGTTAGTTAAGATTAAATCACCATCAGTAATAAGAGGGATAAAAGTTTTGGTATTATTTAAAGGCACTGTAAAATTTTTGCCATATGGAATGGAAATAGTCGAAAGTTTTGCCGCTTCCTTTCTCAGTTTCTGCTTTTTCGTTTTCGATTATCTATGTTTTTTTTTTAAAAAAGAAGGATTTTTTGAATTTCCTTATAGGAGAATCCGCTTACGAGCCTTAGAAACTTTAGCTTTTAGTAAATCAGTTTTGGTAACTGATGTGATTATATAGATAGTGGTCAAAATATCCAATAACTCTTTTCGACACTGCGACACTCGTAATATTTAGCATAAATGTAAGATAGAGATCTTATAACCAGTGGCGTAGCTAGCATGGGTGACACCCGGGGCGGATATTATGGTGTCACCCCAAGAATGAAAACAGTCAATATTAATAAAAAGCCGATATACGTAATTTATAATTTTATTTAATTAATACAAATTATTTAATTAATGCAAATGAACATTATTATTAATAAGTTATATATAATTAAAGTACTGTTTTATTATACATTCTTTCATATTGATGTATGAAAATCATTCTTTTAGGAAAGTATCAGCGTCGTCACTCAAAAAAATTAAAATGTATCCAGTTGTATAAAAAAAGAGTATCCAAATGTATACATGATTATTTGATGTTGCTAATTTATTTGAGAACGACCTATATTGTGCGGTTTCAGCGCAAAATATACCTGGAATTCCTTTTTTTCATTGCAACGGTTACGGTATAATGCAACCTTAAATGCACTCAATTCAGAACTGTTTACAAAAAATGTTATCGTTTTCCCACAACTGTTTATATTTGCTACACTGTTCGCCAATTTTCTGTTCCTTTATCTTCTACTAAAAGAGAATACGACGAACAATGTAACACAATTTATTAACATTTTCAAATGCATTTAATGCATTTTATACACAATGTTTTCTTGCGAATAAATTGTATCCATTCCAGTAGTTTTGCGAATTTTTGGTACCCAGTATCCATTTAATAAATTTTTTAAATAATGTATCCAAATTAATACAAATGTATACAAGTAGCAACCCTGGAAAGTATAGTAAAAGAAAAATAAGAGTAGAATTAATATACTCTCACATACATATTATATACATACACTTAAAATCTCTTCTTTCTAGCTTTAACAGCTGCAAACTCAGAAATCACAACTTCAAAATTTATATTTTGTTCTGCCTCATGTTCTATGGTTAATATGCCAAGATTTTTAAGCCTCGTTTGGGTCATTGTTGCCCGCAAGTAATTTTTAATTAATTTTAATTTGCTGAAACTCCTCTCACACGAAGCCACTGATACGCAAATAGTCATAAATAACTTTAGTGCGACCATAAGATTCGGAAGAGATTCTGTAAAATCCCATTCCACGAAGAATTTCAAAAAGTCTAGGCACACCCAGTTAGAAACTGTAACATTGGTCGCTTTTAAATGCCTCCTCAACCTTGGTATCTCTGTGAGGAGTCTCGTTTCTGATACCTCATCATAAAAACTGGTAAATTTTGATACAGATAATTTCAACTCTTCACTGTTCGCCAAAAGCAAAGTCTTTGTCTGAACAACCTCGAACAATGAAGCAACATCTTGAACTGACTTCAGTCTTGTTTGGAGTTTAACACTGAATCGGTCAAGAGATTCCAACGTGTCCTTTTTAAGTTCAGCTCTCAGTGTCAGTCCAACATCTGGAGCCAACTCACCAGCCATTCGTTTTTTACGACGAATTCGTCTTTCCATTGGAATGTCATAGCTCCCCGATTTCGTCGCAGCAAGATCTATTGCCTGTTCTACCATGTCATTTCGTTTTTCTTCAATATAAAGACGAAGTGACTCTATTTTTGTAATTAATTGATCAATATTTAAGCCTTTGCTTTGCAATCCAATCTGAGCACAATTTATTTCTCTAAGAACATCATTCCAAAACAAAAGATAGCAAAGAAACGTAAAGTCACACACTGCATGCATAAGGTTGTGTGCAGCGCCTCTAGTGTCTACATTTTCTTGTTGATCACTTAGCTTCTCAATTGCAGCCACAATCCCATAAAAATTTTCGGCCAATACTTTTACTGCAGCATAATGAGCACTCCAACGCGTTGTTGAGAGTCTTTTAACAGTTGTTTTGCTGTGTTTAACAAGCACTTCCCAGCGGCTAGTCGAAGCAGAAAAAAATGTAAAAATGGCCTCCACTGTTCCGAAAAACGTTACACAAGCTACATTTTGTGCAAATGAGTGTTGGCCACATAAATTAATTGAATGATCTATGCAGCCCACAAAAATTGCTTTGTTATTTTTTGCTTTAATAATAGCTTGCACTCCTCCATGTATACCACTCATAACAGCTGCATTATCATAACCTTGGGCACGACAATTCATTGCCTCTAAACCGTCATTTTTAAGGTTTTTAAGAATTTCATCGCTTAAATCAGCGGCTTTTTTTCCATGTAAAGAAAAAAATCCAAGGAATACTTCTTTGACTTCCACTTTTCTACCATCAATTTTCACATAACGAATCACTTCAGACATTTGTATGAAATGTCAGGTGTGCTATCAAACATAATTCCAAAATATTTAGCTGATTTAATTTCGTTGACAAGCTTAAACTTTACGTGGTTCGCTAAAGCATTTATGAACTCATTTTGTATATCTGGTGACAAATATTATACTTTTGGTGATTTGCCATGCTCCAAATTCAAAATGTGTTCTTTTAACACTACATCATACTTTGACAATAGATTGACTAGTTCTAAAAAATTGCCTTTATTTGAAGAACTTTGTCCTTCATCATGTCCCCGAAATGCTAAGTTTTGTTTAGATAAAAAGAAAGTTATATCCAATAATCTGGATAAAAGATGTTTCCACTTCTGTTTTTCATTATCTATTAATTGTAAGGCTGCGTCTCCTATCGTTTTATGACATTTCAACCTCATTTCCAAAGTTTTCCACTTTTAAAAATTCTCCAGATGTTCATTTGAAGTTTCATGGTCGGCTACTTTGGGATTTAGCTTCCACCACTTCTGAAATTCAGTCGTAAATGCTGAATTTATATTACAACTATTGGTGACAGCAAATATACGACAGCAGAAGCAGTACAGGCTATTATTTATAGGAGAATAAACCATCCATGACCGCAAAATTTTTTCTCCATTAGGCATCACTTTATAAAACCATTCTTTAGAAAGATGGCGAACATTACCTTTTGTGTCTAACCCGGGTCTAGATACAGTAGCAAACGGCCCTTCTCTATTTTGAAAATGTTCACTTCCTTTCTTTTATGATTTCAATGCGAACATTATCAGAGACGGGTATATTCCAATGTGATACATCTCTTAAGTCCTGAAGTGATTCACGTCTTCGATAGTAGAAGCATTAGCAGCATTATCACTATCATTTTCAGTATTTTTTTCTGATTCGTCTTCATCATGGGTTATCATTGTTAATTCTGTGTTGTCGCTGTTACTTTCTGAAGATGAGCCAATATTCTCTGAAACATTCGTTGCATTTACGTGAGAATCAGTTTCTTTTGATGAGCTTTGGCTATCATCAAGTTTTGTAACATATTTATAAATCGATCAAGATATGCTCTGAACATCATCTATTTTAGCCTGTTTGGCCTTTCTCTGCTGGAAACCGCTTTTTCTTTTAGAAGTATGAACTCCTCGTGGCATATTTATTTGTTGGGATATTTGCTAGACGAAATCTAAAAAAATATTTTTAATTATAGTAAGTATCAGCAAACCTATAATTTAAATATATTTGTAGGATACATATGTCTATTTCATAATAAGTAAACGGTTAAATACACTACCAGAATTAATTTATTTAAAATTCCTTGCAACAACTTATATTAAACAATATTTGATAAAATGGAATATACAAATCATATGATTAATATTATTAGGAACCATTTAAAAATATATAAATATAAAATCCATCTCTTAGCATTTTATATAAAGTATTGAAACCAAAATTAAATATCCAATTAGAATCATGCTCAATAATTTACAAATTTAATTGTGATTCTTTTGAAAAATTTTACAACTGGAAAACCGGAAAATATTTTAAAGACTGATTTAAGGAATATTGTCAGATTTTTAGAAAGAAGAAAAATAATCAAAATTTAAAGTCTATTTTTAAATTTAAAGTCAAACCATTTAGTTAATAACAATCATAACTACACCACTTTTAAACAAAATTTGAAGGCTTTACATTTATGTTACAAGGATTTTAAATAAATAAATTTTTAAATAAATTTAGTTCAAATAAATTATTATATTAGTAAATAAAAACAATTTGGAGACCAAAATCATTTTATATTTTAATTTTTTTTTTAAATAAATAAAATACAAAATTTTTTGCTTTAGTTTTATTTTAATTTAACCCAATTAAATTCTCTAAAATGTAATGACATCATTCAATTTCACCAATAACATTTAAATTATATTAATAACAAATAATTATACTTCTGGCCTACTGGGATATTAAAAATTATCAAATAATTTTTGAAATAGTTAACTGATATGGTTGGCAGTAGGCCAACGTATAATTCATAAAAAATATATAAAGAAATGAAAAATGGCAAAAAAATTTCTAAACGAATTCCCCTCGTTCGTTGATAAATTCTCATAATTTTTTGGAAAATTCCTACAGCAAGTGGTATTAATAATAGCCCTCGGCCTACGGTTTCGTGCTTTTATCAATATATGTATTTGCTTCCGAAATTTTTAAAAGATTATTTCGAATTATCGCCGCCCTTGGATGATTACTACTGATAATTTTTTAAGATGTTTAATATATGATAGTTATGTAATCCAAAGAACGCTGAGTAAACTTTAGTTTTGATATATGTACTATCAATTGCTTAATGCAAAGCAATTCTATAACAATTGCTTTTTAACGCAAAGGGTTATACTTTTTATTGCATTTTGGGTTGTTTTAAAAATTGCGAAACCGTTTTTCAATAAAATTAAACTAAATGAAAAGTTTGCAAAAATTGGCATCATAAAATTCTAATTTACAATTAAAATGAATTGAAAAAACTAAAGTCAGATTCATCCTCAATAATAATAATATGCCCAAAAACCTAAACTTTGCATCCTGAAATTTCGTTTTTTCTACTACTAATATAAGCCGTGTTCGATTTGACTGAAGCAACTGATACAACTGATAAATTGAATGCAATTGTTGTTGTTTTTTAAGTTGTTTCAGTCAAATCGAACGTACCTATTCTCTTCTACTAATATAGCCAAGAACGTAAACGCAATATATCTTGTATAACCATCTAGACCTAGGAACACTAAAATGTAATCTAATTTTGCTTTAGTTTAGATGTTTAATTAATCCTTATTGGTTTAAAAAGTAAACTGAAATTTTTATGATGTCTTTGGATTTGTACTAACATAAAAAGACGTTCAACAAACTACCCCAAATAATAACTCAAGTAATAACTCAAGCATTCTAAAAAGTAGAATAGATCCTTTTTGAGCCAATAGGACACATTTATAAGCTATCACAATTTATAAATTAAAATTAAATGGATAACCTGGTTGAAATGGTTTCGAAGTGATTTATCGTTGAAAACATTGTGATGGTTTGTTTAAGTTGTTTACGTTCGGGTGTCACCCCAAAACGGTTTCGAAGTGATATATCGTTGAAAACATTATGATGGTTTGTTTAAGTTGTTTACGTTCGGGTGTCACCCCAAAACGGTTTCGAAGTGATTTATCGTTGAAAACATTGTGATGGTTTGTTTAAGTTGTTTACGTTCGGGTGTCACCCCAAAACGGTTTCGAGGTGATTTATCGTTGAAAACATTGTGATGGTTTGTTTAAGTTTTTTACGTTCGGGTGTCACCCCAAAACGGTTTCGAAGTGATTTATCATTGAAAACATTGTGATGGTTTGTTTAAGTTGTTTACGCTCGGGTGTCACCCCAAAACGGTTTCGAAGTGATTTATCGTTGAAAACATTGTGTGGTTTGTTTAAGTTGTTTACGTTCGGGTGTCACCCCAAAACGGTTTCGAGGTGATTTATCGTTGAAAACATTGTGATGGTTTGTTTAAGTTATTTACGTTCGGGTGTCACCCCAAATCGGTTTCGAAGTGATTTATCGTTGAAAACATTGTGATGGTTTGTTTAAGTTGTTTACGTTCGGGTGTCACCCCAAAACGGTTTCGAGATGATTTATCGTTGAAAACATTGTGATGGTTTGTTTAAGTTTTTTACGTTCGGGTGTCACCCCAAAACGGTTTTGAAGTGATTTATCATTGAAAACATTGTGATGGTTTGTTTAAGTTGTTTACGTTCGGGTGTCACCCCAAAACGGTTTCGAAGTGATTTATCGTTGACACATTGTGATGGTTTGTTTAAGCTTTTTACATTCGGGTGTTACCCCAAAACAATTTCGAAGTGATTTATCGTTGAAAACATTGCGATGGTTTGTTTAAGTTGTTTACGTTCGGGTGTCACCCCAAAACGGGTGACACCCGGGGCGGACCGCCCCCCCGCCCCCCCCCTAGCTACGCCTCTGCTTATAACCGTCCTTTCGCGCTTGGCGCTTAAAAATTGGGTGAGACGGGCCTTTGTCTCATATGTTTGTGTTGAAGCAGTTCTATGAGTTCTTGTAAAAATATAACTCATAACACCTAAATCGACCTATATTCACAAACACTATTTATGCAACAAAATCACGATCGAAAACATAAATCTTAAATAACAACATACACAAAAAATTTATTATCAACGTTATAATTTTTATTTTTATTTAGCTAAAATTGTTTCTTGTTTTTTTAACTACAATTATTATGAAAAGGAAAGTTATACGAAAATTCTTTTTGATTCAATTGAACACAATGAATTTTAGAATTAAAATAATATAATAATATAAATAATACCAAATGTTTTTTTGATAATCCTGCTGATTGTCCAAATCCTTATAATCGCCGCTATAATTTTCATCTAATTGAATCCTCTAGAATTTTTCATCCGTTAGAATTTTTCTAATATTTTGTTTGTTCAGCTTGACTTGATTTCCTCTTGATTTTTTTAATTTTTTTGATCTGCAGTCGATGACCACCAAAAACGAATAGACTCGTATCATCATTTTAATTTATCATCTTCCAAATTATAAAATAAATCTCCATCAATTTTCTCCAATTTATTTATATCAATGGGTTGGTTGTCCTGCCTTACGAATTTTTCGAAAATATTTTCGATTAAAGCATACGTTTTTTAAAAATATGTCATGAAATTAGTTTATGAAATTTGTTTGACTGATGAAATAATCAACGAAATCCATACTCGGTGAAATCTTTATACTTGTATTGATCTTCATCCCATTCTTCAGTTCCTTTGTCTAACGAATTTCATTTAACTTGGTTCATTTTTTTCAGCATTCGTCTAACGATTTCCATTATATTGGCTCAATTGTTTCCTTTAATTTTTCTTTATTTTATAGTTATAAACTTAACATAATTTATTTTCTTTTAGCTATATATAGTACAATTTTAAACTAAAATTAACTACAAATTTTTACAAGTTACAAATTTTAAATATTTACATTTTTTTTAAGTTTATACAATTTTGTTTTAATTAGATTTAACAAATAAAGAGATACATTTTATTACAATAGACAATAGATAAATTTTATTATTTTCAAAAAAATGAGTAAATTTGTTAATAAAAAAATAATTTTATTTGCTTTCAAAATAAAAGGATGAATGTAACAATAAAAAAAGGTGTGATAAATTAATTTAAATACAAAAAATGAATTGAAATGAAATGTTTGACTCTATTTGAAATTTTGATTTAAGGAATTAAATAGTTTTAAGTTAAACAGACACAATCAACACAAAATGAGTGGACTTGGCAATTACCAAATGAAAATACTTCTTGTCGCTTTACAATCTATAAGAAAACTTTTATCACCACCATTACGAGGAATGTAAGTTGGGCTTTTTACAGTTTGCGTCAGGTTCTGCGATGCAGAAAATATTTCTGCCAGCCTTCCATTGTTGTTGTCGTCGGTCGTCTTAGCAAATTCTAACAAGAATTTGTTGTTTACGTTGAAGTCACTGGTAACGAAAACCTTACAATTAGGAAATTTCGCGCTAATTTCGTCCACAATATTTGTCAGGAGATGAAAAAAAATTGGGATTATGTTATGTAAAAAAGAGATTTCAGGTAGACAAAACTTTTAATAAAACTGTGTTGGAAAACGTTTGGAAAATAAAATAATAATTTGAAAAGTGTTTATATGCAACACTCCCATGAATACACATACACTTTGATGAAGTTTGAAAGCTGATTCAAACTTATATTTAGTGTTACGTCATGAACAGGTTTCAGAAACGTGGAAAAGAATATACGGTTTATCATACTCGAGACGATGTTGCACGGCGTCGCGATTGGCGTTCAATCTACAAATATTTTGAGTTTGTATGTCTTTAGTTCCATAAAAAAGTGTTTGATTCATTTATTTAGACTATGCTGATTAGCAGGATCAACGTAGAGAAATTGTAAAAACTCATAATAGTAATATATGTGTTTTTTTTTATTAACGGCGTTCATGCCCCATGTAGGAGCGTTGCCAGGCTTTGATATCCATCCCATACCTCTCAGCATCTGTTTCTAGACTTATAAGAGCATCAGGAGCGCTTTTTACACGTTTATATAGCGAGTCACTTGATCCAAGATAGACGCCCGCTCCAACACGCCCCTAACATGGAGAACAGACGCTGAGTCGCATTGGTTCTAAGGCGTCAATTCGCCGTGATGTACCATGATTGGCTTAGCAGTTTTTACTCTGCTTGTCTCCGGTACACCAACCTAATTCTGTCAAAATTAACCAGGCAGCACGGCGTGGACGTCGAATTTCGGATTTCGCTACCTATATGTGTTTAGAAAACCTAAGAAAAATCCATACACAGCCTAGCTTTCTAGACAGAGCAGGCATTTATAAATGAATAATCTGTTTGGATTCTGTTGACAGTTGGTTCGTCAAGAGCTTTTCAGTTTTATGTCGATCGGTCAACATCATTTATGAGTCCAATCGGGATGCTTTAGATTAAATGCGCTATTGCATCTGATCTGTCTTAGACTGACAACAACACAAAAAATTACAAATTATGGTATTTTTTAAGAAGGTCAAGTTTTAATTAACTACCTGGGAGAGCGGACTGTTAAGTCCATTTCCTGATATATTGTAATTGCCTCAATCCATTCAGTTTTGTTGGTTAAGACAAACTTGCAGATTGGACTGGAATGGCATTTATATTTTTTAAGAAACCCTGAAAAACATTTGCTGTTTTAAAATTTGAAGTTATTGCATTTTATTTTAAGTTTAATCTTTTCTGAGAATCATCATCCGTTTCTTTTATATTTCTAGTTTCCAATGTCAATATGAGTGATTTCTTGAAAATGAGCAATTAATCAATTGTTAAATTGCTTAACAAATTTTTGCAAGACATATTTTTAAAAATTATTCTTATATTTACTAAACAAGTATTTTTTTTTTAAATTAACCTTCAAAAACTAATATATAATACCAATACAAAACTGTTTGGTTTGAGTTTTTGACGAAATGGTTAGCTAATTTGTTCCTTCGCATTTGGTAAACACGAGTTTTGAACGTTCATATTTAGTGATCGTAAAAGTTATTTATGCTTCACAATGATATAAAGCTGTTATAATGTCTCGGATACGCAATATATAAACATATTCATAAAAACCGGGGCGTTATGAGAGGGCATTATGCATTCATAACGCCCGCTATTAAGACGCTAAAAAACTAAATAAAATTATTTTTACTGTAGCTTTGTCTACACAATGTAAATAATTCTTATTCAATTTAAGCTAGGAAAAGATTTTGACAATTGTTTAAAAATGTTTAGCAATATTTTAGTTATTAATTGTTCATATAGTTTTCCAAAACTATCAAATTATTTTGAACGTCATACAATGTTTTTGCCATACGCTACAAAATTTAGGAGAATTTGTTTACATAGCAACGTTCAAACAACAAATATTTATTTTAAACTTGAAAATAGTTATTTTCTTGGCATACTACGATACATTTGTATTTTTTTGCATATCAAAATAGACCAGCAAATTAAATTCTTTCTTAGTTTTTAGCTTATTAAGTGAAGCATAAAATCTTGTATGCACCACTGGCGTTACTGGGTATTACGCCCATCAAGCGACATCCATCCCTCGGGCCAGAGGCCCTCTGGCTAGATTACGTCACTTTCCGGGCGCAATAACCTACATAACGCCCTTGGTACATAAATAGCTATTACATATCGAGGGCGAAAAGAAGAAGATTTTGCCCGCGGTTCATATTGAAGCCATGGCTTTTATTGAACCAAGAGCGTAATCTTCCGTTCATTCTGAATGTATGTCACCACTGCACAATTGAATTGTAAAATAAATCAGTTTTTATACTTTTTTCTTCAGCATTTAATAAATATAAAAACACAAGTTTTAATTTTTTTAAATGCAACGCCATTTTCAAAAAATATTATGTTTCTTCTGGTACTACTTATTGATTTGGTCGGTTGATGTCACATAGCAATTATAGGAAACATTAATTTTTTGTTATTTACCGTATTTGATTTGCACTGAAGCAACTGAAACAAATGAAAAAGTGTATGCAATTGTTGTTGTTTTTTCAGTTATTTCAGTCAAATCGAACGCACCTAGTATTACTTCGGTTTGAAAGACCTATGAATTACAATCTCGATTTAAATATGAAGATCTTTTACTTTTTTTCTTATTGCTCTACGTTTTAGGTTCTAACGATTTTAAAAAAGCAAAAAAAAAATACAGTCTATCTGCTGGCCGGCCGACCGTCACAACCTATAAACTAGAAAACCACTGGAGCGATTTAAAAAATTTTTATTTTTAACAATAGGTTTTGTTAATAGTAAGGACCAGATCGATGGGTGTCGAAGGGTGTCAAAAAATCATCAACTTAGTTCAAAAGACCATATTTGCATATTTTTTGCTTAAAAACGTATATTTTAGTACCTATATTTAAAAATTATAAAAACTCAGTAAATAAGACTTATAAGTAAGGAGCTTTTTCATTCATTATTAAAAATTACATTATCTTGTTTAGATTTGAACAAAACGAAAATAGTAGACTATGGTGCAAGGACGTAAATCTATGCACCCGCCGAGATTTGCTACATTAACTCCGAAATAGCTAACGTCCGTGCGTCATATACTTTTTTTTATTCGCCGTAAGCAAAATATTTAAAAAAAGTTTAATCTAATCTAAAACAGGCAACCTTTGACCAAAATATTTGTTGTCTTTCAAACAAATTGTACAGTTATGACAACAAAAAATAACAAATATTTTGATTGGATTTTGAATTGAAAGGTGGCTTTGATAAAAGGTTGCTTTTTATTTTATATATAGTTTTTACAAATTTAAATTTTTTTTGCTTTTTTGGACGTAACTTGAAAACAAAATATAGGTCTAAAAAGTGATAGTTTTAGGCTGCAAATGACAGTAATAAAGCAACACTTTAATATGTAGGCGAATAAAAAGGTTTATTTTAGGTGATAAGGAGCTGTAACATTGATTGATGTGGACAAATCTTGATAGTCGGCATCTGTATTTGAGACGAGGAGCTTGATTTTTGTATTATACGTGTGTCAAAATAAAATCTTTATGAGTATCAAAAGAATGATTTTCATATACTATTACGTACTTATTTGTGGAAATTGACTTATTCATTGCCATTTTAAATAAGTATCCTAGAACCTATCCTAAATCGAATACTTAATTTGACTGCAACCACAAATTATATAAATGCAAATCCGAAAATAAATTAAATTTAAACGATTTATTTGATTCGATTTTCAAAATTATTTTTTTTCATTTTAATTTATTATCGAATTCCTTAAAAGTTAAAATCATTTAGTAAATAAACGAAAAATAGTACATTATTTAATTAGGAGCTAAAGTGATACTTTTTGTGTTGAGTCTATAGTTAATTATAGATGATACACAAAAAGTCACTTTAGCTCCGAATTAAATACACTATTTTTTCGGCAAACGTTTAAATTTTTTATAAATATGAAATTAATACATCAAAATTTTTATAAATATGAATTTGTATCGTCATAATTACTTCCAAAAAAGAGAAAACATTTAACATTTTAAAAACATTTTAACATTTAAATTTGTATGAATAAATTTTTTTTATCAAAGCAATCTTTTCAAAATTTCATTATCCAATTGAAATAGTTGTTATGTTGTTGTCATAGTTATACAATAATTAAAAATTTCATTATCCAATGAAACTGTTTGTTAAGTTTTGTTGTCATAGTAACGTACAATAATTCAAAATACCATAATCCAATGAGAATCAACTTATTTTTTGTTGTCGTAGTTATACAATTTGTTTGAAAAAATAACAAAATAACAAATGCAATTTTTCAGCCGCCGTAGTATAAAATAAAAATGGCGTTACTTTTGCAGCCGCAGTCAAAAAAGTCATAGCTCCCTAGCGGCAGTAAAGTTAAACTTTACAGCCGTTTGCCGAAAAATATTTTTTATTGACAAATCAAATTACATTTAACTATGAAAAAGAATTGCAAACATAAGTCACCTCTTTAGGTTACTTATTTGAATTAAACTTTGAAATGAAAGGAACAATTTGAAAATATCTGGTTGTTTCAGATAAAATGCTTGTTTTAAAAAAAGTTGAAATAAGTGAAAAGATTCATTTATGCTAAACGGAAACGAATTTTGAGAATTTTTTTGAGTGAGTCCAGTTTTGGTCATTGATGACTCATAGGTACAGTGGGCAAATGTCAGAAAGTTGCACAGTGTGTTTTGTTTTTTTACAAGTTTCTTGGACTAATATGAACAGTTGGGCTGGAAAATATCAGGTCGTGTTAGATAAAATCTCGTTTTTTCTAAGAAGGAACTAAAAGGAACGGTAGATTGGAAAATATTAAATCGGTTTATATTTTTTTGTTTATTAATCGAATCAACATGTTATGTTTAGCATACAGCAAATACAAGTTAAATAATAGGAAAATAACAAACTGTTTAAAAATTTGTAGGAACAAAACTAAATTGAGGTTGACAATAATCCTGCTAGTGGCACGTTCCTTAATCATGTGACACATTGTTTTTCTCAACGGTTAAGTCCACAGATAGAGTTATATGCTGAGGCTCATTTCTTGAAGCAAGTCTAAGCGTAGCATCGCTAAGTACTCCATAACTAATATTGACCATGCTATACCGTGGACTGAATAGAGTCCATCTACCACAACCCCTAACATTTAACTCTAGCTGGTATCATATATGTTTATTGTTCTAACAAACTTTGATTTGTTATGCTTGCATAGAATAAAATTTTTTTGGCATCTAAGAGTTACAGAGCGTCTAGTCAAGGGGTATATAATTCAACGGGTATATAATATATATATATATATATATATATATATATATATATATATATATATATATATATATATATATATATATATATATATATATATATATATATATACATATATATATATATATATATATATATATATATATATATTATATATATATATATGTATATATATATATATATATATATATATATATATATATATATATATATATATATATATATATATATATATATATATATATATATATATATATATATATATATATATATATATATATATATATGTATATATATATATATATATATATATATATATATATATATATATATATATATATATATATATATATATATATATATATATATATATATATATATATATATATATATATATATTTATATATATTATAAAACTCGATTGTGAGTCTATCCTATCCCATTCAATGTCATTCCATCTCTTCCTAAACTACCAGAAATAATAACATCTTAACAGTTACCACAAAATTTATCTAAGTAATAATAAAACAATATAATTTTTACAAATGCAATAACAAATTCATTTCAAGAATATAATTTAGTAACACATTTAATTTGGTAAGAATAGTTCTTTATAGGGAACTCTGATAAATATAGTAGCAATATAAGATTCCAAAATTTTGCCGACAGCATCAAATAAATTTTTTCTTATTTCCTTAAATATGTCCTCCCAAGATTGATTTAAGAATGCATTCGTGCCCTCACCCAATGCCTTATTACCATTGAACAAATTCTCGAAATGCATATATAAACGGGTTGTGGTAAAACTTAACTTGAATTTTTCGATTTCCATATATTCTTTGCCATTTTTTGTAATAGATTTACCAGTAAATTTTGCTACGGCTGCGATATTGTCTGAGAAGTAATAAGAGTAAAAAATTATGTTTTGAAAAATCCTACTATGAAACACTACGAAAGTTTTTACCTAATGTCAGATTACACTTTCCTTCTCCTTGAATTGGCACAATTAAAACTTGTCCAGTAATCCCATAATTACTTAGCAGTGATATTTGCGGTATTTTCATGTTCACTTCATATTTTCCATCTGGCTCGCCACCGAAGCCTCTGCAATATAAAATCTATGTTTAATGAAAACCTTAAAATATAAAATTATAAACAAAGATTACTGTAGTTTCGTAAACTTTGATTTGCTGAATCCATACATATCGCCGTTTTTAATCATCAAATCTATTTTAACTGGACTATCATCTCCTTGTTTAATCCTTAGTTCTTTTACGAATAGTGGTTCGATTGACGGAACGCCTAATGGTGAGTATCCTAGTTTATATTAAAAAAGAATCATTTTGCGATATGAATTTATTTGATTTATTTACTACCAACCATCCGGTGCACTGATTTTAGATATTACAGCTTGTAGAAGCTGCATTGATTTGACATTGTTCATCATTTGACCTACATAGTGGAAGTTCTGAAGCTATAAAAAAATTGTGAAATATATATTAAAAATTTGCATTTTATTTGAATTTCCTCGCCCTTTTATTTGCAAAGTTTAAGTTTTTTAAAATAAAATAAGCCATTATTTTAGATAATGGTAGTGTGCTGTAGTACATTTTGAAAGAGGGTATTATAGGATCGTGTATAGAAAAAAATGATGATCTATTCAGGTGTACAGACATCCTTTTAGGTCTCTCTAGATTTTTATCCGGGTCGTCAAACTGTAGATTATTATTATTATTATCCAGCTTATTATCCACGACTTTAACTGAAGGAAAGTCCTTGGGTGATGATTGAACTTCAGCTATCATATCCGTATATTCGTTGTGCCGATAACCTTCATTGTCGATTTTAATGTCGTTAATGTGATGTGATAATGCTTCCGTCAATTCCTCGTGTGTATCGTCATAAAGACGAGATAGAGCATCAGGGACTATATTTTGGGTACCCTTTTTGGTGGACAATGGTAAAATCCATATGTTGGAGTTTTAGGCTCCACCTAGCCAGACGACCACTCAAGTCTTTCTGTGACATAAGCCACTTCAGACTTGAGTGATCAGTCACAATTGTAAATCGGTGACCTTCAACATAGCCCCTGAATTTCTTCACACTCAGAATTGCCGCAAGACATTCAAGCTCAGAAACCGAATAGTTTCTCTGAGCTTTGTTTAGTTTTTTCGACATGAAGGCTATCGGACACTCTTGTCCGTCCTCGTCGACCTGATATAATACACTACCTATCCCTGTCAGACTCGCATCGCATCTAATAAAGAACTCTTTATTGTAGTCAGGGTTAATTAATATCGGTGCTGTAGTCAGCAACCTTTTTAAATTTTCAAAAGCTGTTTGCGCTTCCAATGTCCATTTCGATTTTCCTGAACTCTTTTTTAATAAATCTGTTATCGGTGATACCACGCTTGCATAATTTGGTATGAAACGTTGATACCAACCAGCCATTCCTAAAAGACGTCGTATTTGTTTAACTGTAGATGGAGCTGGGTACTCTGCTACAGCTCTTACCTTGTCAGGGTCTGTTCGAAGACCATCTTCACCAACCAAAAATCCCAAGTATTTCACCTCTCTCAGAACAAATTTACCTTTCTTGAGGTTTATTGTTAACCCAGCCGCTCTTAACAATGAAGAGACTTTGGACAGCAATTCCATATGTTCCTAAAACGTGGAAGAGACTACCAATAGGTCATCTAAATAAACAAAGACATTTTCGTGATATTGATGTGGTATCACTTTGTGCATTAGCCGACACATTGTCTGGGGAGCATTGCACAATCCAAAGGGCATAACCCGGAATTGATACAATGGACGACCAGGCACTGTGAAGGCTGTCTTGTCTCTAGATGCTTCTGCCAGAGGAATCTGCCAGAAAGCATCTTTGAGATCAATACTTGAAATGTACTTTGTGCTATTTAGACGACCTAGTAAGCCATCAATCAAGGGAAGTGGGTAAGCGTCCTTTTTCGTTAGTGAATTGACACGACGGCTATCAATACATAATCTGTTTTTACCAGATTCTTTTTGTACCAGGACCACTGGCGAGCACCACGAACTGTTAGACTCTTCGATCACGCCCATTTGAAGCATTCGGTCGAGTTCGGCATAAACCTTGAGTTGAACAGCCGGCGATGTGGGATAATGCCTCTGTTTAACAGGTGCATTATCACCAACATTGATAACATGTTCAACCAAAGAAGTCTTTCCGAGCCCAGACACTTCAAATGACGGGAAAGAATCCTTGATCATATCCAGTTCTTGTTGCTGGTCAGTGGTGAGGTTGTGTGTATTTAAAGTTTGTAGCTCTGTACAAGTCAGCTCACTAACAAATGAAGGAACAATACCAAATTCCTCCCAGAAATCTATGCCCAGGTAGAGCTCTTCTCGTAAACCAGGGACTATATGGAACCGCATTGGTTTAGTGGAGCCATTCACGGTTATTGGAATTTCAATGTAACCTAAAATTTTAGTTGCAGTACCATCCGCCGTACGAATACACGAAGTGTACTTACGGTAGGTTGTACCTGATGATTCCAATAATTCCAAGGAATTTCTTCCAAGTATAGTGATTGACGCTCCACTATCCAATAATCCTGAAATATGTTTGTCTAAAATCTTAATTGTTAATCGCGGCCGAGGATCCTTTGTTTCTGAAAGGATAGATGAAACACAAGCTTTGCGAAATAATTTCCTCATCCTCCAATATCTGATGTTACGTTCAAGACGTCTAAAATACGTTCGATGTAATGATGGGAAATTAAATGTGCTAAATGATTTTATTCGGGTTTCGTTGGTTGTGGCCGATCGTCCTGCGTTCCTACATCTCTCGTCGATTTCTTCGGGCTCATTGGATGTTGAACCGAGGGTACCATCCCCGAAGCATGTACTCTCGGACGGTAGTTTAACGACGGGTGACAATATGAACAATTTGCATAAATTACGTCAGGCTTGTTACATTTCCAACAATATAATTTTATCCGATTCTTAGTGCAATCAGGAGCTCGATGACCGTTTACTCCACATCTGAAACACACTATTGGTTGTCTGGACATTGATGGACCAGGTTGACTGTTATCAGATGTTATAACAGGTCGCTGAAATATCCGTCTCGGTGTTGAATCCATCGCTTCAATATATCCATGTTGTCCTGGTTCAACTTCCACCTTATAATCATCCACTTGCTGTAGCTCGCTAATTCTTAAATTTGATGTTCTGGTCGGAACTGGTGTGGACCACAAACGTTCAAACTTCTGACATAAAGTCCGAATTTCATCAATAGAATGTATTGTGCTAGTGTAGCATTCTTGAGCTCCACACTCAGTCCCTCCCGAGCAATTTCCAACATTTCACGGTCAGCAAATGGACGTGCTAAGCGACGGTTTAACGAACCAATCTCCACTAGATACTCGTATACGCTCTCCTTTGACTTTTGTTTGCGGTTCAGAAGAACTCGCAAGATCGCCTTATCATCAGTGAGCGTACCGAAGGTTTGTAGGAGTCCCTCCCTTAGCACTGGATAGGTCACCACCTCATATTCATGAGTTAAGTTCAAATAGTATCTATCGGCAGCCCCCTTGAGATACCGTGGAACGATAGACCTAAGGTCGTCCCAATTCACACGGTCCCTCCTGGCAGCCGCCTCCACTCTGTGAACAAACTCATGAACATCAGGAGAGTGACCATCTCCTGTGAAGGTTGGAACCCAATTTGAGTCATAACGACTCAAATTGTTCCCACGAACCCCTCGGTACTCCACTGGTGCTAACGCTGGAGCCGCGTCACGCCGTACCTGAGGAGGTTGGTTGTATGGTGGTGGTGCTGTAAGTGGAGCTTGTGGATATACTGGTGGTGGTTGTACCTGTGGTACTGATGGATAATTTAATGATTGTTGTTGTACCAATGCTGGATTGTTGTGTAAGTGTTCAGCTTGGAATGATGGACCTAATTGTGGTATTGCAAAGTCCTCTGCCCTCAAACCCGATTGCTGAAAATAAGCCGGTGGTAAATGTTCTGATCGTCTCTGCTGTTGATGGTTTGGACGATTCAGACTATGTATTGTGTCCGTTATTGGCTGCACTGGGATCGGTGTGGATCTCTCATCTGGTTGAAAAGCAGGTGAAGCAGATGGAGCAGATGATACTCCTGGTTTATTCTGCATAATTGGACGTGTTGACAACGATCCTATTATATCCCAAGCGCGTGACAATTGTGAGATAGCGTAGGTGCGGGCTTCTTGCAAGTCATTGCGAGGACCCAACCTATTCATCCTACCCGTGTAATGCAACACTCGATTCGCCAAACCATCTAAGAAGGTCTGATTAATCGGTGGCCGAAGTCGCCGTACCTGATCTAAAACAAGTTGTGCTGCTTGCACCACCATTTGAGATTCCTCTATCAAATCTCTCGCATGAGATACTGTTATTGGAACTGCACCATGATCTGCGTGGTTTCGCAGTTCCTCTGCCCAATTGGCCCCCCCGAAGTTCACACCCCGAACCAGACATTCGACCTGCAGTTCGCTGGGTTCCAGACCATAGAACGGATGGTCAAAGTCTATCTGGTTTGACATTTCGATGATAAAATTAAATTCAATAAAATACCAAACCTCTCAACAACCGACAAAAAAAACAACCCAATTCCAAAACAAAATAAGTGGAGTTAATTCGCCCGGTAAAATTCGTCCGATGGAAATAAAAAAAAAATCCAAAACAGCGAATAACGAAAACGACACACCCCAATTGAACAATAAAAACTGTCGAAAAAAACGAAGGAACGAATGTAAATCAAAGTTGGTAGAATTTCACAAGGATACCTAAAATTTTTATTTATATATAATATAATTTTTATTTTTTATTATTTAATTTCAGATATGCTGAAATGCAATGATATATGTATACCTATAACTATTTATTGACGACAACACCCCTAAAAACGTTTATTTATTTTTAGAAATTGAAAAATAAAAAATATTCGGAAAAAATTGCTTATTTATTGGGTGTTGAGTCTTAGCTCAAAATATTTATTTATTTTTTTAAAGAAATAAAAGACATTTATTTATGTCTTGATGTAATTGATTGATAAAAATTGTTTTATTTAATTACCTAAAATTACTTAATTTTAAAAAGATTTATTTTATTTAATAAAATTATTTATTTAATTTTTAGAAAAATTTGTTTTATTTATTTTATTTTTATTTAATATATAAGAGATTCCCAAAATCAAGATTCGTCTGGAGACAATTTAAAAAGTAAGTATGGCTACAATATCCACATTGTTTAAATTTGAATTCCCGCGCTCGCGAGCCCACTCCAACAATGCATGTGAGAACCGACTAGAAAAGCCCCTAATGACCAGATTCTACAGAACAGTTTCTCCCCAACCTAATAAAACAATCACAACTGTCACGATTAGACCTTAGGTCCATTTCTACTGACCCAGTTGTGCTTGTTTAACCTACAAATAAATTACAACTAAACCTAATGCGAAAGTTGAAGAACGCTCCCGAGCACCAGACTTCAAATCCTAAACTCTATGAAAAACTGTCTATTGCAAAGCTAAGTGGAAAAATGGAAAAGTTTTTGAATTTGTATGAGGTGAAGCCTCTGATCCTGAAAACAAAGTAAAATTGGTTCTTCTCTTCATTACACCGAAGAAGCCTCTGAGCAAAGAATGGTACTACTGGTTTGCACCTAAGTACAAACACAGCAACACCACTCCTCGTCCCTGAGAACTTCCTCGCCGAATGAAGAGAAGAAACCAATGTTCTTCGATCGCATAACCCCGATGGCCATAGGCTACCTAGGAACGTCATTATCGTTAAAGGGAGAAGCCCCATGGATGGCTTGTTAGGCCTACCGCTAAGAAAGAATTATTTACACCCTAATACACAACCGAGAAAACCGGAAAAAAATTCAACAATAGTACTACTCTATGCTACTCTATTTACAAACTCATATATTCAAAAAAATATGTACAATATGTACAAAAAATATGTACATTAAATACATTATATGTACATTATGTACATTGGCAAATTATGTACAAAGTATTCAAAAAAAATATTTACAAATATGTACCAAATGTAAAAGATTATGTACAAAATTATATACAGTATGTACATTGGCGGTATAAAAAAACAATCTCTGAAAAAAATTACCACCCCAAAACGGTTTTTTTCCAAACTGACAAAGCACCACAAAAATAAAGAAATAAGTTTTTTTTCTAACTTATCCGACAACCAGGAACAGGGGCCTCCTGCGGACCAGACCACTCCTCTTCCAGTCGCGTGGTCGTTGAGATGGGAACCTCCTCAACCAGCTCCTCCACTTGAGTACTCTTGGTCGAGGAAGGTGCTCCACGACCAAGCGACTCTCCTTAGCCTTCCTTCTCCTCTCCTTTCTCTTCCAGTGAGAGCTCCTATTTCTGGAGATCCTCCTCCTTTCTCGCCAGCCCACATTCACTTCCTCATCCACCACATCCATCTCATTCGCTTCCTCATTCACCACATTCATCTCATTCGCTTCCTCATTTACGCACTCATTCACTATTTCTTTCACCATCCCATCCATTATCTCATCCCATTGTTCTTCCACTATGTCATCCATTATTTCTAAAAAATTCCATGTTTCACCTCATCCATAACCACATTTATTATTTCTTTCACCACCTCCCTCTCCTCATCCATTCTCTCCTTCCAGTCCACATACGCTCTTCATCCACCTCATTCACCCACGGCTCAACCCCCCCTGGTCGACTCCTAATCCGCCTCCCCTGAAACCTCCTGATTGTATACATATTTTGAAAATTCGATACTATTCCAAAAACCAATAGGTTATCAAAAAAAATATATTACCTATATTTAATATATTTATATTACAAAAAATTATTTATATTTACAAAAAAAACCAAACCGATTTATCCAAAATTTAAATATTTTATATATAAATATATATATATATATATATATATATATATATATATATATATATATATATATATATATATATATATATATATATATATATATATATATATATATATATATATATATATATATATATATATATATATATAAAAAAGAAATATATAAAAAAACCCAAACTGCTTTTACTATGTACCAGCAAAAATATTTTATATATAAAAAAACCCCAATAACTGGTTTACAAAAAATTTGCGCCCAAAATTCTATAAATGGGCCAGAATGACCACACTCTAAATTTTTGCACAAAAATTTTAGAAAAACTAACAGGTTTTGTTTTTGTTTCGCGCCACGTATTGTTTTGCCACTGTATATGGCTTGGACTTTTATACTAATGGATTTATTATTAATAACTATAAAGAATTGCGGGACAACCAACTACCTCCAGATAGCTCCTGGAGTTGGGAATCTCTTAGTTGGGGTAAATTACCTTAACATTATAAATCACAATTTAACAAAAAAAATAAAATTAATGAAAGTACCTTAACTGGTAACGCTATTGATTGTTGCCAGTAGTTCCAGAAATCACCTTCAATTTCCTTTCATCTACACCGCTCACAATTATTTCCCTTGCGTGTATGTACAATATCATCCAAACAATCAATATTTTATCATCCGACAGAATCTCATTTCACAGTTCACACTTATTTCCTTCTCTTATATTCACAGTAATATCCAGCAATCAATCCAACAAAATTCCTTTTCTTTTCAGTTCACCATTATTTCCTGGAAGTGCATTACGGAATAAACGTCAATAAGAACAGGCGCAACCACCTTGTTCGATGCTATTGTATTATCAGATGCTATTGTATTAAAAAAATGGCTGTTACGCTTCTAAATATATTTTCACCAATGAACATTTGTTTATCTTGTATTTTATTAATATACCAATATGGATATTATTTATATCTTTACATAAAATTTTCACTCATAAATATTGAGTTTAACAAAACTGGTGATTTTCTTTTTATGAAAAAAGAAATTTTTTCCTTTTTTGGAATTCTAATTTTAAACAAGAACGTTTAGAAACTTAACACAGAATGAATTACAAAAATTGAATTTTTCTAGCAATCCAAAAAAATGTGTTTTGTTTTTTGACATTTTATCTGAATTTTTCTACCAAAACAAAACTACCAACTTTGAAATAGCAAAACCATTCTTTCGTTCAGTTTAGGGGGAAATGAGTAATGTCGAATTCTTTTCACCCAAATCCATAAAAAAAAATTGATGTAAATCAAAAATTTTGTTCTTTTCACCCAAAAACATCAATTTTTTTTCCGATTTACATCAAAAAAAAAAATGTGCATTTTTTCGTTAATTTTTTTGACATTACTAATATCAACAAAGAAAATTTCAAAAATAAACGTTTTGTTAACGACAATTTTTATATAACTATGAATTGTTTAATTTTGAAGAATTAATTATTGTGTTTTGTATTATATATATACAATATAATGTAACTAACATTTAATAAAATAACTCCTAATAAATAAAAAAAACTGTAAAATGGATTTATTAGAATTAAAATATTAATGGGGCCTATTCAGTAAAATCTTCTATCGAAAGTTTATGTTATTCTTTTATTTTTTGTATGAAATTTTATAACGGGAAAATAAAATTTCATACAAAAAATAAAAGAACAGCAGAAATTTTCGGTAGAAGATTTTACTGAATAGACCCCATTATATTTCATTGGGCGGATAAAAAAAGATGCATCATAGAAAAAAACGAAGACGCTTTTCTCTAAAATGAAGTAATTTAATTGAAAACAAATATGAATGAATAAAACAAAATTATTTTATTTACAAATTAATTGAAACTAATATAAATATTTCAATACGCAATTGCAGAATATGCTATTATACGAAATTTTTCAAATTTAAAAGTAAACAACCGACATTTAAATATCACTAATACAAACATATTTCACATTAGCTTTTGTTTTTTGTTCTTTTCAGACCTGGAGTGCGTTCGAGAACTTAATCAGATCTCATTTTCATTAAATATTTAATGAACCAATCACAAAACGCGATGTTCATTTAGTATTCGAACGAATTTTATTTAATGTATATAATGTCAAATTTGAAAAATTTTAACACTTCTATGAATAAATAAACGAAATGTTGGAGTATAAAAGTTATAATCAAATTAAAATCTTACTCCTTGTTAATGCATTATTTTTCAATTACTTCCGTCGTAATTAAATTTATTTTAAAAATTTTCAAAAACAAATTCAATTTTAAGATTATAACTAACTCGAAAACTTTAAGGAATCTGCAGTTTGATACTGGTGATTGAATTGGTTGCAAAAACTTATTAATTAATTTTATTTTTGATCGTTAAATGTAATTGGTAATAGGAGCTGTTGGTTTTATCTCTCACTAATTTCAAAATTTTCATCCATTTTGTTTATATTTTTCAATTGAGAATTAATTATTATAATATATAAAATTGATTCCTTAATTCATTATAATACAATTAATTCGTAATACCTCATTTGCTAAATTAATTAAAAATTATAAAACAAAATTTTACGGTTTTCGATTTGAAATTTTTTTAAATAAAAAACTTCATTAAAACTTAAATATGCTATTTACTGCATTTAAAATTAAATGAAAAGAGGCGTGGTTTCATTAAATGAAAATTTAAATGAAATCGGTTTTTCAAGTTCTCGAACGCTGTCATCTGTCATTCATTAAATGATTCATTAAATGGTTAATATCTCATTTAGTAATCGAACGCACTCCCGAATTTATAAATTGATACTAAGTTTATACCACCGATACTTTAATAGAATAATAGTTTTTTGCTATTAAACTATCGATACATTGGGCGTTTATACCACAAAATAGTATTATTCTATCTGCGGCATAAACGCCTAGAATAATTTGACAGATAGAATACGGCTAACGTTTTTCAAATTTGAATATAAAATCTCATCAATCGAAAAGTATTTCAACAAAAAATTATAATACTAATATTAATTTCAAATTAAAACTAAATTTTGAGTGATTTTGATATCGCACCTTTTTTACAATCGCATGAAATTGTCTTTAAGATTTTACGTTTTGACGGTTACAATTTTTTTGAATATACTATTATACTATCGATCAAAAACAAAATATCAAATAACTACCTATCAAAGTATAAAGGTATTATGCTATCCGGTTACACCGTAATAGTTTATTAGCTATTTGCTATTATTCTATTATACTACCATGGTGTAAACTTAGTGTGATTTAGAAAAGTCAAAAGAAAACCACATAAGTTTAAATGTTTTTATTTTTCGATGTTTAGCCGTTTTGGAAATTTAAATTTGAAAATTAAGTTTTCTTTGTTTTGTTAAGGAAATGAATTTAGGAGTTTTCATTTACGATAGAAGAGATGAATTAAAAAAAAAGAATACATTCTGAAATGGGATATATTCGTTTTTAATTATCTATTAAGAGGAATTAGGACAATCGTTACAATTTATATTTATATTATTTATATATATGATTTTTTTACATTGATTTTCCGTCTGAGCTATATTTTTTGTTGTATATAGTCATTCGGCATCAAACATTTTCCTAAATTCAGAGAAGACGCTTTGAATAGGTAGATTTTTATATGAATTTTACCTAAAAGGTCATTTAAATGGACATATGTGGCTGTTATTTATAAAGTTTAATTTACCTTACATAATTTGATTATAAGTTCATTGGACGAAATAATATAAAATTGTTTATAATCGTTGTAGTCCAAACAAATTTTTTTAATTTTTTATAAAACTTTCATTTTTATTTAATATTGACGACGCGTTTCTGCTTTACACCAAAGCTATCCTCAGGTCCAACAAAAATAAAATACTAACATAACAAAATATAACAAAAACAAATTGAAAATTATATAATTTAAAAATAATCTGAAAAAAACTTACAAAAATGAAAACTCTGTTTCAAAACAGAAAAAACTGATAAGAAAAGGTAAAAATTTTAATACTTTTGTAAATGAAATGAAAAATCACATATGTTTTAAAAAAATTCTAAAAAAAAACATGACACATATAGTCTGTGTTATTATGGTTTTCCATATTACAGCAAAAGCCCGATTATCCGACATTCAATTAACCGAATATTCAGATAACCGGAATTTCAAATTTTTGAAGTTTTTCCCTTTCTCAATAAAAATGTTTTTTTTGTTTGGAAATTCATAGGAAATATATTTTGCTTTAACTTTTGAATTATTTAAAATTGTAAAATATTCTAATTATTTGCTTCATTTACTTATTTTTGTATTTGTATTATATATTATTTGCAATCAATGTTATAAACAATTTGAAATAAATATACAAAAACAAGTTTCTAGTACTATATTTGAAAATATATTGACAAGAATCCTAACAAATTATTTGTATTAAGTATTACATGAAATCGTCCTAAAATATCATTTACATTCAATTAGCCGGAATTTTCGATTATCCGGCATGCTTCAATCCCCGAGCATTCCGGATAACTGGGCTTTTACTGTATTCACTGTTTGTGTGCTTTTGCCACTTTTGAATTAGAATGCAATATTTAAAAATATACTTTTAATATGTTTATTTTTAATTTTATTAATAATAATGTAAACTTCCTTATAGTAACAATTTGAATTTTATTTTTTATTTTATTGAATATCGATTTCGACTTAGGTCATCCTCAGTTCTTAAATTATTATTCATTGTATAATAATTTAATTTAATAATTTAATTTTAACAATTTATTGTATAATAATTTAAGAACTGAGGATGACGTAAGTTGAAATCGATATTCAATAAAATAAAAAATCAAATTCAAATTGTTACTATAAGGAAGTCTATATTATTATTAATAAAATTAAAAATAAACATATTAAAAGTATATTTTTAAATATTGCATTCTAATTCAAAAGTGGCAATAATTAATATACTTTAATATACTTTTATTTTTAAATATTGCGTTCTAATAAACAGACTGAAATATTTAATTCTAGCTAGTCTAGCTTTGATTTAAATTTCAATTTATATCAGTTTTTGTTTTTAAAAAATTTAAATATAATATAAATTATAAAAGATAGAAATTCAGTCTGTTACTAAAGTAAGTAGAAACGTTTTACCTTTTCTTGTCAGTTTTTTCTGTTTTGATACAGTGTTTTCATTTTTGTAAGTTTTTTTCAAATTATTTTTAAATTATATAATTTTCAATTTTTTTTGTTATTTTTTGTTATGTTAGTATTTTATTTTTGTTGGACCTGAGGATAGCTTTGGTGTAAAGCAGAAACGCGTCGTCAATATTAAATAAAAATGAAAGTTTTATAAAAAATTAAAATAATTTTTTTGGACTACAACGATTATAAACAATTTTATACGTTATTTATATAGACCTTTCAAAAATACAGACACGGTAGAAAATAAAGCCGACTCAACCAACAAGCAAATATAAACTCATGAAAAGTTCTTATTTTGTCAATAGGTTTAAGAATCTAAAGCAAAATCAATATTCGAACAGCAAAAACAACCCAATCAAACAAGAAAACATGGATCTCTGACCTGCATAAGGCCTACTCCGCCCACCAATGTTAAATACTATTGTAAAAAGAATTTGGCTTATATTGTAAGCACAAAGTTGTGGTAGAGTGTAACAATCGGTGAATTCCAAACAACTCTAAGTCAAATTTAACAAAATTTCATAGACATCTGGAATAAAATTCATGCCTATTAGTAGATACATTTTTTAAATGATCTAATACCGTAGAGCTTGGACATTAGAAAATAATATTAGTGCTAGTAGGTTGCGTAACAAGCACTTACATGAACACCAGACGCTTGTGTTTGATTGAATTTAAACTGTCAGTAACTAGCCGTTATTTGATGCAGCATTAAAGATAAACAGTATTTTTACGTATTTTCTTTACTACATCACCCAATTCCATAACGGTTATCAAAGTTGCTTTACAAAGAAGTAAAATGCAGCTTTTTTTACCTTGCATGCATTGCATTGAAATCACAATTCTATGATTTTGTGGTTTTAAACGAGAAATATATCGTTCAAATTGAAGAACAACAACTATCGCATCAAAAAATATATATTTCAAGTGCAGCCTGAATTTTTGAATCAGTAGACATTGAGGTGAAACAACAATTTCATTTTAATAAAGTTATGATAAAATAAACTGAGCTCAGTCTGATAAGTGAAAAATGATTGATTGCATTTTGATACGTTTTGGTAATGCTAATGAAATGACTCACGACTAGGATTTTTCAAACGCTTGAATTTTTTTTATAATAAAATGGACTACATAATAGTATATTATGCCACGATCATGTCTTAATAACCATTACATGCGAGTTGCATACGCTATTTTTTCTACACCCGAATGAACTATAAATATTATATTTATATTTGTATTGAACACAATAACAGTAATTACTCGTATTTCTATAAAAAATTCTACAAAACTGTAATTAATGGATAGTTGATATAGTTTTTCGTACACTTTCTTAGATTTTTTAGGGTAAAATATTTTCTACTGCATTTTCTGCTTTCTCCGATATGTGTGGAGGAGTCGATGGTATAATATAATTCGAATATAATTATCGAAGTTTAGCTATATTCTAGGAAAATTTAATACCTACTGATTTTCAAATGTCAAATGCACAGCATGCTTGATTGAAATATTATGGGTTTCTTTTCTAATTTCTATTGATTCAGATTTTTTCGTTGTGAAAAATGTGTATCATAATGTATATCATTATGAAACGGATTAGGGGCGTACAAGTGTATTATTATAGTACGGGTGTAGAAAAACTGTCTAACGGGATTGTTTTTGATCTATGATTTGTTCATTATTCTACAATTCTATCTTTCATATAACGTCTATTGCGCATTTCAGCTGAGCCAACTAAACAATGCGGGTTATTTATTCTTTGTTAAAGTAATTAGTTCAATACAACATCATACATTTGGCCAAAGTTATGCTAGCCAAGATAAATTCAGTATTTCCGATAGTGTCGTATTAATTATTTGGAGTTTTGGGTTAAACTTTAATTCTGCTTCTTCTGTAAGTTTTTTTGAACTGTGAGTTCTTGAACATTTTTTTCACAAATAGTAAAATATTTTCATCTAGAACGATTGTCTTCGATCTTTCACTCTATATTAGCGATTTTTGTTCCTGCCAAACGACTATACATATATGATAAGCGGATATGACAAATCGAAATATACATATACATATATTATATTAACCTACACTAAAAATATGTTCTGGAAATATGTGAAATATGTGAAGATGTGATATAAGTTCGTGAACTGACCAAATTCGACCAGTGATTCAGAGACGAGAGCCTTAAAAGCAGAATAAAATAAAGCGTTATAACGGCCGTTTGGATCAAAGCACTTCAATGAAAATTGTAAATATTTAATATTTGAACATATTTTTATCGCTATATGTGTTATTATGGTTTCAATAATAATTTAAGAACTGAGGATGACGTAAGTCGAAATCGATATTCTATAAAATAAAAAATAAAATTCAAATTGTTGCTATAAGGAAGTTTATATTATTATTAATAAAATAAAACTTAAAAATAAACAGTTTTACTGTTAGTATATTTTTTTAAATACTGCATTTTAATATTTCTATCGTTTTTTGAAAAGCAAACCATCTGCAAACAGAGACTTTTTACTTATCGGAATATAGCGACATTTCGGTATAACGGAATATAGCGACATTTTCACGGTTGCATTTTTTTAGCTACACCAAAAATATTAACTAATAAAATATATGGAAATATGTAGCGAAACTATATCTTAGAAAAAATTGTGAATAGATCAAATTCGCTGTCTGGTTAAAAGACTAGAGCCTTGAAAGTCGAATAAATTAGAACAATATACCGGACGTTTGGACCAAAATATTTTAACAAAATCTATTAACATAGAATTTGGACATATTCTTTTCTTTTTCAAAAAGCTAGACATTTGTAATAAGATGTTCTTGAGCAATCTGCTCCAACAAAATACGGAACTACCCAAAATTTGCATCAGTTTGTCTTTGCGTAGTAACTAAAAAGATAAAAACTCATAACAAAATAAGTAAGTAAAATAAAGTAATAATAAATAAAATAAAATAAAGTAAGTAAAAATAAAATAATTAAAAATATAAATGTATTCCATAAAATAAATGAACAGAATATATGTAATACATTTTGCTACAAGAGAAAATATTTGTTAACGAGACAAGTCATCGAGTGGGGCAAGCTTACGAACGAAAGACATTTTCCTCTCGCGTGGAATATACTAGTTTTTCTACGATAATAAACATAAACGATATTTATTATATTAATTATTTAATTAGAAAACGATTAAATAACATTTAAAATCCATATTCATCTTTATGGTTGTTTAGATTTAAAAACTTTGTAAAACTATGCTGTGCGAAAATAATTTTTCCACTAGAGAGAAAATGATCTTTTCATATACTATCGAAGAAAAAATTATAATGAAATAACTAATAACACTTACATGATATTTTGTAGTATGTAATAACGTATATGCGTATTATATAATATGTGTTTGTATCGTATAGTTTTTGTTTTGGTCTACATATATATAAAATTATGCTCTTTAATGGATTTAATATTTTATGGTTTTAGTCAAATTAAAAAATGTTCCAAATTTTGGTTTTGTATATATATACTTTTATTTTTAAAATTTATTTGATAATTCTGTTTGTATTTAGTTTTTTATTTTATTTAAACTAATTCTACTTGTATACAAATCTATCTGACCAAATAATCTCGTTATTTCTAGTGGATATTCTGCCGTTTGGAGTAGTTTTTCTTAAAAAAGTTATTTAAATAATCGAAATTATCAAATTTATAACAAAAAATAATGTCGTTATATTTGACAAATCGTTTCAATTTGAATCGGTCAGCGGTCATCATTTTCAAATAATTTTTCACAGTAACACAATACAAAAATTAAATTTAAGAATTTTTGCAGTTTTTAAAAAACAAATTTTTGTTCATTTATTCCTAATTAATTTCACTTACGGTATTTGGCACCACTATTAAAACCACAATTAAAACACATAAAAATAAAATAAATCACAATCCATTTCATTTTTTAATCTTATTGCACTTTTACGTTTGTTTTGATCTTACAAGAAACACTAATCAAATACAATGTTTTAATTTAAAAATCTACCTTTTATACTACTCAAAGATTACAACTATGTTTAAAAAAATATTATTACTACAGTTGAAGTGTTTAACATAACCTTTGAATTTTAACAAAAAAAAAACTGTAAAATCTGCCTACCAATATAAGAGGAAGATTGATTTTATGAACATATATGTAAAATTATTGGAGAGGATCCACTGTTACTTTATTTTTCAAGGATATGCAGTAATTAATTTGATAAAAAACCAAATCACAACCAATATCGTAGGTTGATTTGATAAGTTTGTTTACGATTCTTACTGGTATGCTTAAATCGTTGCATGTTTTAATGATAATGGGTATCTTAAATTGGAACAAATATTCTACTTGTGTTTTGATTGGTCAAACTAATGCAAAATTCAACAATACCTTGTTTGACATGAATTCAACAAAACAAAAACAATTGCTTTTATGCAAATGTGCTATTTTAACATATGTAATTATATAAGGTAGATCTAGTGGTAAAATTTACAGATCTGAAAACGTTCTGCGACGGTAGCAGAGTGTGTTTTTTCATTAGAGGACCTCTTACAAACGGACATAAGAATTTCAGGATGTGGAGAGTGTTGAAAAAATGACATATTCTTCTCGCTAATCCAAGTCCACAGATATTAAAAGGATATACCAGTATCTGTTTTTGTTCACCCTGTTCTAGATGCCTGTTTTTGCGGTTGAATAACCTAATAAAATTTTTGAGCTGTCCTAACCTTGTGGCAATAGTTCATGTATATACATATTTCTAAGGATTGTTGTTACGCACATTTCTTTTTAAGTTCGTTTACAGTTTCTCTATATTGACTACGATATTTGCATTATACAACCAGGATTTAAAACAAAGTTACTTTATTTTTATTACTATTGTCAAGATTTTATAAGCTCAGTATAAAGGTCAAAGTTATTTGTCAGCATGTAAAATCTTTTATGAATAACAAACACATGATTTATTATCAGCTTTGTTTGTTCGGATTGCACTTCCATAATAATTTGTTTTAATTATAAATTACTTTTTGAATAAAATTTGAAAGGTAGAAACTATTTTAATTTTGTTTTTATTTGTACACATATTACATTCAATTGTGCCAATTAAAATACAGCTTTACATATATTCGAGAGTAAAAATATGTTTTTGGTTATATGGATATGCAATCAAACAAGTGAATTTTGTTTAACTAAGAATCAGTTTTAATGTTAATAATTGTAAACGATTTCAAAATCAACTTAATTGTTTATAAACATATTCAACAAGCAAGTACTTGTTCATTCGTACTTACGAGATATGTACTTAAGCGTGCTGAATATCACCTATAGGAATAACGACCAAGAACTGAAGCTAACACTTAGCAAAACAATTACATAATTAAGCAATAATTCAATTTAATTTGAGTGTTCGTTTTATCATATTTTATGTGGAGTTCTTTCAGCCAAAAAAAAGTGATGTACACCAAAAAAAAAATTGATGTAAATCAATTGGGCGCGTTTTCAGCTAAAATTTTTGATGTTTTTTTTGATGTAAATCAATTTTAGGA
The DNA here is from genome assembly GCA_963693315.1 of Diogma glabrata. NCBI lineage: Eukaryota > Metazoa > Arthropoda > Insecta > Diptera > Cylindrotomidae > Diogma > Diogma glabrata. The sequence goes on along the minus strand of OY856188.1, from coordinate 93,447,834 downwards.
AATTGAGATTTTTTGATAAATTCGTCTTTCAGCAAAAACTAATACAAACAAACACACACGAATAAAAACAATAACAAGTTTGACGCCTTCTTTTGAATTTATTGTTTGTGGATAGTTTTTTGTGATTATTAGGTGAATTTTATAAAATTAAATATAAATTCTGTGTAAAGTGTATAAATATTTTGTGTTTACACAATTATTTTAATGTAAATTCAAATCGAAAATGTTTTGTTTTGTTACCAATACAACAATAATTAACATCATGCGGTTTGTCTGTTCTTTCAGCCAAGTTCAAAATTGATGTACATCAAAAACCTAAAAGAACTCCACATTAATAAAACCTTCTGCAACTGCAGTGTATATATAAAAAGATGGATACAAGTTTTATAAACGGTATTAGTTGTAAATAAAATTTTAAATAGTAAATATTAAATGGTATAAAGGAATGAAAGTTTTGGATGAAGTTATAAGTTAGTATGGTTGTAATTTTGTTAACTATATATTGGTAAATGTACTAGTATTATAAATTATAAACTATAAACTATGTAATTTATTTATCAAAACATAGTTTACATTTGAGATATAACATTTTTATATAGTACCCACAAAAGTTGGAATTTTCACAACATGATTTAGATACCGATTGAGAAGTAAAAAGTCTTTTACTTATCAACCCATCATCAACAACTGTATATACATATTTTTCTGTTCTTTTTTTATTATTTCGGTTGAATTGAAAAAAACATTATTTAATTTTTTTATTTGCCGGTTATATGATTGGTATTTTTTATTTTATTTTGTTAATTTAACATACTCATTTGTCATGTCATACTCAACATTAGTCTTAAATCGATAGACAAATTAAATAAAGCAAAAAACATTCAAATAATTAATAAATACAAAAATCAAAATCTTCGATAAATTCAATGCTATAAAAAAATTACATCTTAAATTTAAAAAACCAGTTTCTGGATCAACCAGTTTCTGGTAGGTCAACTTCAGGTCAAATTAGTTTAGCTGAAATCAAAAAAATTAGCTAGAGAATTGAAAATGGATGTGTTACATAAATTTGCGGAAACTGAAATAAATATTTCGTATTGTGTAACTTTAATCGTAACCAAGGATTTATCATATGCATTTTTTCTGTCTCATTTAAAAAACAGTTCAAAGCCAATTTATTCAACAAACAATAGAGCTCGAGACATTGTCTCTACATACAAAATTGTCTAAATTCTTATACACTTAAGCTAACGTAAAGGAACAACCTTGGACTAAAACTTAAGAAGTTGGGTATTATTTCCTTCATTTTAGACATAATTATAAAACAACGATTAGAACACGAAATTAAATTATTTAAACAAATAATAAACAACAGTAAATATAAGATTGTGTGGTCGCCACAAAAAACGTGAGATCTATTTACAACAATTTTAGTAAAAATATGACAAATCGATAAACAAACAAACATAACTTAAACGGAAATCTCCATAAAAACTAAGAGATTTATTGAGCAAACAATACTTGTCAGGTTAATGATAATTATTTCAATGTCAAGCAGTAATGAGCATCGATTATATAAATAAGTAGCAACGGCTTTGTTAAATAATAATTGTAACTGTAAAAAAAAAAATAATAAATCTCAATCTCATCAACTTTATTTATACTATGATATTTTTGATTTTAGGTTATGGTTATATTTTGGATCAAACGTTTTAATTAATTAATATCAAGGATACTGTCGAATAGACACGCTGGAGAACTGAGATTGAATTGTCGTTTTTTTTTTTCAAAAAAACTGATTTCTTGATTAAGAAATTATATTTAAAGTTTGTTGTTGGTCTTCTTAAAATCAAATAAAACATTGAGATAATGTCATGGTGAGCTGGGGAGTAGCTTTCTTTTTATATTTTATTCAATACTAAAATTAATATTAAACCAGATTTAGACACCAAATTTTATGTCTATACATGTGATTAGTAGGACTTGGCAGATGTTAGACGTTAATAAATAAATAAACAACAAAATCAGGGGATAAAGGGAGTTTTTTTAGTACAAATTGAAGAAAAATGCTAAAGAAACTGCAGTCTCAATTGCCAGTAACTATGGCATCGAGATACAAATCTCTACCAAAAGCACGTGTATTATAGGATATACGAAAAGATCACCCAATCGGCGCCAAAACAGAGAGAGGAGACGGTCACAAAAGCTATGAAAATTGAACGCTATGATCGCTGTACGGACAAAGAAACACCTCTGTATTTTGCCGGTGCTTTGGACATCAAATGTGTTCTTTGTCTATTAAATTTTCATTAGTTATCCTTTTGAACCGTGTTGTTCAGGATTGTTAAATGCTTTTTATTAGGCGTAGCTAGTTTTTATATTGTAACCAAGATTTAAATATTTTCATCTAAAAAATGAGGTTCGTCGCTTTGAAGTCTTTCGTTTTTTAACTTCCCGAAGTTATTGTTTTTGGGTCGATTTTCGAAATCGGGATTTTTATGATATCTTTACGTTCTCCTGAAACTATTTAGACTATTTTTACCTGGCAATCTGTATGTGTGTGTGTGTGTGTATCGCTGTATGTTGACCAAATTTTGTCCAACAACAGATGGTTCGATTTCAACGGAAATGGTCACAATCGATGTATCGTAGCGTAACTTAGAGCCCAGTTCTTTTCTACCGAAATTAAATCATTTGTGTTTAGTGGTTTCTGAAAAACTGAAAATGATCTCTTGCAAATATCATGTGAATAAATCAAGGTCATTGACCTACCATATTGTTTGTCAGCATGTCAGCCATTTATAATGGCATTGGGATAAACAATGGCTATCTTAATATTTGAGTTATTTAAGAAAATATGATAAACTACGTGTTATTTTCGTTAAAAAAACTCATGAGACCTTGAGGAAACTTTTGTATGAAAATGAGCTGCAAACTCATTTGAATATCGAAGATCTAAATTATTTCCAAAATTTGACAATGGGGTCAGGGTGTAGTGAGTGGATTGCCTGAAAACTCTTTATTTTAAACTTCTTTAACTTTAAACACTCAGTTCTGACATTCAATTTTATTGAAACTTAATGCATAAGTTTTATGTAATGTTTATAGTAGTTTTGCAACTTCTGGTTTGTCACTTCCGGTTAAATAGCTTTTTTTATTCTTTTAAGAGTATCACAACATTATAGTCTAAAGTTATGAAGTATTTTTGACGAATTTTTGATTAAACATTTTAGTTAACATGGGGAAAGAACTAATTAGCTTTTGGGCTGTCTTGTACACAAAGTGGTCGGTGTCTATTAAACAAATGATGATTTTTAACTAACCTGATATGTGAGGTTGATGTGGATGATATGATTTTTGATATCGATACTTTAATGATTTCTTCACGTTTCAAGACCGCCTGAAACTGTCTTGACAACTTCTTTTAGTTCGCAGTCTGTAGGTGTGTATATACTATATATTTTGTATATGGGAGTAAATTATTAATTGTAATTGTAAATTATTACAATTGATTTATCGTATAAAAAATTAATAGTAATAATGTGTATTTGTGGTGAATCCCTAATTGAGTCAATATTAATTCTTTGACAACTTCTTTGTTTAAGTTTGTTAAATATTTTTTTTAATTTTTCTTTTTACTTTGATTTATGTTCTAGAAAGCATATTTTTGGATGATGCAATTCAATCATATTGTTTAACTTTACAGTCTCAAAATAGGCGGTAAAGTTAGTTTGATGTGTATGTATACCTTATTCAGCAGTCTTGGCAGCTAGTTAGTTTTTAGCTTTACGGGAAGTTTTTGGCGCGACCCTTAGGTTCACAGCCCCATCCCACTAGTTTGTTTTTGTTTTTTACTTTTCATTTATTTTATTATTATATGAAACGTAAATAGAAGAAAAATATTAAAACCTAATTTTCATTCAAATTGTTTTTTTTCCTTATTTTTTAATCAAAGTTAAGGAATTAATTATTGAAGGACTCAATTTAAAAATAATAATGGAATGTTTGGCTTTAAATCGATTTAATTACTGATTAAAAGTAATTTTCTTGCTTATTAATTGCTTGTTGCGACATAATTCGTAATGGTCTAACCTTTGATGGTTTTATTTGTTATTTTTTCGCAATGTTTACCCGTCTGGTTGGATTCCAGAAAAGCTGTTTGGTTTCAATGATCGAAATCGAACATAATATGTTATATATTCCCTCCGTTTGAATCTTCTTTCGCTCTAGTTCACTCTGTGTAAGAAAAAATTTTATGCAAACGAGAAAAATAAATTTAAATTATCTTTCTATTTAAAGACAAACATTTTATTTATATAAACAAATCAACGTACATAATATATAAATAAAGAAAAACTTACTATTCTTAAAAACAATTAAATAAAAAATCACAAAATATTTCTTAAATTAAACAAAAGAGCAGGCTACCAACTACTCCATACATCTTCATAAGGTAATTTACTAAATATTCGATTTACATACACCTTCATTACTTTTTTTAGTCCTTCTGCGAATGTTGGAATCATTTCATCAAGAATTATCCTCCAATTTTCATTTAAGAAAACGTTCATATTCTCTCCTAATGCTTTATTGCCATTAAATAAGTTTTCGAAGTAAATGTGAGCACTGTAAATAAAAAAAAAAAATTTTGTAGGATAATTCTAAGATGAGTAGGTAAAAATCAATTAATATTTGAAAACTATTCAACCTCGTTTAGATTTCTTTACTATTACTATCCAAAGATAAAAATCGATATACTTTTATTGTAAACAACTTTTATTAACAAATTAAATTTAATATTGAATATGTATACGTAACTTGTTTTTGATTAACCTTCAAAACTATTTCCCTTAAACCTCAACCAAAATCAATTTCAAGCATGTATGAATCATAAAATTTCAATGTTAAATGACAACGAACTGATGACAACGAACTGTGTATTTATTTATTCAAACATAATGCAACGAATTAGATGATGTGATATAATACTATATTATGTTAGCCTGAATGTTGATTATTGTTTGTGGACAGTATGTTTCATTACGCAGAGGTTATTAACAATAAATATATATACAACTTACTTTGTTTCATTAATTTTAAGCTTGAATTTATCTCCAATTTGCAAAAAATGCTTTCCATTCTTCATTGTGAATGCTGGTTCAAACCTCGCGGTCAATTGTACATTATCTAGTGTAATGTTACTTCTACCTTTACCGTTAATTGCTAATACTATAACACGGCCGTTAATTTCATAATCCGAAAGCATCGTGTATTGTGGAAGTTGAAACACGATTTCATATATTGGTGGTTTTACAAAATTACGGTCAAAACCTCTAAAATGTACAATAAAATATATTAAAAATATAAATAAATAATAATATATTTGGTACAAGAGATGAAAACAACGTTTTTTTGTGAGCACATTTACGAGATGCACTAGCGTCGAGTGAAAAACGTTTTCATCTTACGTAAGAATTGCTATAGTATATGAAAAGTCAATTTTCTTGAAGGTTTAACCCTTTTTGAAACTGGGGAAAATCCTTCTCTAGGGGAAAATCAAATTCACCAAATGACAAATTCTAGTTGCTATGATATTTTCATGTCATTTTATAAAATTTTTAAATCAAAACAACCATGGTAAAATACAACATGCATTTTGAATGTTATGCCGTTTCCAACTACTAATAACAACTTTATTTGTATGTTTTTTCCTTAGATTATAAAATACATAGGATAAGTAATATTGTTTTAAGTTGAAGTTTTTTTTTAAACATAAATTTAACGCGTGATAGTATTTGTATTAAAAAGACACAGTAGCCTAGAAATTTAAATATCATTAAGGTTTTCCGTATCTTGACCAAACATGCCTACGAAATAACATACTTATGGAGATGTTTTGTTTTTTATATATTTGCCGATCGGAAAATGCTCAAACTTATTTATACTTTTATTTTATTTTTCTTAAAAGTATTTTGATTTAAATAAAACTGATAATATTAAAACTGAAAATTTAATCCCAACTAAAATTTTATCATGTATGCTTTGGTTTTGTTTTCTTTTAAACTAAATTTAAAGTGAAAAGGATATTGTTTACCGTTTACTGTTTCTGGTTTTGTTTTAATTTAGAATGAAATTAAAATAAAATATATATTGTTTGGCAGTTACTTCTTTCTGGCAATAGAAGAATAAAACTATATTTTTTTTCAGTAAATGGAAAGAGATAAAAATGCTGCATGGGATGGATCCTGTATTTTTCTGTTTATTTTTACTGGAGCCTTTTCTTTTTTAGAAATTATTTTCAAAATAAAATTTGAATTTAAAAAATAGCTTCAATTTTTTTATAGTTTTATAGTGTACATACAAGAGTTTTTTAGATACTACTGTAGATGAAAGCATAGCTTTCGAAATACGTATTTAGTGAAATAAAACTCAATTTAACAAGAATAAGGCGTTTATTATTTTATTATTATACAACAAATATATAAAATATTGCTTATCCTGTATATTTTATAATCTAAGGTTTTTTCCCATAAGGGCGATGATACATGTAAAAGAAATATCTTTCAGACATAAAAAATTTCGCATTTAATTGGTTGAGGGGCGGTAACATTTTTTAAATTTCAAAAAAATATTTTTGACTGAAAGACAGAAAAAATATCTGTAAGATATAAAAACATAACCTAAAAAGATATTTTTTGCTTGACAGTTAAAACTGATTAACTGAAAAATTGATTTTAAAAGTAAGTTTTACCAATAATCAATTACAATTCACTTAATTTGATGATTTAGCTACAATTAAAATATTTTGTTTACTAATTCATGTAGATTAGGCGATAATCGAAACAAAAAAATAAAAATTTGGTCCAATGTGAAAATGCCTAAATCTATATGAATAAGTAAACAAATTATTTTAATTGTAATAAAATAATCAAATTAAGTTAGTTGTAATTGATTATTGTTAAACTTACTTTTAAAATCAATTTTTCAGTTAATCAGTTTTAACTGTCAAGCAAAAAATATTTATTTATTTATTCAAGGATGATGGCAAACAGGCCAAGGCCCATACTTGCCCAGAAGATTTACAGTTATAGGATAAATGTTTGTACAAAAGGAAAAATTATTTTTTTTAACAATAAAACAATAAATATAACTATAACAATATATGTAACTATCTTTTTAGGTTATGTTTTTATATCTTACAGATATTTTTTCTGTCTTTCAGTCAAAAATATTTTTTTGAAATTTAAAAAATGTTACCGCCCCTCAACCAATTAAATGCGAAAATTTTTAAGGCTGAAAGATATTTCTTTTACATGTATCATCGCCCTAATAATTGTATTGTTTTCTTACAGTATTGGATAACAAACTAAGACTGCGTTCCAATTGATGCTCAATTGTAATAAACGTGCTAAATCAATTTAGTCAACTTTTTTATTTGACTAAATCAACATTTTGTTTCTAAATAATTTGGAAGGAATTTATACGTTAAACAATATCTGACAACTTGATTATATTAATTTGAATTAAAATTCGGTAATTTTGTAAAACTAAATTTAGATTTAGCAGTTTAGGGTGCTTTCCAAACGACGACTTATTTGTGGAACGTAACTTATTCTAAACTTATTCGAATAAGTATGGTGGCGAGGTGACTTATTTTGTGTCTCTTTTTCCATAAAAATCTAATCTGATTATACAAATATACTTTTTATTTTATTTAGTTAATATCTGTCACTAATTTGAACAAAAGTTTTTATAAATCAGATTTAAAGTGACGTAATTATAGACATTATTGTCTTGAGTGATTTTTTTGACATTTTCAATATGGCGGCACATAAGTAATAAGTATCAAATAAGTCGTCGTTTGGATAGCACCCTTAATACAATATAGCAGCTGATTGGAACGCTGTCTTAACCTTCTTATTTTCAAATTTCAATCACAATTGCTTTTCTATTTTTCCTCTTATTTTTTTAATTGAATTCAGTGGATTGAATGGAATGTGTTGAATTGCACGAAAAAATAAAGATTTGTTGTTTTAATAGAGAAGAAAAAGCTTCTATTTTATATATAGGATGATAAAAATACAGGTTACTTAAAACATATTCCCCTGTCAGAGGATAAAGTATTGTAATCGATTCGTGTTTAATGAATTTTATTCCCTCGCTCGTGCCGAACAAATTGACTGTCTAATATTCAGTATATCATCAAAAATAGAGCCAAAATAACAGAAACGTTTTTGACATTTAAAAATTACATAACCGAAATTGAAAATTTAGACACAAACAAATATGTACCGATTTAATTTTATTATTTTTAACATTTGACCACAAATCGTAAATATCAAAATTTGCATATGTTGAACCTATGAATCTAGTTTTTCCTTCAATTCAATTCAAATAGACATACGTTCTGTAGTAGCACAATTTACGTTTAGTGTGAACTGAATATTACCATTGGAACGTATAAATTTCGGAATGCAATTCAGTTTAAGTCTTAGGTTATAAAATATACAGGATAAGCAATATTTTACATATTTTGTGTATGTACACTATAAAACTATAAAAAAAATTGAAAATTCTAATTTCGTATTGAAAATAATTTACACAAAAGAAAACGCTCCTGTAAAAATAAACACAAAAATGCAGGCATAGTTATCTCTTTCCATTTATGCAGCATGGTTATCTCTTTCCCTTTATAGAAAAAAATATAATTTTTTCTATGATAGCATATGAAGAGTCTATTTTCATCACGCTTAAGCCCCTGTGAAAAAGGGTTCTTTTTCACTAGTGTAAAAAGAATAACAAATTGTAGTTGCTATGGTATCTTCATATAATTTTACAAAGTTTTTAAAACAAAGCAACCATGAAAAAATAGAATATGAATTTTAAATGTTATTTTGTCGATTTCTAATTTAATAATTTCTAATAAATATCGTTTATCCACGACTACTAAAGAATATATGCTTTCCATGCGTATGTCTTCCATTGTAATTGTATTCATTCCACAGCTAGTAAATTTGATTAAAATTCTTTAACAGCTCTATAGTTTATTAAATATTCCCCTAACAAATTAAACAACAAACTTGTTTTGTTTTTCGCTATCTTTGATGTTTTTATTTCAATATGGCGATAAAAATTTTTGCATGAAAACTGGAAATTAAACGAAATATTTGACAGTCGTGGATAAAATAGCATCTTATATTCGCTTAGGATGATGGCAATTCTTCACTCGGATGATTCTGATTCGACTCGGAACTTCATCCTCGTGAAGAATTGCCTTCATTCTAAGCTCATCCAAGAATCTACTATTTTTCATCTGTAATATTTTTATAGTGGTGATTCGTTTTAATGAAAGGCAATAAATGTGCATTATAATATTAGTACGGTTATAATATTAGTTAGTGGTTTGTAAATAATAAAATATTTATGCAATTTTATTTTTATTGTAAAATCTCATACGATACCTGGTGAATGATGAAACGGGCATCTCAACTTTTAAACATTTAACAAAAATTTAAATATTTATTGTGAAACTAATTATTAACTAATTAACTAACTTCATCCTCGTGAAGAATTGCCTTCATTCTAAGCTCATACAAGAATCTACTATTATATATTAACTATCATAGAAAAAATTGCATTTCTTACGCGATATAAAAACATTTTACGTTCGTGAAATTGCCCCACTCGACGCTGGCGCGTCGCGTAAACAAATAATATTCACAAAATCAAATAATATTCATAAAAATCAGCGTTTTCATCTCTTCTATTACCAGAAAGAAATAACTACCAAACAATATATGTTTTATTTTAATTTCATTCTAAATAAAAACAAAACCAAAAAAAATTAATCAAGTCAAACAATATCCATTTCAATAATATTAATATTTTCTTCGGAGTGACGTGAAGAACAACTATACATTATAAAGTATTTGTTGAACTTGTGTATTTCACCAATAATTATTCTTCACTTTAATAAAAAACTAAAACTTAGAATTAAACTTAAAAGTTGTTATTTTTTATTTTTCGTACTACCGGTTTCAATCTTATAAAGATCATCTACCTTGATGAGATGATCTTTATAAGATTGAAAGTGGTAGTACGAAAAATAAAAAAGTTTTAAAATTTAATTCTAAGTTTTAGTTTTTTATTAAAGTGAAGAATAATTATTGGTAAAATATACAAGTTCAACAAATACTTTATAAAACATTTATTTCACTCTAAAATTATTCTAAATGAAAACAAAACCAAGGCGTACATGATACAATTTTAGTAAGGATCAAATTTTCAGTTTTAATATTATCAGTTTTATTTTAATCGAAATACTTTTGAGAAAAATAAAATAAAATTGAATAAGATTGGTCATAGTCCCTGGCCGACGCCGATTTCATGTGATGATTACCACATATTTTATACTTCGTGAGGCGCCTATGCCCTGTCCTTGACGGGCCTGAACACTTTTGTTCTGCGTTTTTCCTCAAATCGGCCGCTCTTTCGTTCGGCAAGCTCCGAAAAATGCCGATTGCGCGCGATCTTGTAAATTTGCTACCATACTATTTTTCAACTGTGGGAGTTGGAAATTTGTTTTAAAACCCGAGAGTAAGCTTGTCCGACCAAAATGTGTCTGCTATTGTCGAGTCCGACAACTGACATTTTGGTATGTTTGGGTTGTCGGACTATACAATAGCAGACAAATTTTTATCGGACAAGGTCACCCTCGTCTTCTAAATCAAATTTCCAACCCCCATAGTTAAAAAAAAATATTCAAGATCCCGGGCAATCGGCATTTTTCGGAGCTTGCCGAATGAAAAAACGGCCGAATCGAGAAAAATGGCAGAATATGGGGTAATTAATCATCACACGGAATCGGCGTGGGCCCAGGGACTATCATTTTCCGATCGGTGAAAATGTTAAATACAAAATATCTACATAAGTCTGTTATTTTGTAAGCATATTTGGTCAAGCAACGGGAAACCTCGATGATATTTAAATTTATAGGCTACTGTGTTTTTTCAATTCAAATACTATTACGTTCAATTCGCACACTACTTTATGTTAATAAAAGAAACTTCAACTTAAAATATTATTAGTTATCCTGTGTATTTTATAATTTAAGATTTAAGTGAATCATTCAGTAATTCACTCGATTGGAAACCGGCTAACATAGCATTCAAAATAATAATGTATTTTATTATGGATGCTATATGATTGTGAAATATTTTTGAAAAATTACATCTAAATGTCACAGCACAGCAACTACGGTTTGTTATTTAGTGAAAATGTTATGTCACTAATAAGAGAAAACGGTCATTTTTACAGAGGATTAAACCTACATGAAAATGGATTTTTCATATACTATCGTAATGTAACTTTGAAATAAATTATTGTTAATCCTAAAACAAGCTTGATATTTTGTAACATTTATTTATAACGCGTTTCGAGCGTAACCGCTCATTCTCTGAGTAATATTTCTTTTATCAGAAGAAGAGTGTTTGCGCTCCAAACGCGTGAAAAACGTGGTCTAAACAGGTGAAAGAGTCGAAATTTGAACTTGACCATATATTTTATTTTCCTGAAACTTGGCATATAAGAAGTATGGACAAAATAAAAAATATGACTTATTTTACAATTTTTTTAAAGTGCATAGTTTATGCATAGGGAGTAGTGATGTGTCGGTCGTGAACGACCGAAGTTAATTGAACGGATCACTTCAGTGAACCACGACCGATCGTTCACTTTTGACATTTTTTTATGTGCAATGATGAATAAACGTCTTTTAGCATATAATATAATGGCAGCAGTGTTAGTTAACATCATGCAAACTAAAAATGCTTTTTTTTTGACAAGTCTTAAACAAAATATATCTTCAGTCTTCTGGATTATGAAAAACTTTGCTTGCACCAATGCAATGAACATTATGTTGCATGGCATATGTTTTGGTAACTTTTTGTTGTTGAATTTGAACATGATTTCAATAATACACCTCAAATAAACCTTCAATAAAAAGTAATAATGCACCTCCAATATCACTGTGTCTTCAAATTTTCATTACGATCATTGTGATCGGGAATATTCTAACGAAAAATTTATCATAAAGAACAAAAATCTGAACGGTTCGAATTTACTAATAAACTAAACAACACGCCTACCAGAAGAAATGAATCATAAAGAACAACTGAACGAGTGAACTAACTGAACGAGTGAACTTACTGAACTATAAGCAAAACACAAAATGATGAAAATCAAAATAAACAAAATTGTAAGTTCGTTCGAAAATAATAATATTGCTGTTAAGAAGTAAGAATGATTGAACATAAAGAATGAAAAACAAAATGAGATTTTTTTTTGAAGAAAATGTAAATAAATGCTATTGAAAAAAAAGAAATGGATAGATTTCATTCATTTTTTACAAATTATGAATTTGGAAATGAAAATAAAAAAAAATTGATTATGAAGATGATTATTTGAAATTTGTATATATTAATTATTAATGATTATGAAAAAAAAATTTGTTTGTACATATACATATACGTATTTAAATTGTTTTTATTATTATTTTTAATTTTTGTTGGTGGATGAATACTGGATGGATGATGTCTATTGTCTAATTACTAATAGAATTAATTTCATTTAAGTTTTTCAGATTTAATTTAATTTTGTATGCAATATTTGCTGTGGGAAAAAATTGTTTGTTGTACCTTACCTTAGCTTAAGCTTTAATTAAAAATTAAAATTTTACTACATGTCAGGACTGAGGACTTAAACATTATATTCCTTATTCTATAGTGCAATTTTGTTTTTAATAATGTTTTTTCCTTAAATCGATATATGGAATGGATGAGGATTTTTTTTATTGAATGTTATTTACAGGATGAGATGTTACTTGTTAGACTGTATGGCTCATTAAAATGAGATTGCAACAAGTTATAAAAGAGAATCCTTTAAGACAAACGGTAGAAAACAAACAAATACGGAGTGGCTTAAAATAGTAGATGTACTATAGATTTGTATGGATAGATCTAGATGTACTATAGATTTGTATGGATATGTATAGATTTTTAAGCAATGATTTACTAATATTTTTAAATAAATTACATTAGTATGAGCAATATTTTTTGTTTAAACGGAAGAGGCTTTCTTCTTTATTTTGCTACTCATCCTCTTTGCAAAAAGTTTTGAATATCCTTCGCAACTTTTTAGACGAATTGTGTCTTAGATTTATGGGGGTTTTTGCTTGTTAATAAGGATGTGGTCCTTGACCTATTAACGAGGCATTTTTATTATTATTTTTAACTAAAATAATTAATATTTTTGCAAGTGATCGATTGAACGAAGACCGATGTTTTTAAATCGGTCAGTGCAATTGAACGATCCGGTCTGAACGGATCGCTAATTTAGCTGAGGTCACCCATTACTAATAGGGAGCAACCCAACATGCATGAAAAATGAAAATTTTGCCAATCCGATGTAACTTTGAAATTAAATTGCTCAAGAACGGCTATACCGATATCAAACAAACTTTTTTTGTTTGATAGGTGATTAGTTAATCTTTAAAATTCAATTGATCTTCGACCCTAGCGCCATCTTTAGAAAAGTTTTTTTAATATTTTAATTTTAAAGCTAATTACACAAACGTTTAATTAATTTTTTTCTAAAGATTATTTAATCCTATCAAACAAAAAAAAGTCTGTTGAAATCGGTAAGCCGTTCTTGAGCAATTTAATTTCAAAGTTACATCGGGTTAACAAAATTTTAATTTTTCATGCATGTTGGGGTGTTCCCTAAATGGACAAGTTTTCACAACTCGGCCTAGAACACGTTTTTCTTCAATATATATAAATGTAACAAAATATAAAATTTGTTTTGGGGATTTGTTGACAGACAATAGTTTGTTTGAAATGTAACTAATTGAAATAATTATATAAAATGTTTGTTTGCAAATATAATTTATTTGCTTACTTAATACTTACACAATTTTTGAAATAACTGCTTTATTTAATCCATAATTATCGATATTTTTGAATTTTAGATTAATATTAATAGGACGTGTTGGGTCTTCATCAATTTGTATGGCATCAATACGAAGAGGATGAACTGATGGTAATCCTAAGAGTTTATGCCCTGTTGGAAATCTCTTCAATACATCGCCGATGGCTTTGGCTAAACATTTTGAATCACCAACAGCACATTTTGGGATGTCATCAGCTGAAATGGAATTCATTTATGATTTTGATATAGATTAAATTATCCAAACAAAAATTTTTTATTTCAAACAGTTCATGGTTTCAAATTGCTGCATGAATGCTCGATCATATGTACATTTAAAGATTTAAACAATTTTTGTTTATTTTATAATCAATTCGTAAAGTTGTACAAAGGCGTAAATTTTATTTCATGCTAGCTAATATTTGATATTCTTAAGAGCTTAGATTAAGTAAACAATAACAATTAATCAATGAAATATTAAATAATAACAATTAATAATTAATCAATGTGTTCATATCCGTATTGCAAGTGAACAATAAAATTTCAGATATGTGAACATATATTATTTCCATTAATCTATGTGTTATGTATACTTCTACAACAGCTCGTTACACTCAATACACCTTCTGTTGTGTGAATGCCATGTAACTAGAACTTATTTTAGACCAATTATTGATAGTAAATAACAGAAGGGCCGATCGAGCATTCGATCTCATATCGAATGTGTTGTCAAGAAACACATAGCTTACATGAAAATTAAAGATTTAAATGTTTAGAAAAGCGAGAAAAAATTTTATTTTGTACTCACAGGTATGAAACACACACTGAAAAAAACATGTCCTATTTCCAATCGAAATGCAATTGTCTCAACCTCACCGTGCGGTCACATATGGCGAATCAAACTACGAAATTGCTTCAACAACTCTACAATTGTAAATCGATGAAGTTGAGAGAATCACACGAAATATTTATGTGAAAATAAAATATAGTTCATGGTTCATAGTTCATGGAGGGATCAGTTTTTATTGTTTTGAATATTTTTTTATTTTTGATCTACGGGTGTGACAACCCCGCGTACTCCAGTCCCTGCTATTGACATACGAGTTAACGTTAGATATCACATACCACTGGCAATAGCAGTGAGATATCACTAGCCAAGGTGACATCTTAGGGGTGGTGGTGGATGAACTGTATTCAGTCAACGGTAGCACCCTCAGTCTTAGCTGTGAAATAATCCTTGATGATGAGACGCTATTGCTTCCTTGAGGAAACGAGCCTTCATATAACTATGTGTGGGTTTTAATCTTCAAGAAAGATGGAGCGTCACACGATCAAGGAATATGCAACCGGCTGGATTATTGGCAACTACAGTTTTGTTTCAGCAAATTTTTGTAAAAATTTGCTATTTACTTTTTAATTTACTTTATATTTTCTCTATTCTATCATAAAATATTGGACTATGTCATATTTTGTCAGTGATAGGATTTTTTGTTTAGTTATCCATTCTTTAACCAAAAATATAAAAAAACAAAAAAAGAAAGATTTACGTCCATCAACATCTTTGAACGTAGGTTGTTGTGGGACCTTGGTCTTAAAAGGTTTTTATGTGTTATTGTGACACATATTGTAATTCCTACTACACAACACATTTTATTAAAAAAAAAAAAAAAAAATCTCAAATACTTAAATTTTAAAATGAAAAATTCATGATATAAAGCCAAAGAAAATTTTTTTCAGGGAAATAGTTATTATCTTTATTCAACTACTGTTATATTGGATATAACACTTTATATTTTCAACAAACCTCTTCTGTTGTTAGGAAAATGTTATCGTGTAGTTGTCCCAATCACAGTGATTGCAAATAATTTTTCTTAGCATGAATAAAAAACTGCCAACTTCGAGATGAGGTTGTCATGAACTTCAATTTTTTTTTCAGTGCATGTAACAATATTTCTATCATCATAGTGCATTTACTTATACTACAACTAGGATCTTCGATTAGAAGGACTTTGTCTATGCAATACTAGAACGGGTTATGCGCCTTGGTGACCTGAAAGTGGCCATAAATGATACAGTGTTTATGTTTGATTGAACACGAATGTTTGTTAGGACACTTAAAATACATGTATAATACATCTACAACATTGATTTGCAACCAAACAATGTTTTTATATCAATGAATTTAATATTTGTGTTAAAACAAAAATTGCAGGCAGGTGGTATGTTTTTCCTCAACTTATTAGTCGTAAATTAATTACCAGTCGTAAATTTATCTTCTATTGGTAATTAATTTTTTTTGTAATTGCTAAAAATACTCTATTGTATTGCACATCACCACATTCAAAACTAAAATATTCATTCAATGTATAGTATAACGTAAATAGTACGCTGGCAAATTAACAAGAAGGATAAAGTAAAATCGTTATACAAACTTATTTTGTGGGATGACTGTGCTGGACTATAAACCTTTGGAAGCATTTAAAACACTACGCGATTAAAGCGCTAAATGAGTCCCTTAAATAATAACGTTGATAGTTACACGTGAACAAATAGCTTTATCTGCCGATTTGTTAGTTATATCTAGCCGACCAACAACGAGACGGGAGCAATGCAATACCAATAAGTTTAAAATATTTATTCAATCTAATATTCCAAACTGGCTTACACGGTGCAATTATAAGCGATTACGCGAGGCATAGAAAATCAAAGTATGTATTGGATTGTTTTTTCTATATATGGTGTTACATGGTCACCTAATCACTACGAGCACTAACTGTGTGGGTTAAATTTAAAAAATACGCAGTTTATCATATGGACAGATATTCATAGAAAATGTTCACGAATTGAACCAGATTGAAATATTAAAACCTTTGTGTAATAAAAGCATTGTTAAAAAAACAAAACTTTTATACTATTTGGTTTAAAATTAATAAAATGTTTAAAATAAAATTTTGAGATATAATTAACACTGTTTGTCATTGGTACTTGGCGTAAGATTTCAAATAACATAATGTCAATCTCTTGTTACTTTACGCAAATAACTTATTTAATAAGTTTAATAGAAAAATTAAAGAAAACAAAGTTTTTTATAATTTTACTGTTACTCTATATAATATTTCAGCTTATTAGGCCATCTTCTGGAGCCTCCAGAGGATGGCCTAACATGCTGAATATATCTAGAGTTACAGTAAAATTATAAAAAACTTTATTTTCCTTAATTTTTGTAAATAAGTTTTATTAAATAAGTTAATTTATTAAATAAGTTATTTGCGTAAAGTAACAAGAGATCAAAATTTTGAGTTTTTAATTTTTTTTTTCATCGTCATCGACAACATCGATCGTTCATTGCGATCTCTTTATAAAAATTAATGTGTGTATGTTTCGAATTTGTAAATGTATAGACACTTCAAAACAATTTTTTGCCAATATTTTAATAAACTGCCAGTACAGAGAGCGTTTAGTAAATAGCGAGAGAGCTATACATATTTGTGAATCTATATTTGTCCGTGCAATGTTCTATTTAGATGCATGCCATACTCATACATCTACTATAGTTCAGCAAGTCATTTAAGTTTTTTGATTGATTACTTGAACATTTGATCGTTAATTTTTTATTTATTCGGCACTGATATTTTCTGATTATAGCTCTTTAAAATTGTTGCTTATTCAAAATATATCCGCACAATTTTTTGATAGGCGTAGCAACGCATGCTGGGTCCTGATAGTACATATTGTATAAATGTATAATACTGAATGGATGAAATACTCATCATTCATCGACCAGGTAGGAAGACAAGCTGAAGTGATAGGCGCGCATTAATACTGTTTACAACAAATATTAATACATCAAGCTAGAATAAAATTTGTTGACAAAGAAACTAAACACAATACAGACAAAAGTTGAATAACATCTTAGACACATCATTACTATGATTTTCCGAAATCTTTAAAGATGGATTGCGGCTGCATACTCAAAATCAAATAATCACTCCTAAAATTCAAACTTCATGGAATGAGCGGGAGGAACAAACGCAAAGAATTTAATTTTTTTTATATATAAAATAAAATGTGCTGTGTAGTAGGTATTACAATATGTATCACAACTTACAACAATACATACAATCCTTTTAAGACCCAGGTCCCACTACAACATGCGTTCTGAGGTGTTGATCGACGCATAAAACTCAAGCCACACTCACAAAAACCATTTGTGCTCAATAAAAAGTAAGAAACGTATGTAAATACAAAATGAATTTAGATTATTTTCCTGGTCACCAGAAAGAAAAATACCGTCGAAAACTCCTAGCTCACATAGTTTCTTTCCAACGTAGGAACTGCAACTATTTTTGACCTGCAATGCACTGTCTTTTACGGTGAATAATTTATTTCTATTAAATTAAAGAAAGCTGTTTTAGCCATCTACCGCAAAAACAATTTACAGATAAAATATTCTGTAAAATTCTTTAAAAATTTTAGAACATCAAACGTTCTAAAATAAATAATTAAAGTTCGTACACTTTGGGCAATAATTTGTTTACATTTATAACTTCACATAACGTCTAATTAATTCTCTAATTCTCTTAACACTGGATTTAATAATGACATAATGAAACGCGACTAACAACCCGCAAACAAAAAACTTGATTCTTCTAGAATTCAGAAAAATTCTAGTTACGTTAATTTGTCTAATCATTTATTATTTGTTTCTTTCTAGGTTATTAAATAAATAATTTTAATTTAATTGAAACCGTGAAAATCTATGATAATGTAATGAAATTAATTACAATAACTCTTGAATAGAAGGGCGTCAGGTTTAATCATATTTTTCACCCAATTAATCACCCAATTAAGTTAGCTACTACTGACTACTTTTAATTCTATTGTATCATAACAAGGGGCGTTTACTGTCGAATTCCTACGATTCAACTATTTTGTGTAAAATCCGTGAGACAAATTTTTTGTTTTCGAAAGTTACACTCACACATCTAACCAATTGGTAAGATCCAATAGCTAAATATAAGGTTAAGGTGAACTTTAAAATATCACTTTAATTAAATTGCATTATAATCCTTGATTTTAAAAAGAATTTTGTTTTATTTTTGTAAGGACAAAACCTTGGTTCGATAACAACCAATTTATTTAAAAGCTTGGAAAATATTAAAAGTTTAAAAATATTTTCTTCTAGATTATATTGAATAATGATAACTAACAAGTTAGTAATCCCTCTAATTTTCATTAATTTTTTTTTTTTTCAAAGTTAAATTACAAACGTGTAAATTAGAACATATTTTGATTTTTTATTTAATTACTATTCTGATTTAAAATATGGAATCGGCCTAGAGGTAGCGTGGAATCCAAGCAGAAAATCAAAGTTCTATATTTTTATTCTTTCCATTTTATTCACAGTTTTTATTTGCGAAAGCTTTAAAACAAAAAAGCTACGTTGTCTAAAAACCAAAATCAAAAACTTACGAAGAACTAAAGCTCCAAATACACTTGATAATAAACTAAAAACTAGCACTAAAAACTTCATTTTATTTACTTTTTTCTAATTTAAATATATTAGATTAATATAACAAAAAATTATAACGTAACGTTAAGTAGAAGTAGCACTTTTCAGATACGTCAGATACGTATGACGCTAACTGAACAATTTAAATTGAAAAATCAGAATATTGTTTCTTATATATAGTTTTTTATGCTGTTCAAGGATATCGCGATTATTAAGATACATGTACATCTCTTATTCTTAGCAATCATAAATTCTTTTTTTTGTTTTGCTTTTATAATGATTTGTTTTTTTAAATTCTGATGTTTATCTTTGCATCAATTTTCGGACTGTTTTATATGTAATTATAAAGTTTTACGATGGTTATAAAATGATGGAAGCGTGTCAATCATATATTTGATCCCTAAATGTTTAATAATTAAAACAAAATATATTGGCGATATCTGTCTGGTTTTAAAGCTCTCATGAATGTGTTATAATTAATAAAAAATAAAATGTTGATCAGTTGATCAGTCTGTGTTAGATATGTTTGTTACATAATAAAAATATTAGGAGCGGAAATAATAGACGTTTCAAGGTTATTAAATTTGGATTTTAATTTTCAGTTTTAATCTTATTTAATGCAACGCCTATTTGGAAAAAAACATAGTTTAAATTTTCTGGGGTTCACCAGTATAGTGTTATATATGGAAAAACAGCTTTATATTAACAAATAAAACTCTTTTTTGATATCCTGAGTAGTCTATCTGCTAGGAATTAACAACAAAGTATTAAGTTCGTGCGAAAATCTTGGTACTATTACCCCTTGCCCGTCAATCATAATTGTAAAGTAGTTTTGATTAAACTTTTTATGACGTCCAGTTCGCAAATGCTACATAAAAACCATTAATAAGCACATTTCAAATTGTTTGGAGGACAATCATTTTATATCTGATAAGTGGAATGAAATTTGACGTTTTTTTATAGAAATGATTCTAAACAGGTTCACTATAGACTCAAATTTAAATACATTTGAATTCATACTTGAAGTATCTAAAAGAATTAAAAAATTTCAATTCGAAATTATGTCGTGGTTTCTCTGAAGAAGCTTTTTAGTTCGTTCTTGAAAAACTCCTCTAATCGTGTTCCGTGCTTGGATTCGAACCCCCACTTCTCAGTATTACACCGATTCGAATCAAATTCGAATTCGAGATATGATATCAATTACAAGACGATGTTGTTACGATGTTGAAATATTATCAGTTACTCACTTAAGTTTAGATTCTCAACCATTGTTAGAAATTTAAGACGCTAACAATAACATACATTTTCACTGTTTTTCATACTCTAGTCATGTCAGCATTAAATTAATAACTATGTGAACTACGAGTTCGGAACACAATTTTTAATTTAGTGGTCATGGTTACTAAACCAATTTGAATGCACGATTTTAGATTTGTTTAAACAAGGAAAATAATTAGAGGAGTTTTCTATGAATGAACTCAAAAGTTTCTTCAGAGTTGCTAAATTTAAATTATAGATGCTTGAGTTTAATGACGAACAAAAATCCTAATCAATTCAAATTCATTTACATTTAAGTCTAGTGATTATTATTCTAAAACCAGAAAATGGTAAGTATGCCATCACCTTCGTATATACATATATTATTCAAGTCAAATCTAGAATTGGTGGTTTATTTTTAAACGTCAAAAATTAATACCAACATTTAGCATATCACTTCTTTAAACGGAATCAACAAAGTTTTGAACTTTTGATGAGATTATTTTCCGTTTAGGAAACAAACTGATTTCATATATTATTATCATACATATATTTAATAAATCATTTAAATTAAGTTTAAAAATCTAAATACTTGAATGTTTATTAATATTCTGTTATCTTTAAAAGAAAAATATAGTTAAATTGATATTAATGATGTAAAAATCCTTCAAATAGTTTACGTTCAGGGTTGGTTATTGATATCTTTGACAAAATGAAATTTCGGAAGTAAGCTTTCAGTCCAATGTTTCTTTAATTTGTTTAAAAGAAAATCAGTTTAAATTAAATGAGTTTTATAATATTAATTACGATATAAATGTTTCGGTGTACATATATGGTTAATAAAATAAAGTACTGTTGACTTTTAAAAATAATTTCACGGACATTTCCTTTTTATCTGTCCGTTTTGAATCGTCCCTTTATTGAATTTTTGTTATGTTTCGTCTGTGAGACAAGACCTTTAGAAGTATTTGTACTTCACTTTAATCTACTACCTGTATATTTTCTACTAATGCCCTGCAGGTTAGCAATAAATATTGAAACTCAATTTAAAATACATTTACTATAGTAATATACTGTTTTAAAAATTTACTACAATAATCGTAGGAATCAATTTTGCCTACATTAATCGTAGTAAAAATACGTTGACATTTAATATTACTAATGAAGAGTAATGTTACATTACAATGGTAAAATATGTACTGTTCAAAGGGTAATTTTACTAAAGTGAATTAATTCGACATCACGGCGAATTGGCGCCTTACAACCAATGCGACTCAAGCGTCTGTTCTCCATGTCAGGGGCGGCTTGGAGCGGGCGTCTGTCTTGAATCAAGCGGCTCGCTATATAAACGTGTAAAAAGGTTGTTTCTGGTGACCTTAATATGCAGAACGGACCCATTCACGACAATTTGGGTTGGGCCTAAGGTTAACACCCTAACCCCGGAAAAAAACTAATATGTTAAATTTGGTGATCAGAAAAAGAAAAACAGACCCGGACAACAAAACAGAATTTTACCTGGACGTGAAAAAGGACCAGACTACCGAATCGGAACGTGGAACGTGCGCAGCCTGAGCGCTCCTGATGCTCTTATAAGTCTGGAAACAGAGGCTGAGAGGTATAGGATGGATATTATTGCTCTACAAGAAATTAGACAGCCGATAATCGGAAAACAAGATTTGGATAGTCACTCTCTATACTGTAGTGGTCATCCTTCTCGAAGAGAATTCGGTACTGGCTTTCTTGTTGGTGCACGTATACAAGAAGCCGTGATGAAATTCATCCCGGTCAGTGAGAGGATCTGTTACCTACGTGTACGTGGTACATATAACAATATTTCTCTTATTGCCGTGCATGCACCTACTGAAGCTAAGACCGTCGACGAGAAGGATAATTTCTACATAGCACTGGAAGAGGTTATGAAACAAACACCAACACGCGACTTCATTATGGTTCTTGGTGACTTTAATGGACAGGTTGGAGGAGATATCCCTTATGGAAATGTGGTGGGTCCCAACAGCCTGCATTTGAATTCGAATGATAATGGTGAGAGAATGACTGAGTTTGCATTATCAAATAATTTGAGAATTGCCAGTACGTTCTTTCCGCATCGATCGATTCATAAACAGACTTGGGTCTCACCGAATGGAAACACTCGAAATCAAATTGATCACGTTCTAGTAACAGCACGTTTCTTTTCAAGCGTTCGGGATGTGCGATCCTTTAGAGGTGCATACATTGGAAGTGATCACTTCCTTGTATGTGCAACGATAAGGTTCCACTTCTCAAATCCAGGCATTCCAAAATTCAATCAACGGAATCGTTTTAACATCTCATCATTAAAGAATGCTGAAACAGAAGAGAGATATCAAATCCATATTGCCGAAACATTGGAGAAATCAGAAACCATTAATGGAGACGTCGATAAGTCATGGTATTTGCTCAAAGATGCTGTTTTAAGCGCTGCTGAGGGAATACTTGGACGACCACAGAACCACTCCCAGAAGCCATGGATGGATCAAGCATGTCTTGACGCTATTCAATACAAAAGAGATTGCTATCTGAAGTGTCTACAAGGACGCAATACCAGGTCCACGAAGGAGAACTATAAACTGGCAAGACAAGCCGTTACAAAGCTATGTAGACGAACGAAGAGAGAATGGTGGAAGAGACAGTGTGAGGAGATTGAAAGCTTCAATAAGGAACATCAATCGCGTAACTTCTTTCAACAGGTTAAAACCTTAAGGAAGGGCCCTCAAACTAGATCGACTGCTATTCAAAACGAAGATGGGGAGCTACAAGTAGACCTTAAAAATATTTTAGATACTTGGGCCGCTTATTTTGAGAATCTTCTCAACTTAAGTGACCAGCAACAAGTCGGGCGACGAGCAAAGCTTATTCGTGCGTCAAAGGTACATGTAGACGAACCCACCAAAGAGGAATTCGATGCGGCGCTGTCAAAATTAAAATGCAATAAAGCACCTGGTATCGACGATATAACATCCGAAATGATTGTACATGGTGGCGAAACTCTATCCTCAAGATTGTTTGAACTTGTTCAAATGATCTGGAGGACTGAAACCATGCCACAGGACTGGAACAAAGCTATGCTGATACCAATCCATAAAAAAGGTAATCGCCTACAATGTGCAAACTACAGAGGAATCGCTCTCCTCTGCACAGCATATAAGATCTTTTCCTACATTTTGCTATCCAAAATCAATCCTTTTGCTGAACAACTGTTTGGAGAATATCAGTGTGGTTTCCGGCGGGGCCGAGGTACCACCGATGCACTTTTCTCGATAAGGATGATTTTGGAAAAGTGTCGAGAGTTCAACATACCTGTGCACCAACTTTTCATTGATTTCAGGCAGGCCTACGACTCTCTCGAACGAGAGACTCTATGGTCTGCTCTGGTGTCAATGGGAATTCCTGGTAAACTGGTATCACTATGCAAAATGACAGTACAGAACTCTCAATGCTGTGTGCGAGTAGAGAACGAAATATCAAAATTTTTTAAAGTCGACTCCGGATTAAGACAAGGTGATGCTATCTCTCCTATACTTTTTAATCTAGCCTTGGAATATGTGTGCCGTCAAAAGAAACTACCGACTAATAACAATATCTTGTCAATAAACTCAGTACAGATGATTGCTTACGCTGATGATGTTGTCATCCTCGGCCGAAGTGAAGCTGTTATGAGTGAGACTTTCAAGTCGCTTGAGAGTGGTGCTAGGAAAATTGGTCTGCAAATTAACTACAATAAAACCAAACATATGAATGTTTCAAGAGAGGCTGAGAAGAAAGATTTGATGTGCGGCGATGAACGAATTGAGGGAGTTGAATCTTTTAAATATTTAGGATCAATGCTTGACTCAAACAACAGCATACTTACAGATATTAAAGCTCGAATCGCTGCAGGTAATCGAACTTTCTACTCAATTAAACCTCTCCTTGGATCACCGTATGTATCAACTAACACCAAGCTCAAGTTATACAAGACATTGATTAGACCGGTTGTGATGTATGGGTCACAAACGTGGACCCTTACACAAAATGACGAATCGCATTTATCTGTATTTGAGCGTAAGATCCTACGCTACATTTTTGGTCCACTTAAGACAGACGATGGAGAGTATAGAACCCGGTATAACTTTGAGATTAGAGACCTTCTTGAGGGTCCTGATATAATAGGTTGTATCCGTTCTAACAGGATTGCTTGGTTTGGGCATGTTCTACGAGCCGATTCACAGTCTGGAATGATTAGAAAAATGTACGTTAGTACCCCAGGGAGTGGTAGACCGCGAGGAAGACCACGACTACAATGGGAGACTGACGTAATAAACGACCTTAAAAAAATCGGCTGCCATGGTAACTATGTCGCTGTTGCGAATGACCGTGGTGAATATTCGAAGCTGATTAGCCTGGCAACGCTCCTACATGGAGCATGAACGCCTTAAAAAAAAAAAAAAAAAAAAAAAAAAAAAAAAAAAAAAAAAAAAAAAAAAAAAAAGAATTAATTCGATATGCTTATTGCTAGGAATTTTACTAACAGCGAGGAAAATTCAACATTACAGCGTATGAGTAATTTTACTAATTTTCAAAGTAAAATTTTGCCTAGCAATATAACTGTTAAAAGTTCTTTGATTGAAAAGACGTTAAATTTTAAATTAAAAAGCATAAATTTTGTTTCAAAGAATTTTATTACTAAATTTATGGTTCCAAAAATGCATTTCCTAATAATTATTTAAATTATAATATTTATTTAATATTAACAATTTTTAGAATTTACAATTGAATTTTAAAATGTTACATTTAATTCATATTTTTTATAATTGACAGAAATACGTATTAAATAGTGGTTTTTTTAAAGTTCATTCTTTATTTATTAAAGTTTTATATTATTTTTATTTTAAAAAACCTCACACGTTTTTATGTTAAAACTAAAATTTGAATATTTAATTAATATTTTTAAAATTAAGAATTAATTTAGTTCTTGTAAATTTAGCTTCTGTTTCAGACTCAGAACTTACGGATGTATTTTTTTCAAGTTTGATTCAAATTTATTTCAAATTTATTTACATGATCTTTAAAATATTTTCCATTTTATTCAGATACTTAGGTGTATATAGGTCAAAATCAGGAACTTTCAAAAATTCGATTTCTTTGACACACATATTTTGATTTACTTCAAATATTCACAGTGGAAGAGAGTAATTAATTTATTATAAAAAATTAAAAAATACAAAATAATACCTGTTATGGAGAGTTGATATCCCCTTTGAATTTAACTTTTTTCCTTATAACTCTATAATTTCATAACGTTTCTACACAAAACCAAAAGTTTGGCTTTTTGCGATTTCTTTTGAAAATTTTAGAAATTTTTTAAAAAAATTTCACGTCTACAGATAAAATTAAAAAATTTCTATAATTTCCAAAAAATAACGCTAAAACACTATTTTTGGATTTTTGTAGAAAATTAATGAGCTTTTCAAATTATGGGAGAAAATATAAAAAAAAACAATGGGGTGATATCAACCCTCCCTTCAACCATTTTTAATTTTTTATAAAAAAGTATCAAAGATTTTAATTATTTTTGTTGAAAAGGACTTATTTTTGCAATACTTAGTCTCAAGTTCACCCCGTCGGATTCCCCTGGTAATAGTGATAATTTTTTTTTAATCAAATGCGTCTTGAGCAAATAGTAGTTTTTTAAACCACGGCTTTTAAATATATTCTCGAGATAACCTCTTGAAGAATTTTAAAAAAAGTGTATTGCATTTCAAAGGTAAAAATATGTCCTTTTTAGTAAAAATAATTAGATTTAAAATTTTTAATAATTTGTTATACAAAACTAAAAAGAAAAAACCATTGTAAGTGATGATACCGCCACTGTTTTTAATATTTTCATCAAAACCTTTTTCATTTTAACCTTAAAACTTTGCTATTTTTCTACATAACACCAATGATTTGGATTTTGTCTTATTTTTGGAAATTACAAAAATTTTTTAATAAAATGTTACCTATAAATAATATAAGGTGAAATTTTTTTAAAAAAATTATATAATTTTAAATAAAATCGTCAAAATCCAAATCTTTGGCATTATGTAGAAAAATAATGAAGTTATAAGATTACTAGAGACAATATAATGAAAAAGGTGGTATCAACCCTCCAACCCTTATTATTTCTTTGTTTTTTATAATTACCAAAAATGACTTACTTACTTCAACATTTAAAAGAACCAAAAATTTTAAAATCCAAAAAGTAGTTCATGAGATACACTAAATTTAACATATATGAAACCTGTGATTATTAAGAGGGAAAGCCACTCACGACAAAAAAATTTTCCTCTAAGAAACGTTTTTTTGTATTTGCTCTTCCACAATAAACAATTTGAAACAAACCAAAACATGTGTGGCAAAGAAATTGAATTTTTGGTCGGAAATCGTGATTTTGAGCTATATCTACATAAAATGCAAAATATTTTAAGGATCATGTAAAAAAAACTCGGAATACCGATTTTTTGAAAAAATTGTATAAAACTTGAAAAAAAAAACCCTCCTTAATTCTGAGTATGTACCTTATGTACCGAGTTCCATCAAAATTAAAAACCATGGCTGAAAGTTATTGTAGTACCTAAACAAATAAACATATGTTTGGGAGCTAATGCACCCCTGTGTTCAATTTAGTCCAAAAGCTTTTCAATTCTTTTCAGTAATCAGGTTTCGTGTTTTCTTTTTTCGAAACTGTCGCTCTTTAACATACTGAGCATTTGGATAACTTTAACATTTAAAAGATCTCCAGACGTCTGCTTCCTTTCGTCCTCTGGTAAAACATTTATTGCAAATATAGTAAAAGTAGTTCCGGGCGAAACTTTTATTTCGACAATCAGAATCTATAAATAAGAAAATCAATAGAATCTCGTTTTGTTCAAAATGAATAAATTGAATTGTTATAGAAAAACTTACGCAAAATGTGTTACAGATAATTTCAGTTTTCTTTATATTGTTTTTAGTCATCTGCAAATTATTTGGCGTTGTCTTCTTTTGAAGTTAGTGATATTGTGTAATTTCAGTTTTCATATCGTTGGTGTAACACTGAAATCTTAACTATTTCTTACACTACATAAACTTTTATTGATGTTATATTCCATCCTTAAACAAAAAAAGCAACAAATTATGCATTTAAATAACAAAGATACGTACACTTACCGTATATTATAAATTGCTAACACCATGTAAAATCTATTTCACTTTGTAAAATAGCAAAAACTGAAAAATTGAAACTTATTGAACCTTATAAAATAAACTGACAGCCAAATTTTGGCTATTCGAATTTTTTTAAATAATTTGTTTGCACTTACAATATGCCAGTTTAACAAAGTATGTAATGAATAAAAGAATTTTTATTAGTAGTTTAGTAATTTTATAAAACAACTATAGTAAATTTAATGATGAAAAGGTAAGATTCCACGTTTTTCGTTTATTTTACTACAATTCTCTCTGTAATAATATTACTTTAGGATTGAAAACAATGATTGTTCCAATTAATGTAGTACGAAATATTAGACAATTGATTTTCTCTACAATTAAACGAGCAAAAAATTACTAGATTTTGGAGCATTTTTATTTTATTTTAAACAGTGATATTTACCGAAAACTACAACACTATAAAAAATTATGTTCGCTAAACTGCTCCATAGAGGGATGTAATCTATCTACAAGTCTGACACTGCATTTATATTTAACTGGAAAACACGTTTTTCCATAGGAGTCGAAATAAATAATAATAATCTACTAGTTATTGTTTAGCTATTCAATACACATAACAAATAATGGTAATCACCAATTTATTTTACTTCGGTCTGAAAGTATTACAATTTTGAGCCAAAAGTGAAAGTTTTTTAGCATTTCTCGACGTTTTAGGTCATAAATAATCTAAAAATGTCCGTCTGTATGCCTGCTGGCCGCCACAACCTACGAAAACAAAAAAACTACAACTACATTTCTAAACTGTTTTTTTTTTATAAAAATAGGTTATGTTAATCGGAAGAGCTAAAAGGACGATGGGTTCGATAACTGTACCGGAAGTGTGTCAAAAAAATCTTTAAGTGTGTCAAAAATAGCAAATTTTCATATTTTTGACTTCAAAACGCGCGTTTTCAGTGATAATTTCATTTCAATGTTACTACTTGATGATCGGCATCTGTATGTGAGACCAGGACCTTGATTAGTGTGTTATAAGTATGTTAAGTAAAATAATGATTTTCATATATTTTGTTTCACATTTTTTTGAGGAACATATTATGGCAAACATTTTCGAATAGAAAGATATAAACATAAAAGTAATTACCTCTTTTAAGCTGGAAAGACCACCTGAACAGAATCGATTCGGACCTTTATCATTATCTAGTACTTATTTTGTACTAATTTGAGCCACCAATAAAAATTTTGTACCTCGTGATGTAAAGAAAAAAAACGTGACGCTAACTTAATATTAAGTACATAATTTGTACCATTAAGAACAACTAAACATATTCAACCGAACTATTTTAAAAACCGTTATTGGAATTTCAATATGGTATAATTATCAGAAAAATTCTTCTTGCCCATTTCTATACACCTCACAAGCAAAGTACGCTATTGCATGAGCAGAATCAATCGTCACTTCTATATTAGAACCATTATAGTTTGTACCGATAAAATATGGAGTTTCAGATTTTGCGCCCTTACCGTTCAGGAGCAAACTACCCTTAAATAATTTTAACCTCACAAGCAAAGTCCTCTTTGCCATGAGCAGAATCAATCGCCACTTCTAAATTAGAATCATCATAGTTTGAACCGATAAAATATAAAGTTTGAGATTTTGTATCCTTGCCGTTCAGGAGCAAACTATCCCTAAATAATTTTAGCCTCACAAGCAAAGTCCTCTTCGTCATGTGCAGAATCAATCGGCACTTCTATATTAGAACCATTATACTTTGTACTGATAAAATATGAAGTTTCAGATTTTATATCCATGCCGATCAGGAGCAAACTATCCCTAAATAATTTTAGTCTCACAAGCAAAGTCCTCTTTGGCATGATCATAATCAATCGTATTATTCGTTATTAATTGATTACTCGTATGTCAATATATGTTAATGATAATGTATTTGTTTTTTCCCCTCTTTCTTTTCGTTTTTTTTGTTGTTGTTGGCGCACAAATTATATAATTCAATATGCTGCAAGATGGTACAGCTTATTCATGCATTATTTGAATGAAAATAGATATTTTGATTGCGTTGAGGTTTTAGAAAATAAATTTTTTTTTTGAAATATATGTATACTAAAGTCTAATAAAATTTATTTAATGATATTTGACAAAATCTCTATTAAAATACTATACTATTTAATTAGGAGCTAAAGTGATACTTTTTGTGTTTAGTCTATAGTTTGACAATTATAGACGAAACACAAAAAGTCACTTTAGCTCCGAATTAAATACATTATTTTTTCGGCTAACGGCTGTAAAGTTTAACTATACTGCCGCTGGGGAGTAGCTAAAGTCTTACTT
This sequence comes from Diogma glabrata, assembly GCA_963693315.1. Taxonomy (NCBI): domain Eukaryota; kingdom Metazoa; phylum Arthropoda; class Insecta; order Diptera; family Cylindrotomidae; genus Diogma; species Diogma glabrata. Next base: position 93,417,529 of record OY856188.1, on the reverse strand, counting down.
TTTAGCCGGCGGCTGCAAAAGTGACGTCATTTTTACTTTTTCTGCCGGCGGCTGTAAAGTAACTTCCATATTTTTACGGCGGCTGTAAAGTAATTTTCATATTTTTACGGCGGCTGTAAGTAATTTTCATATTTTTACGGCGGCAGTAAAGTAAAATAAAATGATATTATTAATTTGTTCAAAACAGAATGCATTTCAGTTCATTTTAATGAATAAAAATAAAAAAAAATTAATTTCAGAAAATTTATTACCTAAAACATATTTTTAAAAAATTTGATGCATTAATTTCATATTTTTAAACAAATTTAAACGTTTGCCGAAAAAATAGTGTATTGAATTCGGAGCTAAAGTGACTTTTTGTGTTTCGTCTATAATTGTCGGCCTCCCTACGGTCGGCCGCCAAACTATAGACTCAACACAAAAAGTACGACTTTAGCTCCTAATTCAATAATATACTATTTTCGGCAAACGTTTAAATTTTTTATAAATATGAAATTAATACATCAAACTTTTTATAAATATGAATTTGTATCGTCATAATTACTTCCAAAAAAGAGGAAAAAACATTTAAATTTGTATGAATAAAATTTTTTTATCAAAGCAGCCTTTTCAAAATTTCATAATATGAGAATCAACTTATTTTTTGTTGTCATGGTTATACAATATGTTTGAAAAAATAACAAACTAACAAATAACAAATGCTACTTTACAGCCTCCGTAATATAAAATAAAAATGGCGTTACTTTTGCTGTCGCTAGACGTTACTTTTGCTGTCAGGCTAAAAAGTAAGACTTTAGCTAACTCCCTAGCGGCAGTAAAGTTAAACTTTACAGCCGTTTGCCGAAAAAACAATTATTAATTTCAAAAAGAGGCTACTTGCTTCAAAACAATTCAGTACTTCCCTAGCATCGGTCTTTGGATTAGGTCATAAAATTACAATTTAAATTAATATAGAACTAGCTTATTTGGATTGCAAACTCTTCTAGAGCTCAAAAACTATTTTAGGGTATAGTAAAAATTTTTTGTTTAGCTTGACATTGGTCGAAGGTAATAAAATTACGGACATTGTGAAGTGATAGAAGTTAGAACAAAATATCAAACAATTTATATGTGTACATAAACGTAATAATACTTCATTATATATTTAATTCAATCGCTTACACAAATTAAATTTGTTTAATTTTTTATGATAAGTATGTTTAGAAAATTTCAAATATATATAAATATTTTTAATTTTTTAATAATTTAAAATTGTAGCACCAATTACTTTTACTCACTTAATTAACAATAAAACAATTGAGAAAAAAAATCTTTTTGTTTCTTGATTAGAAAAATATGTTGTAAACCCTTTGTACCCTTTGTCAAAAAAAAAGTTAATAATAAAAGGATTGTTTAAATTAAAATTTTTCTACTCAAGAAACAAAAATATTTTTTTTCTCAATTGTTTTATTGTTAATTTTAAATTAAGTGTAAAAGTAAAAGTAATTGGTGCTACAATTTTCGATTATTAAAAAATTAAAAATATTTATATATATTTGAAATTTTCTAAACATATAATGAATTACTCACGTCACCCGAAATTGATATTATATAAATTTTTATGACTTACATCTATCTCTAAAACCAAGGCTTTTCTATAAAATAATTTTTAAACGACTTAGGAAAAGTTTGCGAGGTGTAAACTATAACTTTTCATTAACATATAATTAGTTTCACAATAAATATTTAAATTTTTGTTAAATGTTTAAAAGTTGAGATGCCCGTTTCACCATTCACCAGGTATCGTATGAGATTTTACAATAAAAATAAAATTGCATAAATATTTTATTATTTACAAACCAAAAGTACTAATATTATAATGCATATTTATTGCCTTTCATTAAAACGAATCACCCCTATAAAAATATTACAGATGAAAAATAATAGTTTATTCTCTTCCATTTAATTATATCAGCTTTATTTGTATGTTTTTTCGATAATAATAGTATGTATTATTGTATTGTTTTCTAACCTATAGCCTAATGAACTTAACCTATTGCCTAATGAAAATTTTATTCAATTGGTATGATTCCAATTGGTCAAATTGTTTTGATTTCATTAAAATTATTTTCAAATTATAATCACAATTGCTTTGATAAGTTTTGTTCAAAAATCAAATTTTAATTTAAATTCTCTTATTTCGTTTAGTTGAACTTGGTTGATTGTATGAGAAGGGCGTTTTTTATCATCAGGGTTTTTTTATTAAGAAATTTGATTTATCAATTAAAACAATAAAGATTTATTGTTTTAATTGAAGAAAATGTTTTTATTTTTTATAATACATAATTCTTTTTTATAATAAAATCTTTGTCAGAGAATAAAGTATTGTAATCGATTCGTGAATAATGAATTTTATTCTCTCGCAAATTAAAATTCTCGCTCGTGCCTCGCTCAAATTTTAAACTTTTGCTTGAGAATAAACTACTTCATTATTCACTCATTGATTAAACTACTATTATTGTATAACTATAGTGCACTACGAATGCGTTTCCCTAGCAAGAAAATTATTTCACTCGCGTTTGAAAACGCAGTTCGTGCTATTTATATACAATAGTTTTTGTAACAAATGCCCAAAATTTAATAAATATATTGTTGATTATATAATTTTTCTATGATAGCATATGAAAAGTCTACTTTCATCACGCTTGATGCCCTGTGAAAATTGGTTCTTTTTCCACTATAGTGTAAAAAGAATAACAAACAAAGGTTTTTAAACAAAGGTTACAAAGGTTTTTGAACAACGCAACCATGAATAAATAGAATATGAATTTTTAATGTTTATATGTTGTTGATTTCTAATTTTATAATTTATAGTAAATAGCGATTATATACATACTATCATAGAAAAAATTGCATTTCCTACGCGAATGCATTTCCTACGCGAAAACAATGTTTTCATCTCTTGTAGGAAAATACATTATTATGTATTAAGGGCGTAAAGTAGGGTATGCCCGAATTACATACAAGATTTTTTGTACGAAAATAAAATTTTTTAATCCAAGTAGTTTTTTGTTTGATATTTATTTTCCTAAAATTCTATGACAACCAATTTCAATTCTTTCTATATTAATTTATTTAAATTTAATACATTTTGTTTTTTCGTTGTATTTGATCTATCGTGTTGCTAAGTACACATGTTTTATATAATATTTTTTGAGAAAATGGTTAAATTCAAGTAATTTGTTTATTTTTTTAGCAACCAATATATTTAATTTTAATTGTGTATTAAATTACTAGCAAACCAAAAACGTTTAGATTAAACAATTTTTTCAAAAGAAAATTTCACAAAACACGTGTCTGTAAATATATGTATGTTTTTTGGGAATAAGAATAATGTATTTTATTCTTTTGAGCGTATATTTTCTGAAAAATTTACGTTTTAGGGAGTAAAATAGTAATTTTTCACATTATTTCAAATGGAAAAAATAGCCTGCTTCACACCCGTTTTTTAAATCGTAAAATTGCAATAAAATAAGGAAAAACAAAAGCTGCTATTTCAGTATTTTCTTATTATTGTTATTATTTCCAACGATTTGTGCTTGAACTTCCCTATCGAAACAATTCGGAAATATATTTCGTATAAAAATTTATAGTACACAATGTATTTTTGTAAGATTAGTTAAGCAGAAGGTGCATATAGAAAAGAAGTAGTTGTTTCAAAGCCGGATGAAAAGAGGAAGAGTATGTTGGCGTGTGGGGCGGGAAGGGGGGAGGGGGGCGAGCAAATCTTACGGGATGCCCCCTAGTGCAGTAATATAAATTTAAAATGATAACAAATTATTGAAAATGATGGATGTCGTACAAATAATAAAGAATGTGTTGTGATCAAAAGAAATTTGTTCATTCTTGTCTGTTTTTAAGCCTACACTTTAGTCAGAAAACAAAGACTTTTTGACCTTGTAAGTTACAATTTTTTGCACAGCTCGGTATGGATAGTTTCAATTGTCATATTATTTTGAAAAGATTGATATAAAAGATAAGTAAAAGATAAACATTCTTTAAGCTTTGAACTTATTTTATTAAAGTTTTTATTCCATAGGTATTTTTGAAAATAAGGAACAGAAAAACAAAACAGAATCACATTTGATCAAATTAGCAAAAAACTTTCTGTTTTTATTACATTAAACCAATTATTGTTTACTAATTGAAAGTAATTTATAATCAGATTATTGTTATTTTTTCAGTTAAATTTTGTCTATACACTATAAATCATTTTCTAACAATATTCCGTTAAATAAAAGAAACATATCAAGTTTAAAATGTGAATAGCATATTGTCACGCTATTTAATGTACAGAACTTTATTGTTAAAAGGTTTAATTTTTTGTTGTAAATCCATTCATAATTTAAATATAATATAGTTCCGGTACCAAGGTACGACTTAATATTGGTTTTGTTTTTGCAGGCAAACAGGTTGTTGTTCATTCAACAGCGAAACATTTTACGTCAAACATAAATATTTATATTTACTGCACTGCTATTATTATTACAAAAAATTATTTTTACTTATTTTGACAAAAATAAATTTAAACTGTTTTTCCGACTTCGCGTGATTTATTATCGTGTAAATAAAAATGATTAACAATTGATTGTGTTGATATGAATTATACACATTTTTTTTGTTACTATAATAATACTTTTACGGAAAATGTTCTTACTTACATGATGTTATTAGATAGAACCGTTTTTTTACGTTTAAGATTGTTTTCACATCAGGATTTTATCGGTTTTTTATTTCTTCAAAACTACTAAAATGAATACTAGAAAGAATCTGAGTACCAATTACTTGAGCCCCTCTCCCCTTATCTTCGAACATAACAAAACGAAAACATGGTAAAAATTCACGGTTATAGGAAATGTATAGCGGTCGGATTATATTTTAGAATGTTATTTGAAGAGGGTTGAATGAGCGTAAATATTTTGAAAAATAATTATTTTGACCTTGCCGAGTGGTTAAGGGCAATGAAATGTTTTTTTTTCTATTCCAAAGCAATTTTTTTTGTAATTTTCGAAACCAGTTTTAATTCATTATTTAATTCTGTTTTTGTGAAGGACCTTTCGCGTAGAAAAATCACGGATTAATTTTTTTTACTATACTAACGATTACCGAAGTTGCAAGAAAATCGAAAATAGTCGGGCTCTATTCATCGGCGTCTTGATTTGATTTTCTATAATCTTAAATACGTAGTCTATGATATTCTACGAAATTCATAATTGAGAACTTATTTCCACTAGGCGTTACCAATCTTAATTTATTTAAATAAATTTAAATTACATACGACTAGGAAATATGTATATGCAATCATTTTAAATGGAACAATATGGAGAGGCTGAAATCTCAAGGCTCTGAGATATCAAGACTTCGGTCTGGGTTAAGGATTTTGATATAGTTTTCGGCAAAAACTTTTATGAGGACATGGTTTTTAGTTTTGGGCAGCGATATCAAACATAACTTTTTGTTAAGTACAAGTAATTTTTTATCTCTGTTTAGAAATTTATTACAAAACTAGCACGAAACATCAATACGTGTTCGGAAAATTATAACAGATCGTAAATTAACATAATTTAGGGAAAAGATAATACACTCAGCAAACTACTCAAAAACCTCTCCATTTAGCGTTTCGAGAAAATATTACAAAATCACAAATTCATATTTCTTTTAAAATTCCAAAAACATTGTAAAAATTAAGTAAAATCAAACTTTTTCCAAAATTCCAAAAATATTCCAAAAATTAGAATAAAATCAAATATTTAAACTTTTTCTAAATTCCAATAATATTCCAAAAATTCCAACTTTTCCCGAAATTCTAAAAATATTGCAAAAATTATTACAAAATCAAAAATTGAAACTTGAAACCAAAATTCTTAAAATATTGCAAAAATTATTACAAAATCAAAAATTGAAACTTTTTTAAAAATTCTAGAAATATTGCAAAAATTATAACAAAATCAAAAATTCCAAAAATATTCCAAAAATTAGAATAAAATTCAAATATTTAAACTTTTTCTAAATTCCAATAATATTCCAAAAATTCTTTAAAATTCAAACTTTTTCCAAAATTCTAAAAATATTGCAAAAATTATCACAAAATCAAAAATTGAAATTTTTTTCAAATTCCAAAAATTATAATATAATCAAAAATTTAAAATGTTTCAAAATTCTAAAAATATTCTAAAAATTCTTATAAAATCAAAAATTATTACAAAATCAAAAATACAAACTTTTTTCAAAATTCCAAAAATATTTCAAAAACTATAACAAATTCAAAAATGTCCATGTCCAATTTCATTTTCAATTACATTTACGTCATAAAAACAGCTACATTTTTTTGCCAAAAAATTGGCTAAAAAAATAATGAAATGTTTTTTTGACAAACTTGACATTATTTTTTTGACAAACTTATAATGCCATAATTCTCTAGAATAATAATAAAATTTCATGTCATACAAATTATTAATTTTATTTTTTTCCAAAAAATTGGGTAAAAAAAGTAAATAAAAATCTTTCTTTCGACACACTTGACAACAAACTTATAATACCATAGTTCTCAATAATAATAATAAAATTTCATTTCAAACAAATAATTAATTTAATTTTTTTCCAAAAAATTGGGAAAAAAAATAAATAAAAATCTTTATTTTGACACACTTGACAACATTTTTTTGACAAACTTATAATGCAATAATCTAAATTTTGGTCTCCACATACCAATCCCGACCATCAAGATTTTTCCAAATTCAATGTTCCTACTCGTAATCACTTAAAACGAACGTTTCTTAAGCCAAAAATATGAAAATTTGCTGTTTTTGACACACTTAATGATTTTTTGACACACTTTCGGTACAGTTATCGAGCACAGCGTCCTTTCGGACCTGTCCCTTAAGTATACCTATTTTTAAAAAAAAAAAATTTTTTGAAATCCCTCCAGCGGTTTTCCCTGCAGCGTAGGTAATGACGGACGGCCAGACGGCCGGCAGACAGACATACATTTTTTTTTTGCTGTTTTAGAATCAGTAGGTCCTAAAACGTCAAGAAATGCCAAAAAAAGTGGGAGTAAAAATTTCACTTTGAGCTCATGAATTTAAACTTAGGTCTTTCAGACCGAAGTAATAATAATTCCGATCACAAACAATTGATGAAATTTATGAGCACAAATTGGTGTGTTATATATTCATGTTTTTCCGCTTTAAAAACAACCGGAATTTTGATGTTTGAGATTGTCAACTATCAGGTTATTGTCATTTTGAAATGAATTAAATATTAAAATATTATATGAATAAAACAATCAAAGACAGAAAAAGGTAATATTGATTTGGGAGTTTTTCTTGAAACAAATACAATTTACTATTGTGTAATCACAGATGAAGGATTAAACTTAGTAAATATGAGATTATGAAGTTTCAATTTAGAAATCATCTGAACATGAAAATTCAAATATGTTTTATCATCGCCTCTGAGTGTATAAGACACCATGCTTTGAACTATGGTGTCTCTGATAAGTGTGGGTTCTGTAGAGATAAATTAACGATAAATTAACATACGATAAATTAATGAATTAATTTATTCAAACACTTCGAAAATCGAAAATTCAATGTAACAATGTCCCGTTTTTTGGTTGGGGCTAAAAGTTGAAGAGAAACTTCACATTCTTATTACACGAGTTTTAGAGTGGTAGCAACGTAAATTTTTATCGCGCAAATATTAGATAATATATTCCATGCTAGTGCTACTAAATTTAAAAAACTTCAATCTGTTAATTAGATAATAATTATTGTAATAAATACAATAATGTACATATTAAAACGAACGAATTACAACGAAATCATCAGTTGAATTCCGACACGAAACACAAATTTTGTTCTAAAAAAGTTTTTCTGATAGAAAATGAAAAATATGATTTCGAATTGAAAAATTCAAGTGAATGCCAATAGCTCCTTTGAACTTAATAACTCACAAAATCTATCCAAATGATTATTGATATTCTACATTGTTCAAAATTCAAAGGACTAGTGAGGAAGAACAAATTGTAAATTGAAATATCATTCGTGACTTGTTGAAAATTATTTTATTTTGACTTAAACTATTTTGATTTCAACTTATTCTAAAAATAAGTAGAAATAAATTGCCATTGATTATCATTTTCATAGAGTTGGAGGGTTGATATGGTATATGAATATTGTACAGTGGAGATTATATATCAATCCAAAATGTGATATTAAGAATTTTAATCAACAAAATGTCCAAAAAAATATTTTTCTTGATGATTGATTTATACAAATTTAACACCGTATATATTCAGTTAATATATCGTAGAGATAAAGGACGAACCATATCATTACTGATTTCAATTTAATATCCGTTCTGTCGTTCAACTATATAATAAAAAAAATCAAAATAATAGAAGAATTCATGTTTTCAAACAAAATAAAAACTTTGGTGGTTGGTTGTCTTGTCTCTAAAATAATATAAATAAATTGTTTTGTCATATAAACTTTTTCCATAGAGTTTTCATTTTAGTCGCTGTGGAAAAATTGTCACGAAACGATCAAAAACAATATATTCAAATATAAATCCTGTTAAAAAATTTATTTAATACATATTTAAAATTATTTTCCCTGAATTCTTGTTCTTATTCACTTTAATAGTTTTGGTATTAAATTCAAATTTAAAATTAAATATAAAAATTAAAAAGGGAACAACGGTTTTTTCAAGCACCTTATGTAATAATTATTACATCGCCATTTCGGATTATCAGTGAAATTTAAAAGTTTAATGGTGATGAAAACCATTTAAAAAATAGTAAAATGATCAAATACTTAATTAATGTTATTAATATTTTTTAAATATGTGGAGTTTACATTAAAATATCATTAATTTGGTTAATTTTAAAAGAATTTAGATTACGTAATCTAAACGTAATTGTTAAATAGCTAATTGATAACTATAGCAAGAAGCGTTAAATTAGAGATAAACACGAAAGAGTTTAAGATCATATCAATAATTTCAAATTTGTTTAATTTTTAAATTTTTAAACGATTTTTATTCAAAAATTTAGTTATCGATTTGTACCGACTCCATTTTGAAAGCAGCTACATTTTAATGCCGAAAATAGTCTATATGGAGATATCGCTGAAAAACTAAAGTCCTAATACGGATTATTATATAACAAGTCATTAAAGAGACCTTTAGAATACCGGAATAGATTTTGTTTGATATAATAGGAAAGACTAAATAAAAACAGATTGAAAATATGGAGGGGTTGAAATCTCACAGCTCTGAGATATCAAGACTTCGGTCTGGGTTAAGGATTTTGATATAGTTTTCGGCAAAAACTTTTATGAGGACACGGTTTTTAGATTTGGGCAGCGATGTATATTTAGCGTTTGAGAAAATATTACAAAATTATAAATTCATATTTCTTTCAAAATTCCAAAAATATTATAAAAATTAAATTAAATCAAAAATTTAAACTTTTTCCAGATTTCTAAAAATATTGCAAAAATTATAACAATATCAAAAATTGAAACTTTTTTCAAAATTCCAAAAATTCTTACAAAATCAAAAATTGAAACTTTTTTCAAAATTCTAAAAATATATACATAAATAAAAAATTCAAAAACTCTATTTTTTTCCAAAATTCTAAAGATATTGCAAAACTTATAACAAAACCAAATATTAAAACTTTTTCCAAAATTCTAAAAATTTTGTAAAAATTATTACAAAATCAAAAATACAAACTTTCTTCAAAATTTAAAAAATATTTCAAAAACTATAACAAAGTCAAAAATTTCCATGTTCAATTACATTTACGTAATATTCCAAAAATTAGAATAAAATCAAATATTTAAACTTTTTCTAAATTCTAATAATATTCCAAAAGTTCTTAAAATTCATAAATTCAAACTTTTTCCAAAATTCTAAAAATGCAAAAATTATAACAATATCAAAAATTGAAACTTTTTTCAAAATTCCAAAAATTATAATAAAATCAAAAATTTTTAATTTTTTTAATTCTAAACATATTCCAAAAATTCTTACAAAATTAAAATTGAAACTTTTTTCAAAATTCTAAATATACGTATAAATTCTATTTTTTTTCAGAATTCTAAAAATATTGCAAAAATTATAACAAAATCAAAAATTGAAACTTTTTCCAAAATTCCAAAAATATTGCAAAAATTGGAACTTTTTTCAAAATTCCAAAAATTATAATAAATTCAAAAATTTAAAGTTTTTCAAAATTCTAAAAATATTCCAAAAATTCTTACAAAATCAGAACTTGAAACTTATTTTAAAATTCTAAAATTATATATAAAAAGAATATTTTTTTCAAAATTCTAAAAGTATTGCAAAAATTATTACAAAATTACAAACTTTTTTTCAAAATTCCAAAAATAATTCAAAAAATTGTATGTCCAATTTCTTTTCAATTACATTTACGTCATAAAAACAGCAAAAAATGTTTTTTCCAAAAAATTGGCTACAAAAATAAATGAAATCATTTTTTGACACAGTTGACATTATTTGTTTGTCAAAAAATTATAATGCCATAATTCTCTATAATAATAATAAAATTTCATGTCATACAAATTCTTAATTTTATTTTTTTGCCAAAACATTGGGTAAAAAAGTAAATAAAGTGTCTTTCTTTTGACACACTTGACAACATATTTTTGACAAAATTATAATGCCATAATTTTCAATAATAATAATAAAATTTCATGTTATTTGTATGATATTCCGAAAAATTGGGTAAAAAAATAAATGAAATCATTTTTTGACACACTTCACATTATTTTTTTGACAAACTTATAATGCCATAATTCTCTATAATAATAATAAAATTTCATGTCATATAAATTATTGATCTTATTTTGTTCCAAAAAATTGGGTAAAAAATAAATAAAAATCTTTCTTTTGACACACTTGACAACATTTTTTTTGACAAACTTATAATGCAATAATCTAGTTTTTGATCTCACATACCAATCCCAACCATTCAGATTTCTCCACATTCTTTGTCCCTACTCATTATCACTTAAAATGAACTATTTTTAAGCAAAAAATATGCATATTTCCTTGTTTTGACACACTTGACGATTTTTTTGACACACTTCCGGTACTGTTATCGAACACACCGGCTCTTACCATTGAGTGTACCTATTTTTAGAATTCAAAATTTTTCAAATCCCTTCAGCCGTGTTCTAGATTCCGTCGGTTGTGACGGCCGGCCGGCCTACAGACAGACATACATTTTTTTTGCTTTTTTAGAATCAGTAGGTCCTTAAACGTCGAGAAATTCCAAAAAAGTGGAGGTAAGAATTTCACTTTTAGCTTAGGTCTTTCAGACGGAAGTAACTAAGTTATCTTTAATAAATTCAAAACTCCTTTAGTTGTACTATTACATGGAAATTTACTTGAAAATTTTTTGCCTTAGTTTTATTTTAATTTAAAGCAATAAAATTCTCTAAAATGTAATGAAATCATTCAATTTCACCAATAACATTTGAATTATACTAATAACAAATATTTATACGTCTGGCCTACTTGGATATTAAAAATTATCAGTCTAATTTTGAAATAATTAACTGATATCACAGTAGGCCAACTTTGAAAATTTGTTGCTTTATTTTTATTTGAATTTAACCCAATAAATTCGCAATTCCTCTTAAAATAAATTAAAAAATATGGTGGGGCTGAAATCTCACATATCTGATATATCAAGACTTCGGTCTGGGTTAAGGATTTTGATATAGTTTGCGGCAAAAAACTTTTATGAGGACATGGTTTCTAGTTTTGAGCAGCGATGTATATCAAACATAACTCTTTGTTAAAGTACAAGTATTTTTTTATCTCTGTTTAGAAATTAATTACAAAACTAACACGAAACATCAATACGTTGTCGGAAAATTATAACAGATCATTAATTAACATAATTTAGTGAAAAGATGATACAATCAGCAAACTACTCAAAAACCTCTTCATTTTGCGTTTCGAGAAAATATTATAAAATCACAAATTCATATTTCTTTCAAAATTCCAAAAAAATGTAAAAATTAAATAAAATCAAACTTTTTTCAAAATTCCAAAAATTAGAACAAAATCAAATATTTAAAATTTTTGTAAATTCCAATAATATTCCAAAAATTCTTAAAAGTTCAAACTTTTCCAAAATTCTAAAAATATTGCAAAAATTATTAAAAAATCAAAAATTTAAACTTTTTTCAAAATTCCAAAAATTATAATAAAATCAAAAATTTAAAATTTTTCAAAATTCTAAAAATATTCAAAAAATTCTTACAAAATTAAAAATTGAAACTTTTTTCAAAATTCTACATATATATATATAAAATTCAAAAACTCTATTTTTTTCAAAATTCTAAAAATATGGCACACATTATAACAAAATCAAAAATTGAAACTTTTTTCAAAATTAAAAAAATATTTCAAAAATTAGAATAAAATCAAATATTTAAACATTTTCTAAATTCCAATAATATTCCAAAAATTCTTTAAAATTCAAACTTTCTCCGAAATTCTAAAAATATATCAAAAATTATTACAAAATCAAAAATTGAAAATTTTTCAAAATTCCAAAAATTATAATAAAATCAAAAATTTAAAATTTTTCAAAATTCTTAAAATATTCCAAAATTCTTACAAAATCCAAAATTAAAACTTTTGTCCAAAAATCTAAAAATATTACAAAAACTTTTACAAAATCAAAAATACAAACATTTTTCAAAATTCCAAAAATATTTCAAAAACTATTACAATTCAATTTCATTTTTAATTACATTTACGTCATAAAAAAAGCTACATTTTTTTCCAAAAAATTGGCTAAAAAATAAATGAAATCATTTTTTGACATACTTGACATTATATTTTTGACAAACTTATAATGCCATAATTCTCAATAATAATAATAAAATTTCATTTCAAACAAATAATTGATTTTATTTTTTCCCAAAAAATTTGGTAAAAATATAAATAAAAATCTTTCTTTTGACACATTTGACAACATTTTTTTGACAAACTTATAATGCCATAATTCTCAATAATAATAATAAAATTTCATTTCAAACATACAATTAATTTTATTTTTTTTCCAAAAAAATTGGGTAAAAAAATAAATAGAAATCTCTCTTTTGACACACTTGACAACATTTTTTTGACAAACTTATAATGCCATAATTCTCAATAATAATAATAAATTTCATTTCAAACATACAATTAATTTTATTTTTTTCCAAAAAATTGGGTAAAAAAAAATAAATAAAAATCTTTCTTTTGACACACTTGACAACATTTTTTTGACAAACTTATAATGCCATAATTCTTAATAATAATAATAAAATTTCAGTTCAAACATACAAATTATTTAATTTTTTCTATGCGAAAAGTAAACTCACTAGTGAAAAAGAATAATAAATTATAGACCGAGAGCCCGCGACGGCCAGACCTTCGTTATTTTATAAAAGTTGAAAGTTTTTCTGCGCATACCCCCTACTCAGGTAGGAACGATTAGCGGCATATGAAGTTTGGATCATGGTGGCTTTGGCAGGGAGCAAGTTTCGTGAAAGTATAAAAGGTCATTTTTTATATATTTTTCCGGATAGTATTAGAAGTAGTGATTGCAAATTACCCGATTTCAAATTACCCGGTTACTCGATTAGTATTTTCCAAATTACCCGGATTACCCGGATAACCCGGGTAGTTATAAAAAAATTAAAAGATGAAAAACAATAAAAAAAACCCCACAGTAGTAAACTAAAAATTGATCATTTTTTAATTGTAAAATAATATTTCAAAAATATTAAAGCATTTAGGGTAGCTGTACTCATCCGATTTCGTATTTTCTTTTTTAAATTCCTGCAGTAGAAAAAACCCGCTCCGATAAAGTGGATGTTGGCTTCACGGTCAATAACGGGTGATTTAAATTTTCTATCATTTTTTCGGTTTCCTTTATTTACATACAACATTTTCAGCTCTTTATCAACTGTAGTACCCCTGTTATCTATAGTAGATCTTGTGTAGACAGCAATACATTTTTGTAGTTGTAAATTTTCAATATTATAATTAGCCGCATCATTATCCGATTTGATTTTTCATTGCAGACGTATTTCCCCATTTAGTTGAAATTATTCGTCCGTCAACTGGTCCCTACATTTTCTTGAACTGGTCTCAAACTTTCGATGACACTTATTTTAATTATTAGTTTAAATCTTAAATAAAAACTTATCATAGTATATATACCGTTTCTATTTTAAACTAAATATAAACAAATAACCAATGAAGATCCCTAATTTTTTATGACTTAATTTTAATAAGAACTAAAATTCCATAAATTTTGTTATGTGTTCTTCGTCCTTTTTCTGTTGTTTTCGTAATCCAAACAATAATAATTAACTACAGGGCAGTTTAATGTTTACGGATGTGGTTGGTTTAATGTTTATGGACATATTGCAATTTGTATGGTTAGAATTGAATCATTTGTCAACAACGAGCATAAAGAATAATTCAAATTTGCAAAAAGAGAATGTGCTGAATTTTATTTTGTAAATTTTATTGAGAAAAAACTGGACCTTTTGTTGTTCGGGTACCCGACCAAAATATCCGGATATTAAATACCCGAAAAATCTTCCTAAATACCCGGGTATCCGGGTACCCGGATACCAAGATTGCAAACACTAATTAGAAGTCACGTCACCCATTGCCAGACACTTACTATCGTGGTAACCCCCTGCCAGACACCCTTAAACTTTAACAAATTGATAATGTTTAAGGGTGTCTGGCAGAGGGTTACCACGATAGTAAGTGTCTGGCAATGGGTGAGGTGACTTCTAATACTACCCCGAAGAATATATAAAAAAATGACCTTTTACACTTTCACGAAACTTTGAAGGCCCCTATGTTACCTGCTCCCTGCCAAAGCCACCATGACCCAAACTTCATATGTCGCTAATCGTTCCTACCTCAGAAGGGGGTATGCGCAGAGAAACTTTCAGCTTTTATAAAATACCGAGGGTCTGGCCGTCGCGGGCTCTTAGTCTATTATAGTTGCTATGGTTTTTCATATAATTTTACAAAGTATTTTTTCTACACCCGTACTACAAAAATACACTTATATGACCAAAATCCGTTTTATAATGATATTCATTTCGATACAGATTTTATTACGATACAGATTTTTAATCAATAGAAAGAAACCCATAGTTTTTCAATCAAACATGCTATGCATTTGACTTTTGTTGAAATTTTCGTATGGGAAAAAAATTGCACTTTGAAATTTGAAAATTAAAATTGTCGTTGTAATTTTCGTTCTTCGTTATTTTTCGGGTGTGGAAAAAATATCGTATGCCACTTTCATTGAATTGTTATTAATACACTGGCATATACCATACGAAACTCGCCTACGGCTCGTTTCGTATCCCGGTTAATGCTCGTGTATTAATAACCGTCATTACATGATCGTAGCATAAACAACGTAACCATGAAAAAATAGAATATGAATTTTGAATGTTTTCTTGTCGATTTCTAACTTTATAATTTATAGTAAATATCGATTATATATTACTATCATAGAAAAAATTGCATTTCCTATGCAAAATAAAAACGTTTTTCGTTCGAACACATGTCTCACACGACGCTAGCGCGTCTCGTGAACAAATGTTTACTCACGAAAAAAACAATGTTTTCATCTCTTGTAGGAAAATATACTATTTTTCCAAAAAATGTGGTAAAAAAATAAATAAAAATCTTTCTTTTGACACACTTGACAACATTTTTTTGACAAACTTATAATGCAATAATCTAATTTTTGATCTCACATACCAATCCCTACCATCAAGATTTCTCCAAATTCAATGTTCCTACTCGTAATCACTTAAAATGAACGTTTTTTAAGCCAAAAATATGGAAATTTGCTGTTTTTGACACACTTAATGATTTTTTTGACACACTTCCGGTACAGTTATCGAACACAGCGTCCTTTCGGACCTGTCCCTTGAGTATACCTATTTTCAGAAAAAAAAATTTTTGAAATCCCTCCAGCGGTTTTCCCTGCAGCGTAGGTAATGACGGCCGGACGGCCGGCAGACAGACATATATTTTTTTTTGCTGTTTTAGAATCAGTAGGTCCTAAAACGTCGAGAAATGTCAAAAAAGTGGGGGTAAGAATTTCACTTTTGGCTCATGAATGTAATATTAGGTCTTTCAGAACGAAGTAATAATAAAATGAAAAATAATCTTTGATTTTTTTTTTTTGAGTTAAATATTTTTTTTCGTTTAGAAAATTCTTCACATGAAAATTATTTTTATGAAAAAAATATAAAGAAATTTAAAATGGGAAAAACATTTCTAAACGAATTCCCCTCGGCCTACGGCCTCGTACTTTTATATACTTGCTTTCGAAATTTTTGGCAAAAAATTATTTCGAATTATCACCGCCGAAAAGTGACCCCCACCCCCACTTTTTATTGTATTATATTATTGCATTATAAGTTTGTCAAAAAAATGTTGTCAAGTATGTCAAAAGAAAGATTTTTATTTATTTTTACCAAATTTTTTGGAAAAAAA
The DNA here is from genome assembly GCA_963693315.1 of Diogma glabrata. Taxonomy (NCBI): domain Eukaryota; kingdom Metazoa; phylum Arthropoda; class Insecta; order Diptera; family Cylindrotomidae; genus Diogma; species Diogma glabrata. Next base: position 93,400,912 of record OY856188.1, on the reverse strand, counting down.
ATAAAATTAATTATTTGTATGACATGAAATTTTATTATTATTATATAGAATTATGGCATTATAAGTTTGTCACAAAAATAATGTCAAGTGTGTCAAAAAATGTTTTCATTTATTTTTTAGCCAATTTTTTGGAAAAAAAAAATTAAACTGTTCTTATGACGTAAATGAAATTGAAAATGAAATTGGACATGGAAATTTTTGAATTTGTTATAGTTTTTGAAATATTTTTGGAATTTTGAAAAAAGTTTGTATTTTTGATTTTGTAATAATTTTTGTAATATTTTTAGAATTTTGGAAGAAGTTTCAATTTTTGATTTTGTTACAATTTTTGCAATATTTTTAGAATTTTGGAAAAAGTTTGAATTTTTAAGAATTTTTGGAATATTTTTGGAATTTAGAAAAATTTTAAATGTTTTAAAATTTTAAATGGAGAGGTTTTTGAGTAGTTTGCTGATTGTATCATCTTTTCACTAAATTATGTTAATATATGATCTGTTATAATTTTCCGACAACGTATTGATGTTTCGTGTTAGTTTTGTAATAAATTTCTAAACAGAGATAAAAAAATGTTTGTACTTTAACAAAGAGTTTTATGTTTGATATACATCGCTGCCCAAAACTTAAAACCATGTCCTCATAAAAGTTTTTGCCGAAAACTATATCAAAATCCTTAACCCAGACCGAAGTCTTGATATCTCAGAGCTTGAGATTTCAGCCCACCATATTTTTTTGTTTTGTTTTCTCAAATTTTTCTCATCCCAATATCTAAAGGCCAACAAAATATCTAACCAGATTATCGCAAACGAAAAGTCTGAAATTGACAAAGCGAAAGCCTCAAAACTTACGTCTATGTCTGTTACTGACAAGAGTTTTTACAGTGCCATTAATTCTTTAAATTCTGGTACAAAATTTTCTATTCCCCCTATTATTGATGGTGATTTAATCGTCAATGATCCCGCAAGAAAAGCTAACTTGTTCGCTGAACGCTTTGCTCTGAACTCCACTGTTTTGGAAACTCCTAAAGAAATACCCCAAATCCAGTCTTCAGGAGTTAATATGAATGAACTTCACTTCAAACCCAAAATAGTCGCTAAATTTTTAAAGGGGTTAAACATCAACTAAGCCTCAGGAATGGACAATATTCCACCCATTATTTTAAAAACCTTTTCCAAAGAACTTGCACCAACTTTAACTAAAATATTCTACCAATCCTACAAATCTGGTATATTTCCCTCGTGCTGGAAGTTGGAAAATGTCCAGCCCGTCCCCAAAAAGAGACCAAAATCCGATATCTCAAATCATAGGCCAATAGCTTTACTATCGGTCCTATCCAAAGTCTACGAGCATTATATTAATACACATATTTCAAAATTTCTGGAAGAAAATCATTTAATATCCGACAGCCAATACGGTTTTCGAAACAAAAGATCAACTACCGATCTATTAAACTATGTAGCGCATTGTTGGAACAGCATACTTGATAAAGGTGGTGAAACATACGTTATCGCTTTAGACATCTCCAAGGCATTCGATCGAGTCTGGCATGCCAACTTAATCAACAAGCTCGTTGCGTACGGTTTTCATCCCAATGTTGTGAAGCTGATTCAAAATTTTCTATCCAACCTATACATTTCGGTCTTCTTAGACGGATTTTCTTCTGAGTCTAAACTAATTAACGCTGGTGTACCCCAAGGCTCAGTATTGTCCCCAACCCTATTTTTGATTTATATCAACGAATTGTTGAAAATCACCAGCAACCCAATAAATAGTTTTGCAGATGATAGTATTCTGCACAAGTCGTTCGAGCCCTTTCCTTCAAAAGGTAAAATGCACGAACGAATTAATCCTGCCCGGAGAGACGCTGCCATAAACGTGAACAAAGACCTGAATAAAGTCGCCGACTGGGGTGACCAAAACCTTGTCAATTTCAACTCCACCAAAACACAGCTGTTGATTGTTTCCAGATTAAAGACCGAGTTCCCCAAAGATATTTTATTTAGTATGTGTGATGAACCAATAGGTGAATGTAAAAACATTCGTTTATTGGGTGTCACAGTTTCAAATGACCTACTCTGGAACGATCATGTAGCGGCGATGGCAAAAAGCGCGTCTAAAAAACTCGGCCTCCAAAATAGATGCAAAAAATTTTTCACTCCATACCAATTGCTCCATGTTTATAAGTCCTATATTCGTCTCTGTATGGAGTACTGCTGTCAAGTTTGGGGCTGCCTCTGTTTCCATCTTGGCCCTCTTGGACTCTGTTCAAAAGCGAGCTATACGAATTGTGGGTGATCGAACTCAAAACTTGATTCCCTACAACATCGTCGCACTGTTGCTGACCTCGTTGTTTTTTACAAATATCGTCATCAGCAGTGCTCAGATGAAATCAGCGGCATCATGCCTCAAACTTATTCTTACCCCCGTTCCACTCGGCAATCGGCTGCCGCAACCGGTGAAACGGTAAAGATCCCGCGCTGTCATACTGGCAGATCGCAGAGAGACTTCTTTGTCCGAACTGCGTACAAATGGAATAGTTTGCCAGAACACTTAGTCTCAGGTGGCTTCAACCCACAGATGTTTAAAAAAAGCGTCAATCTACACCTTAGAACGCCAGATGTTGTGGGACCCAGGTCTAGACCTAGGTCTTAAAAGGTATTTATGTGTTGTTGTGACACATATTCTAAACCCTATTACACAACACATTTTATTAAAAAAAAAAAATATGGCTCATATGGCTATTTAAATTTCAATGGTTTTATTTAACAATAAAATAAATAAATAAATAAATAATGTTTGAACAAACAAAATTATTCGAATAAAAAGACTAAAAGTAAACACACTTACAATAAAAAAACTAGTAGCGTTTTTATTCGAATCAAAAGACTTGTGTTTTTATTCGAATAGAGTTATTCGGTGTTTATTATGAACAATCGAATAATTCGAAATGATTCAACAATCGAATAATATTTTTTCTCTGTTGTTCCCATTTCTATAGTTTCATTCACCAATAGTGTTGATGAACAACAACCAAATTATTGGATCAGATAACTGTAAAAGGTTGCATCGGATCCTACAGGTGCGGCTTGAATGATTCAGAATCTTGGCTAGGTAGTTTTAAATAGAACAATGTCTATTTAACTAACACGATATCAGTTTTAATTTCTACATCGTAGTTTTTTATTTATAAAACAAAAGTCGGTTACTCTTTCTATGACCAAAGATTTCATATTGTTTTAAATTAATGCTAATCCGCATTTTTAAATTATATCGTAGTCAACAGTATGTATATAAAAAAAAAATTAACTTTAACCAGAGATTGACATTATGTTATTAAAATTATTATCTTTCTTCTGCAAAGATGCGCGTAGTTTTACTTTTACCAACCGATGTATACTTGTTTTATTATTTCTGGACTTAGGACTTTTGTTTTTAAATCCATTAAATTTTTCGTTTTATTGTGTTGAACGAGTGGTTTCCAGTTATTTTTAAAATAATAACCTATTGTGCAAATGCAAATAATGCCATACAAAATAACAATGGGCTTTAAAATATTATAACCTTCACAATAACATTTTAAGTTCGTTTTAAGTTCGTTCATTGAATAATTACAATTCTTTCTTTCTTTTTGTCAAGTAAACACAGAAAAAAGCTAAAACAAATAAAGAGATGGAGGGTGCAGAAAATACTGGACCCGATCTTCGCTTTGAATTTATGGGATCATATGTACAAAAAACATTAAAATTAAAACCAGAAAAATGGTTGCGTGTAGTTACATTAGAAGAGCATAAATTAGTAATTAGAGAATTCTTAGATCGGCCATATCCAATGGTTTTGATTATTATATTAACTCAAGCTGCACAATTAATTCCTGTCACAACTTTTCCGTTATCCCAATTAAAAAGTAAAGGAGTTTACTTTATTAAAAAACATCCGGTTGAGGTTCCAAAAGAGAGATGTGCTGATGTCCTGATTGTTGGTGATTTGGCAACACGTGCAATCGATCAATTATCGTGTTTGGTTGATGAGGTTTTTGTACCTTTATTATCCAATCCTGATAATCATAAAGGATGGCCAGAAATGGTGGCACAAGATGTTGAAAAACATGTTCATAGCTTAAAAAGTACAGTATATCAAGTGCAAGGGCAAGTTAGTGGTCAAACTGTACTCCCAATGCCTGTGGGAGTAGAAAAGGTAGTCAAGGCTGCTAGAACACTACAAGAGGAATCGAAATGTGTTATTGATTTGTATTTAAAAAGTGCAATCGAAGGTGTTGTTATAAAATGGGCCACTCAAATTAATGATGTAATGAAGGAAAATTCTGCAAATGCTTTTAGTGGTGGTCAAAATCCTCTTCCACATTCAGGTAAGTTTAAACTATTTTCACAAAAAATAAATTAAATTTAAAACTATTTCAGAATATTAAAAAAGTTTAACTTCTATATTCCAAATTCCATTCCATTTTCCTGTTCAAATTTTCTGTATAATAATTGCCAACTAGAAAATATTAATTCAATGTTTTTTATTACCAGAAATATATTTTTGGAATAGCCGTTTAAAAAATTTAACCTACATATATGAACAGCTTCGTCATGAACGGGTCCGTTCAATGGCAATGATATTAGAATATACTGATAGTGCATACTATCCATGCTTTAAAACACTTTTTAAAAATGTTGTATCTGGTGAGTTAAGGATAGTAAAATAATTATTATGTAGAAAGAGTTTAACGCCTATTTTTTATTCCAGCTCTCGCAGAAGCTAAGGATATCACTCTCTACTTAAATCCAATCCTTAAACACTTCACTCATTTAGAAGAAACGGAATTCGCTGAATCAAAACAACTGTTACGACCACTCATGCATGTGGTTTGTTTAATTTGGGCGAATTCCCGTTACTATTGTTTCTCTTCAAAATTAATTGTATTATTAAGACAAATATGTAATTTAATTATAAATCAAGCAAAACGTTATCTAGACCCTTCATCAATCTTTCATAGTGACATAGATGAAGCAATGCAACGTATTTCGTTCTCAATGCAAATTTTAAAATATTTTCGATCAATTTTCGATGAGTACAAAGATAATCTTGCATCATTTTTCCGTGATGAAGAATATCCACCCATTTTCTGGACATTTCATCCGAGTGCCGTATTTGAACGTTTTGATGCCTTTATAGATCGATTAACCACAATACAATGGTTTTTCTATACTGTAATTGAATTTTTAAAACTAGAAAAGGTTGAGGTGGGAGGATTAAAAGGGAGATCATTGAGTGCACGTATTACAGCTGTATCAGTAGAATTCAATCAATATTTTGCTGTTTTCGCATCAAAGACTTACGATGTTTTAGATCCAGACGATCCATCATTCAAGTTGGATTTTATTAGTTTTCAAGAAAAAATATTAGAGCTAGATTTAAAGTTAGCTGCTATTCTATGTCAAGCTTTTGATGATTGTCATAATTTAGAAAGTATATTTAAATTAATTAATATAGTTGGAAGTGTTTTAGACCGTCCAAAAATAAAAGAAGAGTTTACAAATAAATATTCAGAAATAATTAAAATGTTAGATGAAGAAATAACAATGTGTGAAGATATTTATTTAATGCAAATGGAAATGTATCGAAGAGAAGGGCATATATTTGTTGATCGAAGTTGTCCCCCTATAACGGCTACATTACGTTGGATAAATCAATTAAGTGGACGCATTTCTGTACCAGTTAAAAATTTCGAAGCCTTACAACATCCAATTACACAAACAGAAGAAGGAAAAGCATTGGTTAAACGATATGAACAATTAATGAAGTCTTTGGGGATTTTTGAGAAAACTGTTTTTACTGAATGGACTGCAATAGTACCAGAACAAATTCAATCTAATTTAGAGAAATGCTTGATGACGAGACACGATGAAAGTAAATTGATTTCACTAAATTTCAGTTCACAGTTATTTTCGATTTTAAAGGAGGTTCATTATTTAAAGCTAATGGAAAAGGAAGGTTTGCCCGATGTTGGAATACAATTTTCAGAAAAAAGTGAAATGTTTAGAAACTATACGTTGAATTTAGAGAAAACCATTGAGTGGTATAATAAGGTAAGCAAACATTTTAATGTTCTGAAAATAACACTAAATACATTGTTTTGTTCCAGATTCGCAAAAGCAGTTCAAAAGTTGAATTAGAATTAATTCAAGATGAAATTATCGAGATAGATCAACTAATTGAAATTGGAATAACTGAGCTTAACTGGAATTCAGAAAGTAATTTAATTTGTTTTATTCAAAAAATTAAAAACTGATCGATTATTTTTTTACGCACAACCGATTATCGAATTCTAAAACACATTCTACATCTTTGTTATCGTTGCGGAAAATTGTACTTTACACCAGTAAAATAAAAGTTGCTGAATGAAATGTCCCTATATTCTTCTACTTTACGGTCCGGAAAAAATCACGATAATCATGATTCATGATATTATAGGTTTATTTTTTTTTTCAAATTTTCAAAATGGCATGTTTAGTTTTTTCTTAATTTTCGGGTGCATCGGACGTTAAGTTACACTGAAGGCGTCTTCTATGTTCGACCCTCAATATATAAATAACTATTTCTTTTTTCATTTTAGACATCATGGAATATCTTCAAAACCTTCGAACTCCTGTTGAAAACTTACAAAATCGTATGCAATCGATTCAAAATAATTTACAAGAAATTAAAAATATTATGTCGTCATGGGCAAAGCAACCGTTATTTGAACGAAAAGATGGTAAAAAAGACACAGTTTTATGTCTGGAAGAACGAAGTGATCGTATAACAAGACGATATATTGATATTCGTAATGGAGCTGTTAAAATTCATTCTTTGTTAGAAGAAAATGTCAAACTATTCGGAATATGTCAAGCAAATAATTTAAAAATGTGGGAAGATTATGTAGATTTTGTCGATGATATTGTTTATCAAAATCTTTTAATGACAGTTGGTGTAAGTATTAGTTATTTGGCAGAGAATATGGATCCAGCTAATAGTTTATCACCACTTTTTGAATCTGGATTAGAGCTATTAGATCCGAATTTAATATTCGTTCCGTCACTAAATCCTGATGATCCTAACGGATTCAATAATTTATTGAAGAGTTTAATTGTTGACATAGTAAAAATGTCGTCGTTAATTGATCGTTTAATTCCGGAAAGTAAAATCACATACGAAGATGAAATTTCAAAACATATGGATATAGAAGAGATGAAAATTGAGATACTGGATGGAGTCGAAACAGTGTGTCAAGAAGCTGCAGAATATTGTCGAGGGTTTGAACGATATTCGTATTTATGGTTAGAAGATCGAGAGCAATGTATGGAATTATTTTTATTGTATGGACGGATATTGGATCAAGACGAAATCGAATTAATTGTAAATAGTGATCCATCGGCACCGAAGGAAAGTCATCCCACGATTGAAGCATTTCGTGAACAAATCGACAATTACGAATCTTTATATTTAGAAATTGAGCAAATCGATTCTTTTCAAGTGTTTAATGCATGGTTTCAGGTTGATGTAAGACCATTCCGACAATCTTTGTTGAATATTGTTAGAAAATGGGGAAATATGTTTAAAGAGCATTTAGTTGATCGTGTTACAAATAGCTTGTGTGATTTGGGTAATTTTATTCGCCAAGCTGACGAAGGATTGTTACAAACCGTAAAGGAAGGTGATTATGAAGGATTGGTTACTATAATGGCATATTTGATGAATGTGAAAGAACGTGCATTAACTACTGATGAAATGTTTGAACCAATGCAAGAGACGATTGAATTACTTAAATATTATGATATGGATATTCCAGAAGAAGTAAATGTTTTATTACAGGAACTTCCAGAACAATGGGCAAACACTAAAAAAATTGCAATAACTGTAAAACAACAAGTCGCACCATTACAAGCTGCTGAGGTTGTTGGCATTCGTAACCGAATTCATCAATTTGATTCACATATAACTTTTTTCCGTGAAGTTTTTAAAAATTACGAATTCTTTAAATACGAATGCAAAGAACCGTATGGTTTGTTGAATCGAATTCATTTGGACATAAATCGATTGGAAAATGAAATGAAAGATATCCAAGATTCTGGTAGTTTATTTGAAGTAACAATTCCAGAATTTAAATTCCTTCGTCAATGTCGAAAAGAGCTTCGTATGTTAAAACAATTATGGGATTATGTTTTTATTGTTCGAACATCCATAGAAGATTGGAAAAAGACACCATGGAGAAAAATTGATGTTGAAAATATGGATATTGAATGTAAGAAGTTTGCTAAAGATATACGTCTGTTGGATAAAGAGATGAGACCTTGGGATACATTTATAACGCTTGAAGGAACAGTGAAAAATATGTTAACGTCATTACGAGCGGTTGGTGAACTACAAAATCCAGCCATACGGGAGCGTCATTGGAATCAACTGATGGCATCGACAAAGGTTTTTTTTAAATATTTTATTTATTAATCAATTTCAAAATCTTTATTGTATTATACACTAATTACTTTTTCGTTTTCATTTTAAATGAGTTTGGGATATAAAATGGTAAAACATTGATTAAATGTTTTAAAATTTAAACTAATGATATTTTAGAAAAAGCGCTTCTAACTACCTTATATTTTTCGGCGTACAAGAAGTCTTAGGCTTGTGAAATAATTTTGATTGTAATAGTATAAATTAAATATCCCAGTTTAAAAATTGGTAATGTTTTTAATTGGGAATAGTTGCTTATCAAAAGATATAATTTAAAAATTATAATAATATAATTTTAGAGCCTTCTGCAACTCCAATTTTTCAAGTTTTCAGATACCTATTCAAATTTGATACGATTTAACACCAAATTGCTTTATAGTAGCTCGTTTTTTTTATTCTCGTTTGATCAGTTGGTAAAGTTAAGCAGAACCATCTTGCATACACAAGTCACACAACTGCTGGGGAAAACAACCGTACGAAAGAAGAGAGAATAGTTAGTGGCTGATTACGATCACCCTCCTTCAATCGAATTCTCGATATTGTACTTACATTACTTAAGTTGGTGAGAACTCTTGGTAGGTCTGGCTTTAACGATCAATTTCGAAATGACATCGAACATTGTCCTTACAACTATTGAACGTTATTTAATTTTTCTGTTTTGTTCAGATTATCTCTAGTTTTAAAACGTAATGTAAATAGGAAACTAGTTAGATGGAGGTGTGACCTTACACTACAACAAGCTTATGGGCCATTTTCACCAAACGCTTACATTTCAGATTAAAAATTAAAAAAAAAAAAATTAATATTTCATTTAAAAATAATTACAGGTGCTAAGACCAAGGTTGGGACTATATGGAGAAGTAGATAGTCGTGCACTTTTTTGCATAATTTAGCATGTAGATGCTGTCGCAACTTGGGCTACATAGCAAATTGTCAAATCCGTTACTATACACAAATCGTAAAAATTCTCACATTAAAATTTTAATTTTCAAAATCAACTTGCTTTAAGGTGATTTATATTCCCAAAGTTGAAAACAGGCAATGGATCAGTTTTGCTTTTTTATATTAAAATTGGAGGCAAAAATTACCCTAGAATCTTAAAATATTAAATTATTCTGAAGAACTTTTCTAAATAAAGCAAGTATATATTTATTTAAAGTATTTACTTTCATTTGGATTATATTTGTCTTTCTTGGTTGAAAGAGAATTGGCAATTTAAAAGATAAAAAAAAGATAATTAATATATGAATACCCTTGAAAACTATGCGGTAACGGATTTGACATTTGGTAACGGATTTGACTAAAACCTTTACCAAATGTCAAAATCGTTACCAATGTATTTTAATAATATTTTTCAAGTCAATACTTACATGCTGTTATACCGATTTTCGAAAAAAAAAACTGCGAGCTATTTTGAGTTTTCCTTATTTCAACCGCGTTTATGTATTTTTTCCTTTCTTTTTTGTGCCGCATCCTCAAAAATATTTTACAAGCTCAGTCGTTCTCAAACATCAGTTAATAATTCTAAGAATTCTCTTTAAAATAGTAAAGTGTAAAGTTAAATTTATTTGAATGGCGTCTCAAGAATTTTCAAGTGTAAAATAGTCCAATTTCATTTTGTTTTATTTGTGGAATTTGCATAATATATTCTGCTAAAAAAATCACTCCATATATAAGAATTGCATACCTTCATTACATCGGCACAAAATTGAATGAAGATAAACACCGTGGATGCCGAAAAATAGTTCTGTCAACTGCAACTTAACACATTTAAGATGGTACAATAGAGAAAATGTTCAATTAACGTTGTAACGTTGTGTAACCACCAGGTTTTGACCATAACTTGCAATTTTAACTCGAAAATCTGTATAACGACTTATATATAAATCAATTATGTTGCAGAATTTAAATTATTCTAAGTAAACATTTTTTTCCAAATTTTTAGTTTTGTCTTTTTTTGGGAAAACCTGAATAACTTGATGCATCCTGCACCAAAATTCGTGTTTTTCAACTTAAAAGAAAGAATATTGACTATTAACTGTAGGCTTTAAGAAATTAAAATTTTTACAATCATTGTTTGTTCACAATTTTTGGCGATGAATATGGAAAATTTAAAAAAAAAACATAAATTTTTGATTTTTTTTCAACTTTTTTCGAGTGTAACTTCCAGAATCCTTGATGGATTTTTACAAAAAATAGCTCAAAATGTTTGTTAGTATTTTTACTATGCGTTTGTATCGTTAATATATTAAATTTGTTTGTTTTGTAAAATATGCGATCCAAAAACCGAAATAACCTGTTTGTTCAAAGAAAAAATTGGTTTTCCGCGAATATCTAAAAAACAAGAGCTAACCTAAAGAAATTAATATGATATCCGTGCTCAGCAGATCAAAATCTATAAGAAAAGTTGGGTTTTATTTAAGGAGATTTTTCTTGTAAACTAGTGATAATTTATTTGTCAGTTTGTTATATTCTGTCAATTCCGTTACCAACCACATGGTAACGGACTTGACTGGTAACGGACTTGACATTAACACTAAAACATTAAAAAAAAGCCAGATCTGCAAAACATAATTATTAGCGAAAAATAGAATCACCTTTAAAACCTATCCAATAAATAATATCAAACTGAAAAAGTATAAAAAATACTACGTTAGTTTCAAAAATAATGGTAACAGACTTGACAAAGAATAAAAATACCAGCCTTGAAGAAATCCTATTCTTAAAGTAGTGTGGTTCTTCTGGACCGAAGAATACAAAATGGCTAAAAAAGATGCTTGACTAGTTTAGCAATAATTCTGTATATGTGCCGTCTTCTGGTGATAAAAATTTGAACTATTTGTTGTCAAATTAACTACATGGTAACGGACTTGACAAAAAGTGGGAGACATCCTTTTTTTAGTAATATCATAAAATACAAAATCATTAAATTAATTTTTGACTAAAAATGTTCAATATATATAGATTATATTTAAAATAAACAAAACCGTTTATTTTAAAAAGCTGAATTATTTAACAAAAACAAGAGTCAAATTTCATAAAACTGGAAGCATTTTTGGGACAAGCATTTTTCCAAACTTTTACATTTAAAACCTTTTATTTCTTAAAACTTTTTAATATTTTTTTTAGGCTACAAATATTTAACACAGTCTCCTCTATGTAAAACATTGCTTTAATTTAATTTTAAAGATTAATTTATGTTAAATATTTCTATTTTTACCTCTGGGACAGCAAATGTAAGCAAATTTTGAAAATGGCCCTTATGCTCTAAGTTTAAACAAAACTGAATGTCAGAACTGAGTGTTATTGAAGTTTCAAATAAACAGTTGTTCAGGCGATCCATTTACTCCTGCATGACTTCTTTGTCATATTTTGAAAGTAACTCAGATCGTCGATGCTCAAGTAAATCGGGTGCAGCTTATTTACTTACCAAAGTTTCATGCGCTTGCCTTACGAAAATAACAAATTTTCACATTTTATTAAAAACATCAATATAAGATAGCAATTGTTTATACAAATTTCATAAATGGCTTGATATGATGACAAACAATATAATAGGTCAATGACCTTGATAGTACTAGTAAGTCTCGTAATATTTGCCAGAGATGATTTTCAGTTTTTTGGAAACCACAAACAACAAATAAATCCGATCCGATAATAAGGATACAAATAATAAAATAACAAATAAGTCCGATTTCAAAAATCAACCAAAAACAAAAACTGCCTTAACCGGAAAGTTAAAAAAGTTAGCATGAAGTCTGCCAAATATAATGTCATGTTTAATTATTTTATCATTTGATTTTAAATGCTTGTATTCATTAGAAAAAACAAAAATTTAATAACAAATTTATTATTTAAACTATTTTAATTATTTCTTTGGGAATCTATAAATATTCACATCCCAAATATGTACAGCACTTTAAACGAAAAATCCTTTGTATATAATTCCAGAATTTAGCAGCCCTACCGCCATCAATTACAGTAAGTAAACATTATTCGACAAAAAATAGATTAGTTTATTTCACTGCTTTTCATCAAAAGTTTATTGAAAAACAAAATAATTAAATTTAACTAAACCATTAAATAAACATTTTATCACTCATATTTTCCGTTCAGGTTAAATTTATAATGGATACTGGAACTACTCTAGCTGATCTTCTAGCTCTTAATCTCCACGAATGTGAAGAAGAGGTTAAAACGATCGTCGATAAGGCAGTTAAAGAAATGTCAATGGAAAAGGTATTACGTGATCTCCATACAACATGGTCTGCTATGGAATTTGAACACGAAATACATTCCCGAACTGGATGTAGCTTACTCAAAGCATCTGAAGAACTTATAGAAACACTTGAAGATAATCAAGTTGTATTACAAAATCTTATAACATCAAAGTTTATTGCACATTTCCTAGAAGAAGTATCAGCCTGGCAAAAAAAATTAATGATAGCAGATCAAGTAATTACTGTTTGGTTTGAGGTACAACGAACGTGGATGCATTTAGAAAGTATATTCATGAGTTCTGAAGATATCCGAAAACAGTTACCAGTTGATTCAGATCGTTTTGATAAAATCGATAAAGAATTTAAAGTTTTGATGCTGGAAATGTCGTTAACTTCGAACGTTATCGATGCAACAAATCGTGATGGATTATGTGAACGTTTAGAGACACTCCAAGGCGAGTTGACTTTATGCGAAAAAGCATTAGCGGAATATTTAGAAACAAAACGTTTAGCCTTTCCAAGATTTTATTTTGTTTCATCTGCCGATTTATTGGATATTCTTAGTAATGGAAACCAACCCGAATTTGTTGTAAAACATTTGATAAAATTATTTGATTCACTTGCGAAACTAAATTTTGCTCGGAATGAGAAGGGTGAATTGGAAAATCGTGCATTTGGGATGATAGCAAAAGATGGCGAATATGTAGAGTTTAATAATATTACTGATTGTACAGGTCCTGTTGAGGTTTGGTTGAATCGTGTTCAAGATTCTATGCGTGTTTCATTACGACATTATATGAGTGAATCAGTTGTCGCGTATGAAGAAAAACCAAGAGAGCAATGGTTATTTGATTATCCAGCTCAAGTTTCGTTGTGTGGCACACAAATATGGTGGACAACAGAAGTTAATATTGCATTTGGGAGATTGGAAGAGGGTTACGATAATGCAATAAAGGATTATCATAAGAAGCAAATTTCACAATTGAGTGTACTTATATCATTGTTGTTGGGAGAACTGAGTAAAGGCGATCGACAAAAGATTATGACAATTTGTACCATTGACGTTCATTCAAGAGATGTTGTTAGTAAATTTATTCATTCAAAAGTTGAATCAGCTTCTGCTTTTCAATGGCAAAGTCAATTGAAACATAGGTAAAATGTGGTTTGAATTGTTAGATGTATATATTTGATGTGAAAAAAATATTTTAAATAACATTTCTAGATGGGATGAAAAGGATCGTGATTGTTTTGCAAACATTTGTGATGCACAATTTAGATACAGTCATGAGTATCTAGGAAACACACCACGCCTTGTTATCACACCATTGACTGATCGATGTTATATAACTTTAACACAATCACTTCATCTTGTAATGGGAGGTGGACCAGCTGGACCAGCAGGGACAGGTAAAACAGAAACAACAAAAGATTTAGGCCGAGGTTTAGGTATAATGGTTTATGTTTTCAACTGTTCGGAGCAAATGGATTATAAGGTAAATTGTTTGTGTTTAGATTTACATCGAGATCATAATTCAATTACGTTTTAAATTTTAGTCTTGCGGTAATATTTATAAGGGTTTAGCACAAACAGGAGCATGGGGTTGTTTTGATGAATTCAATCGAATTTCAGTTGAAGTGCTTTCTGTTGTAGCTGTTCAAGTAAAATCCGTCCAAGATGCAATCCGCGACAAGAAATCAATTTTTAATTTTATGGGTGAAATGATTGCATGTATTCCAAGTGTTGGAATTTTTATAACCATGAATCCAGGATATGCTGGGCGTACAGAGCTTCCAGAAAATTTAAAAGCTCTCTTCCGTCCCTGTGCTATGGTCGTTCCAGATTTTGAGTTAATTTGCGAAATCATGTTAGTCGCTGAAGGGTTTCAAGAAGCTCGTGTTCTTGCACGTAAATTCATAACATTATACACATTATGCAAAGAACTATTATCGAAACAAGATCACTATGATTGGGGACTACGTGCAATTAAATCAGTTTTAGTTGTTGCTGGATCTTTGAAACGTGGTGATCATGGAAGACCTGAAGAAGAAGTCCTCATGAGAGCTTTACGAGATTTTAATATTCCGAAAGTTGTAACAGATGATATGCCTGTTTTTATGGGATTGATAGGAGATTTATTTCCAGCTTTAGATGTACCACGAAAGCGTGATCAAGATTTTGAAAAAACTGTTAAACAAGCAGCCCTTGATTTACTTTTACAACCTGAAGATAATTTCATTTTAAAAGTGGTACAATTGGAAGAGTTGTTAGAAGTTCGTCATTCTGTTTTTATTGTTGGTAATGCTGGCACGGGAAAAACGGAAGTATGGAAAACATTATTCCGAACTTATTTGAATATAAAAAAGAAGCCAATGTTTAATGATTTAAATCCAAAGGCCGTCACGAACGATGAGTTATTTGGAATAATAAACCCAGCAACCCGTGAATGGAAAGATGGATTGTTTTCGGTTCTAATGAGAGAACAAGCAAATGTGGCAGGAGATAATCCAAAATGGATTGTTCTTGATGGTGATATTGATCCAATGTGGATTGAAAGTTTAAACACTGTGATGGATGATAATAAAGTTTTAACGTTAGCTAGTAATGAACGTATAGCATTGACTCCAACTATGCGTTTATTGTTTGAGATATCGAATTTGAGGACAGCTACACCTGCGACAGTTTCGAGAGCTGGAATACTGTATATAAATCCACAAGATTTAGGATGGAATCCGTAAGTCTCTAAATTTATTAAATTTAATTTTTGTTGGCAGTTTGACATATTTGATGTTCAGCCGGGAAAAAAATAATGTGTTTTTTAATGGGCATTACAATATGTGGCACAACAACACATAGAAACCTTTTAAGATCTAGGTCCCATAGCAAAATTCTCTCTGAGTGTTGTAAATTATCATATGAAGGTAATATCTATAAACATGTCGTACTTCAAAACACTATAAACAAAAAACATAAGCTTTTAAGTATCGCATGAATCGCATTGGGACATAACCCAGTTCTTAAAGAAAGCAAATGTTGATTTCAACATTATTTGACGAAAATATAAAACTAAAGTTGAATGCTATTTGCTTCAGAAACTCCAACGGTTTATTGTAGATATTTCCAATATAACAGTGTCCAAAATAATAAAATTAAACTGTTTACACTATCGCAGTCTATTTTAAATCGACTCTCATTTTGCAAAACGAATTCCTTAACTGCAATTCTGCTTAATATCTTGATTATTCGAGATCAATTTCTTTACAAAGAAAACTAGAGAAATTCTGAGAATAATCGATGTCATTATTTTGCATTTTTTGTATTTGTCATTATTTTTTTATATTTGATGTTTAGTTGAAATATTGTATAGAGTGAAGGGCGAAGGCGAGTGGTAACAGTAGTAGTAACATTGAATGTGGAGAAATCTTAATGGTCGGCATGTTCGGTAGCTTAGGAAAAAGTTTCAATGTTTGATTTTGTAATAATTTTTATTTTTACAAAGAATTTTTTGTTTTATATACATCGCTGCCCAAAACTAAAAATAAAGTCCACATAAAAGCGTTTTACCGAAAACTATATATAAATCCTTAACCCAAACCAAAGTCTTGATATCTCAGACCCCTGAGATTTCAGCCCCTTCATATTTTTCGATTTAAATTTATAGTCGTCACTTAATTAACTCAAACGTTTCTTCTATTAACAGTTGTTAATATTTTTCATTTCAGGTATGTAACCAGTTGGATTGAAACACGAAAAATTCCTGCCGAAAAATCAAATTTAGTAATATTGTTCGATAAATATATTCCTCCATGTCTAGAAAACATTCGTACGCGTTTTAAAAAAATAACACCAATCGCTGAAATGGCTCACGTTCAAATGTTGTGCCATTTACTCGCCTGTCTACTGACACCACAAAACACGCCAGCTGATTGTCCTAAAGAATGGCATGATTTATATTTTGTATTTGCATGTGTTTGGGCCTTTGGGTCAACAATGTTTCAAGATCAAGCTGTTGACTATCGTGTCGAATTCAGTAAATGGTGGGTTAATGAATTTAAATCTGTTAAATATCCCGTCGGTGGAACTGTATTTGATTATTATATCGATCAAGAAACAAAACAATTTACATTGTGGACGGAAAAAGTGCCTAAATTTGAATTAGACTCGGATCTTCCGTTACAAGCAATACTTGTTCATACATCCGAATCGATACGTATACGATTTTTCTTGGATTTGTTGATGGCAAAAAAACATCCAGTGATGTTAGTCGGTAATGCAGGATGTGGGAAAACGGTTTTAGTAAACGAAAAGTTAAGCACTTTATCAGAAAACTATGCAATAACAAATGTTCCATTCAATTTTTATACAACATCAGAAATGTTGCAAAAAATATTAGAAAAACCATTGGAGAAAAAGGCTGGACGTAACTACGGTCCTCCAGGAAATAAAACATTAATTTATTTCATCGATGATCTGAATATGCCAGAAGTTGATTCGTATGGGACAGTTCAGCCTCATACATTGATCCGACAACATTTAGACTATGGTCATTGGTATGATCGAAATCGTTTAGCACTAAAGGATATACATAATTGTCAGTATGTTTCTTGCATGAATCCAACATCTGGAAGCTTTACTATAAATCCGCGACTACAGCGTCATTTTTGTGTATTTGCGTTAAGTTTTCCTGGAAATGATTCACTTACATCAATCTTTCATTCAATTCTCTTACAACATTTTGCAAATGCTGAACAACGATTTAATGTTGCGGTGACAAAAATATCAACAAATATTGTTGCAGCATCATTAACACTTCATAACAAAGTTTCACAAGTATTTTTACCAACAGCCATTAAGTCTCATTATATTTTTAATTTACGAGATCTCAGTAATGTATTCCAAGGATTATTGTTTAGTACAAACGAATGTCTGGTTACTGCTACTGATATGATTCGATTGTGGTCACACGAAACCCAAAGAGTGTATGGTGATAAATTAACAGATGAAAAGGATATTGATAGTTTCATTAAAATGCAAACAGATATTGTAAAAAAATCGTTTGAAGAACTTGATGAATCTACTGCATTTGATAAACCAAATATTTATTGTCATTTTGCAAATGGTATTGGTGAACCAAAGTATATGCCCATTATAGATTGGAGTGTTCTCAGCAAACTCCTTAAAGAAGCAATGGTTTCATATAATGATTTAGTGGCCGCAATGAATTTAGTTTTATTTGAAGATGCCATGATGCATGTTTGCAGAATAAATCGAATTCTAGAATCTCCCCGTGGCAGTGCGTTACTAGTTGGTGTAGGAGGCAGTGGGAAGCAATCTTTATCTCGACTTGCGGCTTTTATATCATCGCTAGAAGTTGCTCAAATTCAATTGAAAAAAGGCTATGGAATTCCTGATCTAAAAAACGAGTTATCGGGATTGTATCTAAAAGCTGGATTGAAAAATGTTGGAATAATGTTTCTAATGACCGATGCACAAGTTCCTAATGAACAATTTTTAGTTTTAATCAACGATATGTTGGCATCTGGCGAGATTCCAGATTTATTTCCAGACGATGAAGTTGAAAATATAATTGCCGGAGTACGAAATGAAGTAAAAGGAGCCGGATTAGTAGATTCAAGAGAAAATTGTTGGAAATTTTTCATTGATCGTGTTCGACGACAGCTAAAAGTTGTTTTATGTTTCTCTCCTGTCGGTTCAACTCTTCGTGTCAGGTCACGTAAATTTCCTGCAATTATTAATTCAACATCAATCAATTGGTTCCATGAGTGGCCACAAGAAGCTTTGATTTCGGTATCACTACGATTTTTGCAGGAACTTCCTGTACTTCCTGAACAATTTCGTGAATCTGTTGCCAAATTTATGGCATACGTTCACACATCCGTCAATCAAATTTCAAAAGTTTATCTGCAAAATGAACGTCGATATAATTACACAACACCAAAATCATATTTAGAACAAATAAGTTTGTACACAAAACTTCTCAAACAAAAGCATGCGGAACTTCAAGGAAACGTTGAACGATTAGAAAATGGGCTAGAGAAACTGCGGAGCACAGCATCACAAGTAGCGGATTTGAAAATAAAACTTGCGGTTCAAGAAATTGAATTAAAAGAAAAAAATGATGCAGCTGATGCTTTAATAGAAATTGTTGGCGTTGAAACGGAAAAGGTTCAAATTGAAAAACAATTTGCTGACGACGAAGAACAAAAAGTTGCATTTATTGCAGAAGAAGTATCGAAGAAACAAAAAGATTGTGAAGATGATTTGATTAAAGCTGAACCAGCGTTATTAGCAGCACAAGAAGCTTTAAACACATTAAATAAAGCAAACTTAACTGAACTTAAATCATTTGGTTCTCCTCCTGGTGCTGTTACAAATGTAACTGCTGCCGTTATGGTTTTATTGGCACCTAATGGAAAGATTCCGAAAGATAGAAGTTGGAAAGCAGCAAAAATTACAATGGCGAAAGTTGATTACTTTTTAGATGGTTTAATCACTTATAATAAAGAACACATACATGCTGAGATCATAAAAGCAATTCAACCATACTTAGCTGATGCAGAGTTTGAACCTGAATTTATTCGATCAAAATCTGCCGCTGCAGCTGGTTTATGTGCATGGGTTATTAATATAATTAAGTTTTATGAAGTTTATTGTGACGTTGAACCTAAACGAAAAGCATTAGCAGCAGCAAATGCAGAATTAGCTGCAGCGACGGAGAAGTTGTCGATTATTAAGAGAAAAGTTATGGTAAGTTTAACAAAAGTGTCTATTGAAAATTTGTATCGGTTGGGTGGATAGGTTTTTTTTCCTTTAAGCGATTCTGGACATTATGAATGAATGATTTTTTGTACAGTATGAATGAGTTTCGTTTGTTCAAATGTAGTGTAGACCAGGTTTGATTACTAGCATGAACCATTTCTGAGCACTTTACTTGCAAACGTTTTATAGTCAAGATCAAAACCACCTAAGCTAGCAAACTCTTATTGATCTATGATTCTAGAATGTTTGCACCAGTGAAGTTCATCGTTACCACATTACACAATCAATTTCAACCTGAACAGCTGATTCGTAAACCGTAGTATAAGATCATTAAATGTTTAGAAAATCTGTTTCATTCCAGTCCCTTGAAGAACAATTAGCAAAACTAACAGCAGATTTTGAAAAAGCAACCGCTGAAAAACTTCGCTGTCAACAAGAAGCAGATGCAACCCAAGCAACAATTCAGCTAGCCAACCGTCTTGTGAATGGTCTAGCAAGTGAAAACGTAAGATGGGCAGAAGCAGTAGCAGAATTTATGGCTCAAGGAACAACACTACCTGGTGATACACTGTTAATTACAGCATTTATCTCCTACGTCGGCTGTTTTACAAAACAATTCCGATTAGATTTGATGAACAAAATGTGGTTGCCACATTTAAAAGCGTTGGAACCACCTGTTCCGATAACCGAATGTCTTGATCCTTTATTGTTATTAACAGATGATACAACGGTTGCAATATGGTATAACGAGGGATTACCCAATGACCGAATGTCACTGGAAAATGCAACGATATTATCTAATTCAGATCGCTGGCCATTGATGATTGATCCTCAACTACAAGGTGTTAAATGGATTAAACAAAAATATGGAGATAGCTTAAAAGTGATAAGATTAGGACAAAAAGGTGGTATAGAAATAATTGAAGGAGCATTAGCATCAGGCAGTACTGTGATAATCGAAAATATCGGCGAAGCTTTAGATCCAGTCCTTGATCCATTAGTAGGAAGAAATCTAATAAAAAAAGGAAGAGCAATTAAAATTGGCGATAAAGAAGTAGAATATAATTCAAATTTCAGATTAATTTTACACACGAAACTAGCGAATCCTCACTACAAACCGGAAATGCAAGCGCAAACCACGCTTATCAATTTCACAGTTACACGAGATGGATTAGAAGATCAACTATTGGCTGAAGTTGTTAAAGCGGAACGTCCAGATCTAGAAGATTTAAAAGTAAATTTATTGTTTTTTATATTTAACTCATAATAACTGTTCGATGTTTTACTTTTCAGGCCGAGCTTACAAAACAACAAAACGATTTTAAAATAATGTTAAAGCAATTAGAAGATGATCTTCTTTCTCGTTTATCATCAGCTGGAGGAAATTTGCTTGGTGATACGGCATTAGTTGAAAATTTAGAAACAACAAAGAAGACTGCAGCTGAAATTGAACGTAAAGTAGCCGAGGCAAAAATAACATCACAAGAAATAGACAAAGCTCGAGAATTTTATCGTCCAGCCGCAGCACGTGCAAGCTTACTTTATTTCATTTTAAATGATTTAAATAAGATTAATCCAATTTACCAATTCTCTTTAAAAGCATTTAGTGTCGTTTTTCAAAAAGCTATCAGTCGTGCTGAGCCATCAGATGAGGTTGATACACGTATTCGAAATTTAATTGAATGTATTTCTTATTCTGTATTTCAATATACTTCGCGAGGACTTTTTGAATGCGATAAATTGATATTTGCATCTCAGATGACATTTCAAATTTTACTGATGAATGAAGAAATTTCCACAATGGAACTTGATTTCTTGTTAAGATTTCCAATCAAACCACATGTTATGAGTCCTGTTGATTTTCTATCCAATTCATCGTGGGGAGGAATTTGTAGTTTAGCAGCGAAAGATGAGTTTAGGAATTTAGATCGTGATATTGAAACTTCATCCAAACGTTGGAAGAAATTGGTGGAGTCTGACTGTCCAGAAAAAGAAAAGTTTCCACAAGAGTGGAAGAACAAAACACCGTTACAAAGATTATGTATGATGAGAGCATTAAGACCGGATCGTATGACATATGCTGTTGCGTAGGTTTTTTTCCCAGTATTTATATGTTCAATTAAAACTTGTAAATTAATTTTTGTTACAGTGACTTCATTGAAGAAAAACTTGGTGCAAAATATGTCGAGAATCGTACAATGGAATTTGCAAAATCATTCGAAGAAACCTCACCATCGACGCCTATCTTTTTCATTCTATCCCCTGGTGTCAATCCTTTAAAAGATGTTGAAAATCTCGGACAAAAAATGGGATTTTCAGAAGATAATTTGAACTTCTATAATGTCTCATTGGGTCAAGGGCAAGAAGTAGTTGCAGAAGCGGCTATGGATAAAGCCGCTATTAATGGTCATTGGGTCGTTTTACAAAATATTCATTTAGTAAAAAAATGGTTGCCAGCATTAGAAAAAAAGTTGGAACATTATTCGGAAGGAAGTCATGAAAACTATCGTGTATTTATGAGTGCTGAACCAGCTGCAACAGCAGCCGCTCATATAATCCCACAAGGCATTTTAGAATCTTCAATCAAAATAACAAATGAACCTCCAACTGGTATGATGGCAAATTTGCACAAAGCGTTAGATAATTTTACTCAAGAAACATTGGAAATGTGTGGAAAAGAAGCTGAATTTAAAGTAATTCTGTTTGCCTTGTGCTATTTTCATGCAGTTGTGGCCGAGCGACGTAAATTTGGTCCTCAGGGGTGGAACAAAATATATCCATTTAATGTTGGTGATCTAAATATATCAGTTTCAGTTTTATATAACTATCTAGAAGCAAATTCTAAAGTCCCATGGGAGGATTTGAGATATTTATTCGGTGAGATTATGTATGGTGGTCACATAACTGATGATTGGGATCGACGATTGTGTATAACATATCTTGAAGAATATATGCAACCAGATCTCGTTGATGGAGAGCTGTTTTTGGCACCATCTTTTCCAGCTCCTCCTAATACAGATTATCAAGGATATCATTCATACATCGATGATACTATGCCACCAGAGTCTCCATATTTATACGGATTACATCCAAATGCAGAAATTGGCTTTTTAACAACAACATCCGAAAATCTTTTTCGAACCGTATTTGAAATGCAACCTCGAGATGCTGGTGCATCAGGTGGAGCTACTGTTACCCGTGAAGATAAAGTAAAACAAATTTTAGATGAAATTATGGAGAAGTTACCAGAAGAATTTAATATGACAGAAATAATGGGAAAAGTCGAAGAAAGAACGCCATATGTCATTGTCGCTTTTCAGGAATGTGAACGAATGAATTATTTAACGGGCGAAATTAAGAGAAGTTTGAAAGAACTAGATTTAGGTCTAAAAGTGAGTGTTCAATGAAACTTATTGATTTACGAAATGTAAACTTATTGATTTAATTTTATTTTTCTGACAGGGTGAATTGACAATTACCTCTGACATGGAGGAATTAGAAAATGCTTTATTCTTGGATCAAGTTCCAGCTATTTGGGCTGGTCGAGCATACCCCTCTCTATTAGGATTGACATCGTGGTTTGTTGATCTTTTGTTAAGACTGCGTGAATTGGAAACATGGTCGACAGATTTTGTGGTAAGATATACAAAAATTCGAACACATATATTTTGGAGTTTTAATATTTATTTCTTGTTCAACTTTAGCTCCCTTCGTGCGTATGGTTGGCAGGATTTTTTAATCCACAAAGTTTGTTAACAGCAATTATGCAGAGTACAGCTAGGAAAAATGAATTACCTTTAGATAAAATGTGTCTTCATTGTGACGTTACTAAAAAGCAAAAGGAAGATTTTACGTAAAACAATCTTAAATTGAAATAGAAATTTTGTTTGCTATAAAATTATTTGTATTTCATAGTACTGCACCACGGGAAGGAGCATATGTTCATGGAATATTTATGGAAGGTGCTCGATGGGATGTACAACAGGGAATCATAATGGAGTCTCGATTGAAGGAGTTATATCCTCCAATGCCGGTGATTAATATACGTGCATTGACTCAGGATAAGCAAGATTTAAGGAATATGTATGAATGTCCAGTTTATAAAACAAGAACACGGGGACCAACTTATGTTTGGACGTTTAATTTAAAAACAAAAGATAAACCAGGCAAATGGACTTTAGCTGGTGTTGCTTTATTACTCCAAGTTTAAGAAATTAGTTTTAAAATGTTATTATTTAGATAGATAGCTAAGTAGGCTAATTGTGCCATATATTGTTATTATAAATTTAGTTTAAAAGCTTTTAGATAAAATATAAATATGAATCTTAATTTATGATCATAGCTATAAATTTGAACTGTTGACAAGGAGACATAAATAACTTAATTTTCAAGGGTTTAATACATTAGACCATTTCCACTGTAATAAACAGGTTTCTGTTTATACCGGGATGATACAAATTTAAAAGAGATCAACACATGACATCTGGTCCAGGAAAATCTCTAATTTAAATTTAATTTAATTGATCATTTTAAGACCAAAACCTCAGAAAATATGTATTTAAATGAAATATAATAAAAATAATAATAGTAGAAAAAAACAAAAAAAAACTTAACTTAAATATTGAATGTAGAACTTTAATCCAAAAACATCCGCTAGACCGTTTAGTATCAACAGGATTGATGACAACTTATCCTAAAATAAGTCGACACACGATCCGGCTTATCCTTCAGAAACTCTTAATAAACAACAAATTCCTTATAGATTTTCTGATCACTGGTTAACAACCAATAACTGTTTGGTTGTTGCTAAGTTATAACCAGCAATTTGATACACATAATCGAAATCTGATTTAGTACTGATATATGATCAATGATGTAATTATCTGTAAGTGACCGTACGAAACGATTACAAAAACTTGATTTTCCAACTTCAATTTGTCCTTTATCCTTTACAGTTCCAGATAAACCACCAACTTCTTTCAACTTTTACTTTAGTTCATTTGCCTCATATTTAAAATTTACGGAAACACAATAATAAAAGCAATAAGTACAATTCACAGTTTTTTATTACCCAAAATTATAAGGAAAATATGGAGGGGCTGAAATCTCAAGGCTCTGAGATATCAAGACTTCGGTCTAGGTTAAGGATTTTGATATAGTTTTCGGCAAAAAACTTTTATGAGGACATAATTTTTAGATTTGGGCAGCGATGTATATCAAACATAAAACTCTTTGTTAAAGTACATGTATTTTTTTATCTCTGTTTAGAAATTTATTACAAAACTAACACGAAACATCAATACGTTGCCGGAAAATTATAACAGATCATAAATTAACATAACTTAGTGAAAAGATGATACAATCAGCAAACTACTCAAAAACGTCCCATTTAACGTTTCGAGAAAATATTACAAAATCACAAATTCATATTTCTTTCAAAATTCCAAAAATATTTCAAAAGTTAAATAAAATCAAACTTTTTTCAAAATTCTAAAAATATCCAAAAATTATTACAAAATCAAAAATTGAAACTTTTTTCAAAATTCCAAAAATTATAATAAAATCAAATATTAAAACTTTTTTCAAAATTCTAAAAATATTCCAAAAATTCTTACAAAATAAAATATTAAAACTGTTTCCAAAATTTTAAAAATATTGCAAAAATTATTACAAAATCAAAAATACAAACTTTTTTCAAAATTCAAAAAAGATTTGAAAAACTATAACAAATTCAAAAATTTCCATGTCCAATTGCATTTTCAATTACATTTTCAGCAAACTACTCAAAAACCTTCCATTTAGCGATTCGAGAAAATATTACAAAATCACAAATTCATATTTCTTTCAAAATTCTAAAAATATTGTAAAAATTAAATAAAATCAAACTTTTTTCAAAATTCTAAAAATATTCCAAAAATTATAACAAAATCAAAAATTAAAACTTATTTCAAAATTCTGAAATCAAAAAATTTTCAAAATTCAGAAAATATTCCAAAAATTCTTACAAAATCAAAAATTAAAACTTTTTCCACAATTCTAAAAATATTGCAAAAATTATTACAAAATCAAAAATACAAACTTTTTTCAAAATTCCAAAAATAATTCAAAAACTATAACAATTAAAAAATTTCCATGTCCAATTTCATTTTCAATTACATTTACGTCATAAAAACAGCTACATTTTTTTTCCAAAAAATTGGGTAAAAAAATAAATGAAATCATTTTTTGACATACTTGACATTATTTTTTTGACAAACTTATAATGCCATAATTCTCTATAATAATAATAAATTTTCATGTCGTAAAAATTATTAATTTTATCTTTTGACACACTTGACAACATATTTTGAAAAAATTATAATGCCATAATTTTCAATAACAATAATAATATTTCATATCATACAAATACTTAATTTTATTTTTTTCCAAAAAATTGGGTAAAAAATAAATAAAAATCTTTCTTTTGACATACTTGACAACATTTTTTTGACAAACTTATAATGCAATAATCTAGTTTTTGATTTCAGATACCAATCCCGTCCATCCAGATTTCTCCACATTCTTTGTTCCTACTCATTATCACTTAAAATGAACGTTTGTTTATGAAAAAAATATGCATATTTCCTTGTTTTAACACACTTGACGATTTTTTTAACACTTTTTCGGTACAGTTATCGAACACATCGTCCTTTCGGCTCTTACCATTGAGTGTACCTATTTTTAGAATTCAAAATTTTTCAAATCCCTTCACCCGTTTTCTAGATTTCGTCGGTTGTGACGGCCGGACGGCCGGCGGGCCGGCAGACAGACATACATATTTTTTTTGCTTTTTTAGAATCAGTAGGTCCTAAAACGTCGAGAAATGCCAAAAAAAGTGGGGGTAAGAAATTTTCAGACCTCAGCAAAAGCCTTTCAGACCTCAGCAAAAAACTTTTATGAGGACATTGTTTTTAGTTTCGGTCAGCGATGTATATTTAGCGTTTCGACAAAATATTACAAAATCACAAATTCATATTTCTTTCAAAATTCCAAAAATATTGTAAAATTAAATAAAAGCAAAAATTTAAACTATTTCCAAAATTCTAAAAATATTGCAAAAATTATAACAATATCAAAAATTGAAACGTTTTTCAAAATTCTAATAATTATATTAAAACCAAAAATTTTTAATTTTTCAAAACTCTAAAAATATTCCAAAAATTCTTATAAAATCAAAAATTGAAAATTTTTTCAAAATTCTAAAAATATAAACATTAATAAAAAATAAAAAAATTTTATTTTCTTCCAAAATTCTAAAAATATTGCAAAACTTATAACAAAATCAAATATTAAATTTTAAAAATTTTGCAAAAATTATTACAAAATCAAAAATACAAACTTTTTTCAATATTAAAAAGATATTTCAGAAACTATAACAAAGTCAAAAATTTCCATGTTCAATTACATTTACGTAATATTCCAAATATTAGAACAAAATCAAATATTTAAACTTTTTATAAATTCTAATAATATTCCAAAAGTTCTTAAAATTCATAAATTCAAACTTTTTCCAAAATTCTAAAAATATTGCAAAAATTATAACAATACCAAAAATTGAAACTTTTTTCAAAATTCCAAAAATTTTAATAAATCAAAATTTTGTAATTTTTTTAATTCTAAAAATATTCCAAAAATTCTTACAAAACAAATATTGAACCTTTTTTCAAAACTCTAAAAATACATATAAATTCTATTTTCAAAATTCTCAATACTATTGCAAAAATTATAACAAAAACAAAAATTAAAACTTTTTCCACAATTCTAAAAATATTGCAAAAATTATTACAAAATCAAAAATACAAACTTTTTTTCAAAATTCCAAAAATAATTCAAAAACTACAACAAATTCAAAAATTTCTATGTCCAATTTCATGTTCAATTACATTTACGTCATAAAAACAGCAAACATTTTTTTAAAAAAAAAATTGGCTAAAAAAATAAATGAAATCATTTTTGACACACTTGACATTATTTTTTTGACAAACTTATAATGCCATAATTATCTATAATGATAATAAAATTTCATGTCATACAAATAATTATTTTAATTTTTTTCCAAAAATTGGGTAAAAAGATAAATAAAAATCTTTGTTTTGACACACTTGACAACATTTTTTTGACAAACTTATAATGCAATAATCTAGTTTTTGAGCTCACATACCAATCCCGACCATTCAGATTTCTCATTACTTACCGCACGAGGCCGTAGGCCGAGGGCTTTTATCAATACCACTTGCTTGAGGAATTTTTCAAAAAATTATTAGAATTTATCAACGTACGAGGGGAATTTGTTTAGAAATTTTTTTGCCATTTTTCATTTATTTATATATTTTTTATGAATTATACGTTGGCCTACTGTGATATCAGTTAATTATTTCAAAATTAGACTGAACATTTTTTCCTTCATTTTATTTAAACCATTGAAATTCTCTAAAATGTAAAGACATCATTCAATTTCACCAATAACATTTGAATTATACTAATAACAAATATTTATTCGTCTGGCATACTAGGATATTAAAAATTATCAGTCTAATTTTGAAATAATTAACTGATATTAAAGAAGGTCAACGTATAATTCATAAAAAATATATAAAGAAATGAAAAATGGCAAAAAATTTTCTAAACGAATTTCCCTCGTTCGTTGATAAATTCTCCTAATTTTTTTCAAAATTCCTCAAGCAAGTGGTATTGATAAAAGCCTACAGTCTCGTGCTTTTATCAATATACTTGCTTTCGAAATTTTTAGCAAAAAATTATTTCGAATTATCACCGCCCTTGGGAAATTACAACTGATAATTTTTAATAATCCAGTAGGCCAGACGTATAAATATTTGTTATTAGTATAATTCAAATTTTATTGATGAAATTGAATGATGTCATTACATTTTAGAGAATTTCATTGGTTTAAATTAAAATAAAACTAAGGCAAAATATTTTCATATTAAAAGCTGGTTATTTATGAAACAATCTTTTATATAAAACCAAAAGATTAGTTTGTAATAATTTAAACTTACCTGGAAAGATACCTGGAAGAAAATCGAAGAGCGTCGACAGCTCAAGTTGCAATTGTGTCACCAGAACACAACCGAGATCCGCAGTAAATATGAAAGTACAGCAAAACAAGTTCAAAAGATGGCAAGGAATGATCGCAGAAGATATACAGAAAGCATTCTGAAGACTGCAGAAACAGCAGCAGCTAATAGAAATATGCGCACACTACACAAATGCGTGAGAAAGGTAACTAACAAATTAACAAATATACAAACACTCCACCAATAAAGGATGAATCTAGTCAAACCCTCACAATACATGAACAACAGCTAAATAGATGGAAAGAATACTTCGAAGATAACTGCCACCAACATGAAGATAATTTGCAGTCTCCGGATGACAACTATAACGAAACTATCATCACCCACCCACCAACGGAACGGAAAGTTAGAGATGCCATACAGAAACTCAAGAATAACAAAAATGCTGGTACCGATAACATATCAGCAGGATTACTCAAAGCAGATGTAAACACAACAGCAGAAGCTCTAACACCACTATTAGCTGATGTATGGAACACAGGTAAAATACCAACCAAATGGAAAGAGGGTTTAACCATAACAATTCCAAAGAAAGGTGATCTAAGAGAATGAAAAAATTGGAGAGGCATATCTCTGCTCAACACAACAATGAAAATACTAGCGATGATCATTCTCGAAAGAATATCTCCATCAATTAACATGAAACTAAGAAATGAACAAGCCGGCTTTAGACCAGGAAAAAGCTGTACCGATCATATCAACACAATTCGTATCATCATAGAGTAATCAAACGAATGGAATTCACCATTGTATCTCCTCTTCGTGGAATTTGAACGCGCCTTCGACTCAATCAACAGAAGCGCGATATGGAAGACACTTTGTGAAATGGGCGTCCCGAAGAAAATAGTTGATCTAACCAAAGAAATGTATCGGGATGCTGGAAACAAAATACAATACAAAGGACATCAAAGTGATAAATACTACAACCACCGAGGAGTGAGACAAGGCTGTGTACTATGCCCACTACTATACCTAATAGTACTAGATAGAATCATGAGAAATCTCGATGATGCAAGTCAAAACGGAATCCAATGGAACACAACAAGCCGGCTCAATGATCTAGACAACGCTGATGACATCTGCAGTCTACTTACACACACATACTGACATGCAGCAGAAAATACAGAAGCTATCAACCTTTTCACATGAAGTCGGTCTCAACATTAATATCAGGAAAACAAAGTCTATGAAATTGAACACCAAAACGATAACATCAATTACCATCAACAATACACAAGTGGATGAGGTTGACAAATTTGTGTACCTTGGTTGTACTGCAGCAAAAACAGGCGGGACTGAAGAAGATATCAATCAGCGTATTAACAAAGCCAGAAGCACGTTCAATATGCTTCACAAGATCTGGAATGCATCCGTCCTGTCAAGAAAGACAAAGCTACGAGTGTTCAATGCATGTGTCAAGTCAGTACTGCTGTATGGGTGTGAAACGTGGAAACATACAAGAAAGATCACAAATCTACTACAGGTGTTTGTGAACAAATGCCTGAGAAGACAGATCAAATGCTTCTGGCCGAACACCATCAGTAACCAGGAACTTCTACGGCAGACAGCAGTGTCGTTACTACGGTACGGCCCACCCGGCCCTGGGCCGGGGGCCCACCATAAAACACTCATAAAAATATGAAAATGAACACTTCAAATAATAAATTTAAAAACAGCATTGCAATTTTAGGTAGATTTCATATAAAAATCTACCTATTGCAATGTCCGTCATCAAAAAATATTATATATATATATAACGATATGAGGTATAACGGAATTTAGCGGCACTCTCACGGTCGCATTTTCCGACCTAGACCAAAAACTTTTTCTGAGCGTGTTGCGGCAAACAATCTCTTGGATAAGTTCGACAACTGGCCGTATCCGGGTACAGGTTAAGAGTCTAGAGCCTTAAAACTGTCAAAAACAAAGCGTTATAACGGCCGTTTGGGGCAAAATATGTAAACAAAGTTTATAAATATTAATTATTTGAACATATTTCTATCATTTTTTAAAAAGCCAGATACCTGCAATAAAAGGTTCTTTAGCTATCTGCAATAAACTGCGTGAAGTATAACGGCATTTAGCGTTCCTCTCACGGTCGCGTTTTGTCACTTACGCTAAAAATATTTTCTGGGTATGTTGCGTCAAACAGTCTCCTGAATATGTTTGACAATATCGGAGTACAGGTTAAGTGCCTAGAGCTCAAAAACTGTATAAAATAATGTTTATTTTTAACGTTTGTTTATTACTTCTGTTTTTAATTAGTGTTTTTTATGAAGTAATCTGATAAATCCGAATCTAATTGCACACATAACTATCTGATCCCGAAATCTACCTATTTCTAGCGGATATACCTGCCGCTCGGACTTTTTTTTACTGGGCCCATGCCAATTTCAAAAATTCATTTTTTGTAACTAAGTTGCAAAATCTACGCTTTTTCGTGCGTCATTTTAGTAATTAAATGAGCTTTATTTAAGCATTAATCTAGTACATTGGTCAGATTCATTAAAGTACTAATTGTAGTTGTTTAATATTTTATTAAAGCATTAATAATAATGGTTTAATGATTCATTAAAGTATAAGTACTTTAATGAATCATTAAACCATTATTATTAATGCTTTAATAAACTACTAAACAACTACAATTAGTACTTTAATGAATCTGACCAAATTTACTAGAGTAATGCTTAAATAAAGCTATCAAATTCATGAATGATTTCATATCCACGCTGGCGTTTAAATAAACCATAGTTCTTAGTTTAGAATACTCGCACCACGATGTTGAAGGTTTCATGGATCCTAGTATTCTTACAAAATAGGCCAGCATGACCATGTCATTGATTGTTGTAGTTTTTGATTCTTTGAACCACTCATCAAAATTTTTGTATGAAGTTTCGTACGCCAATTTCGCCAATTTTACGATTTTCGCCAATTTTACCCGGTACGATTGTAGAAATAGCTTCATTTGCTGCTTTTTCTATATCTGACGATACAAAATCATCATCACTTGAACTCATCTTGATATTTTTCACAATTTGCAGTATGAAAACTAAAAGAAAACTAAGGCTACATACTCCTTATAAGATCAAATTGGTTTGCTCAAAACGTACTAGATACAAATGTAATTTGTTTAGTTGTATTTTTTATAAAAGTTTAATTTTGCAGCTTCGTTACAAAAAATCTTGTATGAAACACGTTGCTAGATTAGTTGTTTTAAGCACGCGATGTATTGTCAACCTCGGCTTCGCCTCGGTTGCCAATTTCACATCTCGTGCTTAAAACAACCTAATTTAGCAACTTGTTTCATAAATAGCTATTAAATAATCACAAAAAGACATTATAATTTATATCAGAAAATCTTTGAATATTGAATATATTAGAAAATATTTCCCGTTATATCTCTTATTGAGGATAACACTTATTATTCAAAAGAATTTAATTAATATGTTTCCAAACATAGAAAGAGCATTCAAAATTTTTTTAACAATTAAGGTCACTAATTGTTTAGGAGAACAGTCTTTTTAGGCGATGAAATACACAAAAAATGATTTGCGAAACAGCATGCCGCAGGAGCGATTGATTTCCCTTTCATTGATGTGCATAGAAAGTGATTTATTAAAATCTATAGGATTTGAAAATGTTGTAGATAAATTTGTTGACAAAAAAGTGAGAAGAAAAAATATTTAAATGAAATTATAATAAACCTCCTAAAAATCCGTAAGTTATTATGCTTTTAAATTTAATTTAGACTGGGTTCCAATTAGCTGCTAAATTGTACGAAACTGCTAAATCTAAATTTAGTTTTACAAAATTACCGAATTTTAATTCAAATTAATATAATCAAGTTGTCAGATATTGTTTAACGTATGAATTTCTTCCAAATTATTTAGAAACAAAATATAATTTAGTCAATTAATATAGTTGAATAAATTGATTTAGCACGTTTAGTACAATTAAGCATCAACTGGAACGCAGTCTTATTGTTAATTTTCGAAAAGGCCCCCTAGAAATAGTGGGCCAGGGGCCCCCAAATACATTGGGACGGCACTGGCAGACAGAGTAGTTAGACATTGATACCAAGATAAAACAAAGGAAATGGAGATAAATAGGACATACACTGAGGAAATCAGCTGAAGATATAACAAATATGTCCCTAGAGTGGAATCCACAAGGTAAAAGAAGAATTGGAAGACCACCCATGACATGGAAGAAAACGGTGCTAGCTGAAGCAAAACAAATCGGCAAGACATGGGGTGAACTAAAAGCGATTGCCCCCAACAGAGTCAGATGGTCCAGACTAGTAGACGCCCTATGCTCCTAAATGGAGATAAAGGAAAAAAAAAATTTAAACTTACATTAATTTATATATTTTAATATGTTTCAATAAAATAAAGTTTACTTGTGATCAATCACTTTTTGGAAGTTAAAACTTAACTAAACTAAAATTAAAAACTGTTACACAGAACGGTTTCAAACTAAAAAACTTTCTATGTATCTCTGTCGTCGTGGTTTTCACATTTTATCAAATACAAAATAAATTCATACGTTGAAAATCATCAAATCATAACAATAAGGTCCATCAAAATTCAATCAATTATTATTAATGCGAATACATTTTAATCAAACATTTCAAGGTGAAGCACCATATCAAATGATGGTAAGATCTGCGCAGAATCTTATACTTTATTTTAATGACCGCTTAACAAACACAAAAAATGTATTTGTTTCACATATAAAGAAAAGAAACCAAAAACAATTGATTACGCATGACATATAACAACAAGTTAAATTATTTGAGAGGAAAATAATATGTGACGTAATACACTGAAATGTGAATTTATATATAATGGAATGTTGTCTACGATCAGATATTATTTTAGGAAATGAATATAAATGGGTATTAACCCAAGAAACGAATGTATGGTTTGTAGTATGAATATGGGGAGGACAGTTTGTTTTAGACTTCAAAAGAAAATGTTTATTGAACATATTTTTGTTGGTCGTTACACCACTATGGACTTACGCTCGTATTTCGTCACAAGATGTTGTTTTTCAATAAGTTGCCTAATCAAGGAAATCCACATTGTGACAACAAATTTGAATGTTACACTTCAGAGTCAGAGCTTTTAACGAAAATTTTGATGAAATTGAAATTTTGACGATTGTGGTTGAAAAACAATTTTTTTATTTTTCCGTATGTTCTTCCACAGGAATGATTATTATGCAGTGATTTATAAGCAAATATTTTTCAAATTTCAAAACAACACAGGATAGCAGAGTAAATTTAGTTTTTCGGCAAACGGCTGTAAAGTTTAACTTTACTGCCGCTGGGGAGTAGCTAAAGTCTTACTTTTTAGACGGCGGCTGCAAAAGTAACGCCATTTTTATTTTATCTGCCAGCGGCTGAAAAGTAACTCTCATATTTTTACGGCGGCTATAAAGTAATTTTCATATTTTTACGGCGGCAGTAAAGTAATTTTCATATTTTTACGGCTGCAGTAAAGTAAAATAACATGATATTATTAATTTGTTCAAAACAGAATGCATTTCAGTTCATTTTAATGAATTAAAATAAATAAAAATTAATTTCAGAAAATTTATAACCTAAAACATATTTCTAAAAAATTTGATGCATTAATTTCATATTTTTAAACAAATTTAAACGTTTGCCGAAAAAATAGTGTATTGAATTCGGAGCTAAAGTTACTTTTTGTGTTTCGTCTATAATTGTCGGCCTCCCTACGGTCGGCCGCCAAACTATAGCCTTAACACAAAAAGTACAACTTTAGCTCCTAATTCAATAATATACTATTTTTTGTCAATTTGCAGACTACACCTAAATTTCATCGGAAAAATGGGCCACAGCAATTGCAAAAAAAATAAATTATTGTCAACCACCGAAGTTAGCAGTTTTTTATTTAAACACAGTAAAAACTATATTTAGTTTTCACATATAGACATAACGTGCGGTTGTCTCAACTACACCGTTCTGTACTTGTACAGTTGTTAAATCAGTTTTGCGGTTCAATTCGGCATATTCGTTCTCGCGTTCTTCCAATAACTTTTAAAAAATTTTATTGGACGAAAATATCAATAAAAATTTGTATATTAGGCAAGGGTTTACGATCGAGAGATCGTTAGACAATACCTTATGTTCGATAACTGCATAGATATCTCTTAAACTGAACCAGATAAAATCCAGACGATTACTGAAATAATTGAATTCATGGAGATAAGAAAACGGTGATCCTTCTGCATCGAATGACCTAAAAGATCTCAACAAGAGATCTCAACGTGAGTGATACCTATAATTTTTTTGGAAACTTAAAATGGAGCAGAACTGAGCAAGCATTATTTATGGAATTTGGGTAGGTTTTCTTTTTATTGTATGAGTCAGTATGAGCCAGTCGACGACAATTATGGTCTAGCCTAACTTAAATTTTTTTATATGAGTTTAAGGCATCAAAACAAAAAATTTTGCAGTATACATATATACTAAACATTTTTATCTTAACACCACTTTTCCCTAAATGTTGATGTTTTATGAGTAAAAAATCACCACTAATTAGGCGAATTAGTATTTAAATTTTTTCAAACTTTTTTGTCATTTTACTTTTGAACTCCAAATTAAAATAATCTTTTAACTCATAAATAACTGATAACTGTATTTTCTCAATTATAAATAATTTATATACATATATAAAAAACATTAAATATATTAAGAAAAGATTTGACCGACGAAAACTCAACCATCCGATAAACAATAATTTATTACTATAACTTCAGTTGGATTGTGATTTTGTTTGGTAAATGTTCGAAGAAAAAAAATTTTCTAATAAAATATTAATAAACTTATTTTATAAAACATAAAATTTAAAAAAAAAAACTGTGCACCTAGTTTTTATTAGAAATTATTACTACAGATTTTCTTTCATTTCTTCCGGAAACAACTGATTAGATTTTTTGATATTTCAAGGAGTTCATCATGAAGCTCTTGTACTTTCTGTTTGCTGGTAAGTTTAATATTTTTTTGTTTGTCGTACTTGTAGTTTCTATGAATGAATTCCTATCAAACAAAGTACGCAGAAAATTTAAATCGATATATTAACTTGTATAATATTCAGATTATTAAAATAGTTGTAATTAAGTTGTAAGTTGTAAACAGTTGTTCTTTTTTAATCGCGAATGCGATTGTTCTTTCGAAACTAGTTTTCAAAAGTGTTCAGCCTTCAAGAATTTTGTTTTAATATATCTCAAAAGCAAGCATCAAATTTGTCAAACAAGTTTGGTCAGATCAGGCGTGAAGTTTCCGGAAAACAAATATTTTTTAATATTAACGGAGTCTTACAATATTACGTGTTATTAAAAAAACTCATATCAGCAATATTTTTATGTTAACGGTTTTTGTTTTTGTAAAATGTGACTAAATTTGTTGTGTAAATCTTACCTGTGTGTGGGTGTGACTTTTTGTTTAACTAGCGACTTCTAAGATCCACCTCGTACTTATATATCCAATATAGGTTTAAGTGAAAATTTTTTCTTTGAACTATAAATAATTTAAAAAATTTAAATATGAATTAAATTTAAAAATAGGATCGACAATAATTGATATCAATTTATTTGTTAAGATCATCGACGCTTGGTTATTGATTGATTGATCGATTGGCATGTGATTCTTATTTGAAATGGAACAAAACAAATTAAAACAAACAAAAACAAAAGTCTCTCCTTGATGGAAGTTTGATTTATTTTTAGTTTTTTTGTTTTATTTTAAGAAATAATTTAAAATAATTAGAATTTTTAATTTATTTTTTTTTGTGGTTGATAAACATGTGGGTTGGCTACTGTTTAAAAAGTTGCTATACCGTTAGCATTATATTATAAAATATTTTTTGTTTTTTTTAATAAAATGTGTTGTGTAGTAGGAATTACAATATGTGTCACAATAACACATAAAAACCTTTTAAGACCAAGGTCCCACAACAACATACGTTCCAAGGTGTTGATGGACGTAAATCTTTCTTTTTTTGTTTTTTTATATTTTTTGTTAAAGAATGGATAATTAAACAAAAAATCATATCACTGATAAAATATGACATAGGCCAATATTTTATGATAGAATAGAGAAAATAAAAGTAAATTAAAAAGTAAATAGCAAATTTTTACAAAAATTTGCTGAAACAAAACAAAAATGTAGTTGCCAATAATCCAGCCGGTTGCATATTCCTTGATCCTGTGACGCACCGTCTTTCTTAAAGATTAAAGCCCACACATAGTTATATGAAGGCTCGTTTCCTCAAGGAAGCAATAGCGTCTCATCATCAAGGATTATTTCACCGCTAAGATTGAGGGTGCTACCGTTGACTAAATACAGTTCATCCGCCACCACCCCTAAGATGTCACCTTGGCTAGAGATATCTCACTGCTATTGCCAGTGGTATGTGATATCTCACGTTAACTCGTATGTCTATAGCAGGGACTGGAGTACGCGGGGTTGTCACACCCGTAGATCAACAATAAAAAAAAATAAAAAAACAATAAAACAATAAAAACTAAAAACAATAAAAACTCCCTCCATGCGGAAATTACATGATTGATTATTTGATTCATATGCGCTCTAACAATTCTCAACAACTTTAGATGTTTATAACTTCAAGTTTTTTTTAATTTAAGTGATCTTTTAATTTACCTAATAAATCCCCTAGCTAGATCGTGATCTTCATACATTATTTCTTCGAAAATGTTCACAAGGATAAAGTTTGTCGAGAATTGTTCGTGCTTTCCTCTTCGTTTGACCATAATTTAGCATATATCCTTCCATGTTATTAATGACATCCTCGAATTGAAGAACTGAAGACCCGTTTGATTATATCCAATAGCCTTTCTGTGATCTACTTTGGAGAAATCTTCTATCCTAGTCTAACTAGATCCTGACATGTAGCTTCTGTACCCTGAGAGAGCTAATGTTTGTTCATATAATTATGACCTACCTGAAATTTCACTATTGGACTGTTGTCTGAAACAGAGAATTAAGCCAAATTCGTTCTTACTCCTTTTCCATTTGATGCAACCTTGTAGTGTCTACAGCTTCAATTAGAAATCGTTTAAAAAATAAAAAATGATCCCTCCATCTTTCATTGACGGACCCCCATCTTCCCACTTATTCCAACAAATGTAAGCAGCGCCCCCTTTGTTTAAGCAAAGCTTCAAATATTTGTTGTTGAATCAGTTCACCCGATAGAATCTTTGAGACCACTCCACCAAAAGTTTTTTGACTATATTATTTTAAGAATCTTGGGGCGTAGTTTTTCCCACCATTCCTTATAGAATGCAGATCTCCTTGATAATCTTTCTGTAATCTACTTGGTACCATAACGTGTGACCGTCATAGTGGTCTCATAAACCTGCTTCCTCAAAGAGTTGCCAAATACCTGTTCAAATCTTCTCGAGCCATATTTTATACGAACCAAAGATCATCACATATCTCTTGTGTCTTTTGAGAGATTAAGGTTCAAACAGATCTAAGGTTCTTCCTTTTGTTCCGACGAAAACTTGCGCTTTGTTCTCGTGATTTAACGGAAAATACGGTGAAGTAAAGCAGACCCGTTTTCCTTGACTAAGTTACAAAACAATGCATTAAGGGAAGGTCAAGTTTTGAGAAAAGAGACTTAGCAATTGGTAATAATCACACCCCTCCCCGGTCCCTATGGAGGGTATCTGGATTAGGATAGAATATTTGGTCCAGGGTTCCTGTTAGATATTTAAAAACTATCCTGATGGCAGGTAGCGATCGATTCATTTGTGAACAATTAAATCTGAACAGGGATGTCGATAGCTATCAGGCCCACCTGATAGCAAGAACTTCAAGGTTCAGATATATTTGATTTCTTCATTGGCTGTTTTATTTGGCTTTTAAAAACGAGAATCCAATCAATCAATAAAAAATTTATTGAAAATCCAATTGGAGCAACTTCGGCTACTGTCTAAGTCACCTTAAGAAATTCTAAAGATATTTCTCTATGAAAGTTTTAATCAACAGTAACAATGATAACATCATAACTAGGAGAAAGATCACTACTTTCGTTCACAATCTTTGTCAGTTCATCTATATATAAATACGTAAGCAATATTTTTGCGGTACAATTTTAAAATATTTGCTCCATCAAAAGTGTGGCAATATGTATATCGTAGGATAGGTCTTGAGTAGTAGATGTGCCGAAAAATACTGTTTTTGAGTTTTGACGATTTTTTCAGCAAAAATGGCAAAAATGTCATAGGCGTATTTGTTTGAGTTTTTTGTTCGGTTATTTTGTTTTTTTTTCAAGTTATTTGTTTCACAGTTCAAAATCAACTTATATCTATATATAAATACGCAAGCAATATTTTTGTTGTATAGTTTTAAAATATTTGCCCCATCAAAAGTGTGGCAATATGTATATCGTTGGAAAGGTCTTGAGTACTAGATAAGTAGACAATTCAAAATCAATTATATCAATTAATCAAACTCAGAAATAATGTGTTGTAGCTATTTTGTTGGGAGGTCTTTTTACAATTTCTATTTACAATGACCGAATTGCGATTCCTAGTTAAAAATTAAGGGCTACACTTATTAAAACACCGATATAAAATTATTGTAAAAGATATATCATTATGTCCTCTTAGTGTATATATAGCACTCTCTTGTGCATGCAACACTCTTTTGTAAATACAACGCTCCTTAGAAAAAAATTAACAAAAACTTGTGTCTATATAATAAATAAAAATTTTTCTTGTTTGATATGATGATGAAGGTCACAGTTAGCATTCAATTCATGTCATGCTCGAGATTATTACACAGGGTCGGTCAGTTATCACACAATTTAATGTTTCGTATTTAGATTTTAAAGACAAAACTTCTCTAGAAATCTGATGAACATACCATTTTCTTGTATAAGCGGGTGGGTTGTGCGTATTTTCTATCACTTGCATAAAGAAATTTTTTACTAAGGAGTTGATCCACCAGCACTTCTGAGATATCACACAGTGTGACATCTCACTGCAGTTGTCAGTGGTATGTGATCTCTCACGTTAGTTTATATTTCAGTAACAGGGACTGAAGTACGAGGAGGAGTCACACCCTTAGACCAAAATTAAACAGAAATTTATTTAATCAAGAAAAACTAATCTCTCCATGCATTAAATATTAGGCATTATATAGATATTTTCTCAGCGTCATACTTTTCAACATGACATATCACTGCTCTGAACAGAAGTTTGTTGTATTTCAAGTTAACTCATTTGTCAATAGTATGAACTGAAGTACGTGGGGTTATTATACCCGTCGACCAAAAATGTATCTCTCCACGCGTAAAATTAGTTAACTTTATTTCATTTTTATCACTTGAACATATTCGTAAGTCGACATCATTTACTATATTAAATTTCTTTTAAATTTAACCTTAAATTTGCTATCTGTTCGTTCTACAATCTAAATTAAATTAAAAATATAATTGTCGGTTAACATATGAAAAATATTTAGGAAAAATTCCAAAATCAATTAAGATTAAACCAAGCATCTTAATTATTTGTTTATCATTAAGTCAAACTAAGTTAACGAGATAATTCTTATCACTATTCCGTTGTGACGCGATGTACTAACGAAATTCTTAATAATAATAGTGATGTCATTCATTTACATATTTATTTGCCCTACTTGAATGATATTTTAATCTTTTATGACGTGACATTGCATTGATCGACTTTTCATGTTTATTATATTTTATTGTCAACAATTTCGCAGCTGCTAATTTATATATTTCAAA
This sequence comes from Diogma glabrata, assembly GCA_963693315.1. Classification (NCBI taxonomy): domain Eukaryota; kingdom Metazoa; phylum Arthropoda; class Insecta; order Diptera; family Cylindrotomidae; genus Diogma; species Diogma glabrata. The sequence continues at coordinate 93,360,486 of OY856188.1, read as the reverse complement.
TTCCATAATTTGTTTATTATTTACAGTTCTTGCCATAATCATGATCATCTTAATTGACAGCACAAAATCACAAATATTAGAATCAAATACATGTAACACATATTGCCCTACAGATAACCGGCAAGTTTGTGGTACTGATGACTCTGGAAATACACGAACATTTACAAATGGATGCACATTGAAATTAGAGAACTGTTTGAAACATACAAGTAAATTATAATTATTACTATAAATAATCGAAATAAGCTTACAAATATGTTTATTTATTTTTTAGATTATCAATTAACAGGAGAAGGTCCATGTCCTTAATATTGTTTTACGGATTTTTGTGTATAATTTAATTACCATGTCTTATTATCAAAATTTATTTTAGCTATTTTTATTTTTTGTATGTGTTTGTTTTAGAACTTTAATTAGTTTTAGATGATAATCTGATTTAAGAAAACCATTCATAAAATTTAATCAAACGAATTTTGTGTTATAGAAGAAACGTATTATATAATTTCATATGCATTTATTTATATTATTAAAAGTTTGTGTTTAAAATTGTATTTTTTTAAAATATTAATATATTGTTTCTTTAATTTTGAGAAATTAGCAATTGTGATCGACAAAAAGTAAAAGAAACTACAATATATTTGAATTCTAACATTTTTGAATATTACCTCATTCCAAGATTCTCATCTATTATCATCCAAAAGTTGAATTAACCTCAAATATTATCATCGAACCATTGAATACTATTTTATTATCTAACCATTAAATTAGACAATTAGACAATAATTCAAAATACAAATACTATTATATCGACAATATTCGATAATTTTAATTCAGAAAATATAAATTTCATTTTTAATATTAAATTAAATGTAACTTAACCACAAGCCAGAAATAATTTCCGTATTATTTATTTAAACAATAAGAAGTAGAAAAATTATGTTAAATGATCAATTTGCGAGACAAACAAGAATTTATTCAATTAAAAAATACATAATCAGGAAATACAGTCAAAAATTAAAGATATATAATAATAAAATAACAATAACAAATTTATAATTAATTCGAAATATATTATGTTTGGAGCAAAAAAAAAAATAAAATAAATAAAACATAAACTTTGACTCTTGTACAATGTATAACAGACAATTATACCGACAAGTACGCATTTTAATGTGAACAAATTTTAAAAATGATGTCATTTTTGATTTTAGCAAAATTTTAGTATTTTTTTATAATTTACTATCATCAATTTCTAATCCGACAATTATTTTATTTTTATTTAGATAATCTACTAATTACTTAAAATTTTCCTAACTACGCAAGTTGTTTTTGAAACGAATTAATAGGTTCTGAAACGAATTCTAGGAATAAACTAATTCGAATAATTTATTGCTTAGTTAAACTAACAATAAAGCTTTTTTGTATTCATCTTTCTGCCAATTATAATATCTAAGATTAATTTTTTTATGGGAACAGTTAAAGTAAATATCTTGTTGTTTACAGTATTCTACTATTCTACATCTACTGTGAAATGATGTATCCAGGATAAAAGCAAAAAGTTGTAAATTTATGTAAGGTGAAGCTATATGACCAAGGTTCTAATATAAATTATAAAAGAAAGCCAAAACACCCATTTTGCCAAAACTCCAACAACCATTTTGGGACTGTAATGGATAGTCTGGCATAATGTCAGAACGCAGTGTATTACAGTCGCAGTTTCCTTAGTTGTTGTTCCTTATATTAATCTGTACCACTTGTAATAGATTCTCATCCCTTCGTCATCAATAGTCATATTTCATGTAGTTTCCTTAACCCATAGTTTCCTTATGTTTCTTAAAATCTACTAAATCTGCAATAGCCGGACAAATGTATAGGAGAAAGAAAATTACACTAATTACCTTGACTTATTTATTCATTAATATACCACAATATTGGTTAATTTGAATTAATTAATAATTTTCCTTAATCATCATCCGTATAATCACAAAAAAATTAATCAGAATTTAATCTTGCAACGCACTAAAATTGACGCGCGTTATGCTTCCATTCAATTGTTCTCGCCTTACTACTTGAGTTTGAACTTTTTTGTTTCAAAACACAAACCGTAATGAAATAACGAAATTCTCAAAACCTCATAACAGCTACGTGTATTTTGTTTCCAATCGTCAACATACAACGAATTACTATTTCTGCTTTGTTAAACATTTGATTTGTCTTTGTATGAGTGTTTTGCTTTAAACAATCCTTCCGTGATTGATCTGAACTTCACTGTATTGATATTGCCGAATGTAGTTATTAAATGTCCAAACATCATATCATTGATCGAATCTGCATCTAGTTCATTTTGAATTCAATTATAAATATTATGGATGTGTCGGAAATATTCTGTGTCCAAACCTTATTTTTGTACAATATTATCAAATAGCAAACGGTTTTGTGTAACTATAAAAAGTTCCCAATAATTTGAAAGTCTGATGTAAATTAATTATCTCCCATCTAAACACTGTATTCGAGTTATTGCGAGACTACAAATTTGGCTATATAATGAGCCACTGTAGCCTTTTCATTCTCTTAGTTCTATTACCTTTTGCTTTTGGTGGTTAACGTCTACGAAGTTATTACAATTATCCTATTGGATTCATCGTTTTGTGTGTGTGGATTTTGACGTTTGTCTGTGATGGAGGTCAACTTTTTTGGATAGAACGTGAAAATTTCCAGACAGAAAAACAACACCATTTCTCAGGGTAAAGTATCCAAAAATTTAATTTGCCTTGTTGTAATTACCGGAGGATATTAAAATATGAATATGCCTGGCCAAAGGCAGGTTTTTTTGTCACAATATATGTTCTAAACGAGTTGACAAGCATTACGGTATTTAACATAACCTCGAAATTCTAACGTCTGAAAAAAAAATAAAATTAATAGTGTAACTTAAAACTGAGGTGCCTTAATGCTAGGACTGAATTGATATTGGTGGAACCTATAGTGTAGTCATAATCAATGATTCCGTGTATTGAACTTAAGAAAAACCACCAAAAACAAAAAAAAAGATTATTGTATGTTTGTTTGTGTCCCGTACCTTTTAAATTCGTGTTAATTTATTGGAATGTTAATTTTACGATGTCCGTACTGTGATTTCATAGTTTTTTTGGATGTTCGATCAGGTGAATTCTATAAATATCAGTATAGTGTAATAGTGTTAGCTTTGGTGAATGCATCAAACTCATACGGAATTGTGTCCGAATTTGCTTATATCTGTATAAATAACAATAACCTTGAGTCATATAATGCAATAGTTTAATAGTGGTCGTTTGTGTAATTGCTTAAAATTAAATATCAAACCGGAGGTTTTTTTTTTGCTTTGTTGAATGGAGTGAAATTAAACCTAAAAGATTCACCGTTAGAGTTTGCTTTGTCCAACCAGAACCAAAAATTTAAAATATTAAGCCATAATGTTTGCCTTATTAAACTAATTAAAGTTAAGCTTAGTTGGTCAGAATTATTAGTCTGTAAGTGTCAATGAACTTAGATTGTATAATGCAATAGTGATTGTTTGGTTTAATCAAATTAAAAATTTAAAAATTAATATGTGCGGATTAAGACTGTAATTAAGAGTAATATACTTGAAATTTAACTGTCAATGTTAGTATCAAAATTATATTACTAACTGCTTATTTTAGTGCAAATTTTCGATTGATTAGATAAATTAAAATTAACGTAGTGAATGCCTAAGTCGATTAATGACTTTAGTTGATGTTTGTCAATGTTAGTATCAAAATTATATTACTAACTGATTACTTTAGTGCAAATTTTCTATTGATTAGATAAATTAAAATTAACGTAGTGAATGCATAAGTCGATTTATAACTTTTGTTGTTGTTTGTCAATGTTAGTATCAAAAACTTTTATATGTTAATTTATTATTAACGAACTATTTTAAGTGCAAATTTCTGTTGATGATATAAAATAAAACTAAAATTAGTTAATGCAATGTGAAAAGAAAAATACTTCAAAATAGCTGCCTGTATTAGTCAGTATCCTGTAACTGGAATGTATTATATATAAATATAAAGTTTGTTTGTAAAAGGAAGGAAACCATTTGGATTTACTTAATACAATTCCGATACACTTTTACCACAATCGCTTTAGTGTTGCGGCGCAACCTTTATAACGTGTTTCAACACAACATTTATATAAACATTTATATAAACTTTTTGGCTATTACTACAGTGTTGCAACGCAGCATTCATATACCATTTTTGATATTACAACAGTATTGCAACGCAACATTTATATACAAGTTCTGCTATTATCACCGCATTTCAGCGCAATATTTATATGAAAATTTCTGCTATTACATCCAAATTTCAACGCCTCATTCGTTTCTATAATTATCTAGCTATTACAGTCGCAGTTTAGACATATTTAAACTCAACATTGTTATACAATTTTTTTTGTTGTTAATCACCACCGAGTTTCAACGCAGCACTTATATAAAATTTTGTGTTATTACAACAGTATTGCAACACAACATTTATTTACAACTTTTGATATTACTACAGTATTGCAACTCAACATTCCTATACAAGTTCTGATATTATCGCATTTTCAACGCAATATTTTTTTAATATATTTTGGGATATTTCAACTGATTATTTGTATACAATTTTTGCTGATATTATCGTATTTGCAAAGCAACATTTTTACAATCTTTTGGGATATTTCAACTGATTATTTATATACAATTTTTGCTGATATTATCGTATTTGCCACGCAACATTTTTACAATATTTTGGGATATTTCAACTGATTATTTATATACAATTTTTTGGCTGATATTATCGTATTTGCCACGCAACATTTTTACAATATTTTGGGATATTACAACTGATTATTTATATACAATTTTTGCTGATATTATCGCATTTTCAACGCAACAATTTTACAATATTTTGGGATATTGCAACTGATTATTTATTTACAATTTTTGCGGATATTATCGTATTTTCAAAGCAACATTTTTACACAATTTCGGAATATTGCAACTGATTATTTATATACAATTCTTGCTGATACCGTCATACTTTCAACTCCATATTTACACCAACTGGTTTGCTATTGCGGCCGAACTGACCACGCACCAGTGGATTATTCGTATATTTATTTTATAATTCCATACCTGTTGGATGAATCATCACTGATGGAGGGCTAAGGCCGAAGGACTTGGACGACTGGAGGATTAATCATGGGGTGAGTGAACGTGTTTTATTTCCTCTATATATTTTTTATTTTATTTGCTGTCTAACGTAGAAGTGTGAATGTGGGGGCGAACGTTAGTATGCGCGAAGTGTGAGTGTGTGAGCGTCTGAGAGTGATTGTGGGGGGGGTTGGACGTGTTGATCGTGGGCCTTCCGCCAATGGGGTCGCCAGAGTCTCCTTTTTCGCACTTGTATTTATTTTTTCATTTCTGCAAACTCTCGTAAATAGCGTACATTTCTGTATTTGTGCTGAAGTGGCAGGGTTACTTTATCGTTCCCATGGGCTGAAGCTAGTTTGGGGCTTAAAAATCAATCTCGCTAGGTACGCTTCCTGCTATGTCCTTCTCATTGGTTCGCCAGTGAGAAAGCGCTTCATTACAAATTGGCGCCCAACGTGGGGCTTCTCTAAGGGTCCCTACAGCAATGTAGGACTCTGGAGGAGTCCCTCCATATTTTCAAAAAACTTGAAAAATTTTTTTTTAAAATTTTTCTTCTTCAAATTCAATTTCATTATCCACCATATAATAGTTAAAGACTCTGGCGGCGTAGAAGCAGTTCCCTGCTTCATACGCGCAGGAGCAAAGGAAGTCTGAGATCCCTCAGACTCTTCTTTGATGGGGAGTTGCGTCCCTACGCCTCCAGCAATGTTTCTCCCTTTTGTTTTTTTTGATAACGCAAGGGTGGGAATATTTCTTAGGAAGTATTCCCAATGGGCATTACAACCCCACGGACCCTAGTTACGGGCTGGGTTTCTGGCGATGTCACGAGGGCCGAAGGTGATTCAGGTGCCAGACCTAGACTGACGTGTATTGGTGTATACGCCAATTCTCGTCCGAGTCTGGTCACCTGGTCAGGCTTCGGGTTCGTGGTATCCTCAGAGTCCAGTCCGGACTGATATTGTCTAATTGTTAGAGTCCCCTCCCGACAATATTGGTTTCCTATGGCCTGAGTGTTTCGGTTCCCCATGGATAATACTGAGGGACATTTTCCAAAGTAGCCCGATCAGCTACTGAGGGAAGATGTCCGCTCAGCTTTTATGCCGTGGTTGACTGAATCCACTCAGGTCATAGCACCTCGCCCGTATGTGTTGGTGGTGTGGATCGCAGTTGGCGGGTGTTGATGATCGAATGGTGGTCCAGAGGATTTATCTTCTGGCCATCCCGTCAACACTTGTCAGCTGGGTGAAATCCCATCAGCACATACCCCATCTAATTCCTTTCCCACCCTACCTTTTCCCATCCTTTTACATCCCCTCTTCTCCCCTGTTCCTTTCTGATTTCCCATCCTTTAACGTAGCATAATTTAACTTTTCTTTGGTCCCAAACAAAAAACCGTAAAAACAGCAATAACAAAAAAAAAAAAAAAATAAATAATGAAAGACCGGCGATCACCATTTCCAACCCAGGTGTGGTGAACTCCCTCATGATTGGTTTGTCCGTCCTTCGTCCGTCAATACAATTATTAATAATAAATAAATAAAAGAATAAAGAATAAATATAAGAAACACATAAATAATTTATAGATAAAATAAATAAATAAATAAATATAAACTAAAGAAAAATTTTACTCAAAACTGCTGATATTTTCAGTTATCTAATTGTTTGTCTTCTCTAACAATTTTAGGAGTCGGCCTATAGCAAATTAAAAACAAAAAGGAAATCAAGAACCAAATTAAACAAATTATAACATTCAAGAATTTAATTATAAAGAAAAAAAAAAAAAACAACTAACAAAGGTCAAGAAGTCTTGAAATACCAAGGATCAAGACAATTAAATTATCGACGAAAGGATTACAATTTTCCAACACTCTGGATTGATGACAACAATCACCGTAAAATTTTTTTTGTTAGTAATTAATTGCATGATAGTTGTAAGTCTTTTGCATGATTGATTTAATATTTTAATTTTGAAAATTCACATAATTTGATAGTTTAATTTTGAAAATTTATATAATTCTCCTTGTCGAACCGGTAGGCTTGCCGCACTTTTTGATTGATTTTCGAGTTCCGGGAACTCCAGAATCGCACGACATCGAATCGGAAATTTTTGTCTAATCCACCGCCTACAATAGTATAGTATATTAATTTTCTCGCATTTTGTTTCATAATTTTTGTTCCCCACTTACATCATCAATAATAGTATAGCTTACTTGTTTTTTTTCTCGCACTTCATTTTCGTGTTTGTTTGATCACCAGATTAAACTGCTATTCGTTAAAACCAGTAAACTTCCGTTAGCTGACATCGTTTGTCCTGGGATCGTCGGATTTGCCCAGCCCCAATTGAGTCCGAAATTTGTATTTATCAATCTACTTTGTGTCTCCATAGCCTTAGAATACCGATTTAATCTCCAAGGTCCATTGTTTTGTTCGCTTTGCCGTAAGTGAGAAAGTCAGACGAAGCATTCTATTTTCTTAGTTTGCCTTTTTTCTCTTCACTTAGATTCGAGCCCGGAATTGGGTCTGGCAAATTTTCATACTTGCCATCTTCTGCCATATTTGTAGTATACTTACTTTCTCTCCAATCTCACCGTTTATTTTTTTGTTCTGTTCATATTTCGGCATCTTGGAAAACAATTGTAAATCGTAGTGAAATAATATCAAGATAATAATCAATCTGATTTAATATAATTGTCGAATTGAAGAAAATATTGCGCAGCTGTTTGAGGTTTGAAACGCTAAATTTCCATATAATTTTTTTTAAATTCTGCTTTAAAATATTCAAAGTAATCAAATATTGGAATAAAATAATCTTTTCTGTTGGTAATTAAATTGTTATTTGGATTCAACGTCCACGTCGATAGGGTAATAATTTTCGTTTCGCTCTCCATATACGTGTATTTATTGATCTGGTCCTGTACGGCGGTTTGAGATTCATAATGTCTGCCGCTGATAAGATTGACGTGCTGGATAGGTCCAGCTCTTGTGCTGTTTGTCAACACGAAATAGTGCCGGCCGACGTAAAACTTCTCACTCGGTGTAACCATCTCTTTCATGACATCTGCCTCAACGACTGGTTGTTGCAGAATCGCACCTGCCCAATTTGTCGAGCCGCTTGTGAGCGTGCAGAATTACAAAGGTTGCCTCGAGGGATGGATAAAAATAATTATACAATAGTGCCACCTCCACCGCGACCTGTGACTCGATCTGTTACCGCAGGTTGGCAACGTCGTTCCAGTACCGGAAATCAACCCTCGTCCACTCCCTTGGCAAACCGTCTTCCACCATCCCGACTCGCCGATGAAGTGCGAGTGAATATAGCTCAACGATCTCCCATACATGGTGCCGCGGCAGCGGAAGATCATGGTTTTCAGGAAGCTGTAAATGCTCACATCGATCAGGAAATTTCAAGGATTAATCACTCAATGATGCAATCACGTGCTCCGGCACCTGAAGTGTTGTTACCCCTAGCACATAATGTAGTATCGCCCACCACCCCGAGACATCAATCGGTTCATTCCGGAAATTATACACCAGTAAATGCGTATGTACGGAATAACGTACCGGTACCACCAATGTTTGCTGAACCTCCTCCTGCTCTTGCTCCGGCTAGATCACGAACACATCTCGATCAGCACTCTACCACAGTTAGAAATTGGAACGTTACGTTCTCAGGCAGACCCGATGGTCTGGATGTTGAAGCGTTCATCTTCAGAATAGAGCGGCTGACAGAGATGTGTTTAAATAGCGATTTTACTATTGTCACCCGTTGTCTATACTTGTTATTCACAGATCGAGCCGCTGATTGGTTCTGGAGATATTTTCGCCAGAACCGACAGCTTATTTGGACCGACTTATGTCATGCTCTTCGGATAGAATTTCAGGACAGGCAGACGGACGAAGAGGTAAAGGAGCGGATGAGGGCCAGGAAACAGCGGCCCACAGAATTGTTTGATGAATTCTTACAATCAATTTATCGACTAGGCGATAAACTACGAGTACCGATGCCGGATGTGGAGTTGTTCTCCTTGATTCGCAACAACTTACGATTGGAAATTAGAAGGGAGCTACTTTATGTCACCATTTATGGACTGGAACATCTGCGCCAGCTCTGCCGTGATCGTGAAAGATTATGGGCCGAATCAATAACCAGGCCACGAGATTATAATATTAGACCATCTAGACCGGTGTCAGAAGTGGACTTGGATCGTGAATTCTCGCAAATTCAAATTAGCGAATTGCCAACCGAATCGTTACCAATTACTTCTAACGAACTCGCGGCAATACAGCCCGCCCCTAATATGAAACGAATAACCAGTTCAACTATTTGTTGGAACTGTAAACGACCTGGTCATCGGTGGCACGATTGTCGTGAATCTCAGCGATTGTTTTGTTGGGGATGTGGAAAAGACGATGTGTTATGTCCTAATTGTGAAAATTGTCAGGGAAACCGAAGGGGGGGCCAGAATCCCAACACCTTTTCTCGCTCCCAAGACCTGTCTTAGATGCATCTGAGACCAAAATTAATTTTTCTCCTGATTCTTCAGATATTTCATCTACCAATCCCAATAACTTACTGGTACACGATACACTGTTGAGCCGAGCGTCAACATCCACTTTTATAGAACACCCGTTGAATACTGCTTCTGATACACTGGTATCCACTCATGATACTGATATGAAATTATTGAAACGAACACCCGATCATACTGAACCACCTCCATTATGGACCAAAATCAAATCGTTCCAACAACGATTGAACGAATACCTGAAGGTGCGCTCAAACATATTTGTCGATTCATTATCATCTTTGAAACTTCCATCGCGCTCTGCGCTCCGTTCTCGTATTTATTGGCAACAACGTCATTTGTTTAAAACTAAAACCATTTCCTCTATTGTGAAATTGGCCAACGATGTGAGATCTTATGCCACAGTGTCAATATTGGGTAAACAACATACTGGACTGTTGGATAGTGGAGCGTCCCTGACCGTAATTGGTGGTGATTTTGCTAAAGAAATCGTACAGACTCCAGACCTTCTGACTTATTCGTCTGCCGTAGTTCGTACTGCCGATGGCCAAAGACAGAAGATCTTGGGGTTTGTAAAAACAAAGATTTCATTTATGAACCAAGTCAGAACCCTGGACGTCTTCATTATCCCGTCTTTGACTCAAGATCTATATCTAGGTATAGATTTCTTTAACGCTTTCGGTTTGTTTAACCCGATATTTAACTTACCTACATTTTCGACTACGGAGTCAGGAATTTCAGAATTGTCTATGGACAATCAAGCACGTCTACGAAACACTATTCAGCTTCTACCATCATTTTCAAAAATGGGTCTGGGTCGAACACATTTGTTGGAACACGTTATTGATGTGGGGACTGCAGCTCCCATCAAGCAACGACACTATCCAATATCGCCCGCCATTGAGAAATTGATGGGAGAAGAACTGGATAGGATGTTGTCTCTGGGTATTATAGAGGTTTCAAACAGCCCATGGTCAAGTCCGGTGGTCTTGATTCGCAAACCTGGGAAGAATCGTCTTTGTTTGGATAGTAGAAAGGTCAATACAGTTACTAAGAAGGATGCTTACCCCCTTCCACAGATAGATGGAATCTTGAGTCGTCTGCCACAAAGTAATTTCATTTCCAGTTTGGATCTGAAAGACGCTTTCTGGCAGATACCGTTAGAAAAACACTCCCGAGAGAAAACTGCTTTTACGGTCCCAGGGCGGCCATTGTATCAGTTCGTAAGAATGCCTTTCGGACTGTGCAATGCGCCGCAAACCATGACCAAATTGATGGACCAAGTAATTCCTCCACATCTCAAGTCGTGCGTCTTCGTATACTTGGATGATCTTCTAATAGTTACAGATACCTTCGAGGCCCATCTGAAACTGTTAGAAGATATCTCCCAGTGTCTTAGACGTGCGAACTTGACGATAAACGTGGAAAAAAGTAAGTTTCTCTTGCCGGATGTGAAATATTTGGGATATGTAGTGGGAGGTGGTAAGCTAAAAATTGATCCTGATAAAACGCAAGCTATTTCTGAATTTCCTACACCGCGTACGTCCAAACAGATTCGACGATTCCTGGGTATGGCGGGTTATTATCGCCGTTTTATATCCGATTTCTCTGCTATGTCCTCTCCAATATCAGATTTGTTGAAGAAAAATTCTAATAAATTCGTATGGACACCAGAAGCTGAGATAGCATTTATAAATCTCAAAAATGCTCTCGTATCAGCACCAGTCCTCATAAACCCCGACTATACTAAACCTTTTACTCTCCAGTGCGACGCTAGTAATGACGGTATATGCTGTGTATTACTTCAGCGTGACATGGACGGTATGGAACATCCCATAGCGTACATGTCCAAGAAACTAAATTCTGCGCAACGCAATTACTCAACTAGTGAGAAAGAGTGTCTAGCCGCCGTACTGGGAGTAAAGAAATTTAGAGCGTATGTCGAGGGTCAGGCCTTTAAGATCATAACTGATCATGCTTCATTAAGATGGTTAATGCAACAAAAAGACCTTTCTGGTCGATTGGCTCGTTGGAGCTTGAAATTGCAGGGTTATGTCTTTGATATTGAGTACCGAAAAGGAAGTTTAAACATAGTTCCAGACACTCTATCAAGACGTGACTCTGTTGACGTCATTTCTGAATTATGTCCAGTGCCTGAATTGGATCTTAATTCCCCTTTCTTCAACACTTCTCGATATCTGGAGTTGGTAAATCTGGTTACCGAAGCAGACGGTACATTGCCTGACCTGAAGGTAATTTCTAGTCGGGTTTATAAACGAACGGCTTGTCTAGATCTTGATATTCCTTCAGAGGGTGAGGTTTGGAAATTGTGGTTACCTGAGGAATACACTGACGAGTGTATTGCAAGGGCCCACAATCCTCCCACCTCATCTCATGGAGGTCTAGCGAAAACCTTGTTTAATATTCGTAAATTTTACTACTGGCCTCGTATGTATACCCAGGTTAAATCTTACATAGGAAATTGTAAGACCTGTAAAGAAATCAAAGCGACTAATGTTCCACTTCGTGCTCCCATGGTTTCTCGGATGAAAACAGAACGAATTGGTCAGCGATTGTATATCGATATTCTTGGCCCTTATCCTCGTTCAAGGGCCGGGAATATCGCCATTCTTGTAGTATTGGATCATGTTACGAAATATCCTTTTTTGTTTCCTTTACGGAAACTAACTGCTGAACCAATTTGTCATCTATTGGCTACCAATGTCTTTCACGTATTTGGTTGTCCCGAAGTTATTGTGTCCGATAATGGGACGCAGTTTAAGTCTAAACTATTTGAAGATTTCTTGGCGAAGCACGGAGTGAAACATTCATTGCTAGCGTTATATTCACCTCAAGCTAACGCTTCTGAACGGGTGAATAGAAGTGTTTTATCTGGTATTAGAGCCTATTTAAAGGAGGAGCATTCTAAATGGGATCTGCACTTGAGCGAGATCGCTTGTGCACTACGTTGTTCCCTGCATCAAACACTTCAATGTTCCCCTTATTACGCAATGTTTGGAATACCTATGGTGACTCATGGTTCGTCATATGAACTGCTGAGACGACTGAATAGTCTTCTTGAGCCAGGTGAAACGATTCTGCGACCGGATTATCTTAATAAGATTCGAATTCGAATTCTTGATTTAACTGCCGAAGCATTTGTCAAAAGTGCTGAAAGATACAATTTACGAGCTCGGTTAACTTTGTTTAAACCAGGTGATACGGTGTTCCGAAGGAATTTTATTTTGAGTGACGCCGGTAAGAAATTATCGGCTAAACTTGCGCAGAAGTTTATTGAAGCCAGAGTAATAAGGTTGGTAGGTAGCGCTGCTTACGAACTGGAGGACCTGGCTTCTAAACGTAGAGGTGTTTACCATTCCAAGGACATTCGTGCCTAATATCGGTGATAACTTCTTTTGTCACTATGTTAGTAACTTTCGCTTGTGATTTACCGCCATTGTAAGTCAAGAGTATCGACGACCATATGAGGGTAGTTTCGTCTTGAATTCACAGTTCAGTAAGCGTGTATCAGCTGTGGTGTTCGGGTCTTGTTTCAAAATTTTTTTTTCTGTTTTGACTATTTATAAGTGTAAATTCCGTGATTGAACGTATTTGAATTTGGTTCAGTTGGTTACCTTGAATCTATATGAACCACCTTCCGAGTCACTTGGACGGAAGCGTACAACAGTGTGGCCCGGCTAGCTCAGTCGGTAGAGCATGAGACTCGTGTTAGTTCAGGTGTGGGTTGCGAGCCTGCATAACGTAAAAACGGAGTTGTGTCGGATGTTTCATTATTTCAAAAGAAGTCGGACCAAAAGAAGTCGGTCCTACGGTGTTTTTCCTTTCGATCTGTAGCAGATTGAATCAATTTTTTTGTGACTTTAGAGTCTCGGGAACCCCCAGATCTGCCCGAAATTGGGTCTGGAAGATTTTGGTTATCCACCGCTTGCAATAGAGTAGAATACTGATTTTATCGATACCCCTCCCAAAAGTTTTTTTTTGCATATTCTTAGATACTTTGTTACTTTGTCCCTGCTAAGACTGAGTTTGTAATACTGATCGCATTGATTGCTAATCTGTGGTACGTCGAGGTGCTTCACCAAGCTAATATGTATATACAAGGTCTATTGGCGACCAGCCTATGCCTTTTTCAACTTCTTTTTGGTCGTAGGTGCTCGTCCAAAAAGCACTTGTTCTGTAATGGATAGTCTGGCATAATGTCAGAACGCAGTGTATTACAGTCGCAGTTTCCTTAGTTGTTGTTCCTTATATTAATCTGTACCACTTGTAATAGATTCTCATCCCTTCGTCATCAATAGTCATATTTCATGTAGTTTCCTTAACCCATAGTTTCCTTATGTTTCTTAAAATCTACTAAATCTGCAATAGCCGGACAAATGTATAGGAGAAAGAAAATTACACTAATTACCTTGACTTATTTATTCATTAATATACCACAATATTGGTTAATTTGAATTAATTAATAATTTTCCTTAATCATCATCCGTATAATCACAAAAAAATTAATCAGAATTTAATCTTGCAACGCACTAAAATTGACGCGCGTTATGCTTCCATTCAATTGTTCTCGCCTTACTACTTGAGTTTGAACTTTTTTGTTTCAAAACACAAACCGTAATGAAATAACGAAATTCTCAAAACCTCATAACAGCTACGTGTATTTTGTTTCCAATCGTCAACATACAACGAATTACTATTTCTGCTTTGTTAAACATTTGATTTGTCTTTGTATGAGTGTTTTGCTTTAAACAATCCTTCCGTGATTGATCTGAACTTCACTGTATTGATATTGCCGAATGTAGTTATTAAATGTCCAAACATCATATCATTGATCGAATCTGCATCTAGTTCATTTTGAATTCAATTATAAATATTATGGATGTGTCGGAAATATTCTGTGTCCAAACCTTATTTTTGTACAATATTATCAAATAGCAAACGGTTTTGTGTAACTATAAAAAGTTCCCAATAATTTGAAAGTCTGATGTAAATTAATTATCTCCCATCTAAACACTGTATTCGAGTTATTGCGAGACTACAAATTTGGCAATATAATGAGCCACTGTAGCCTTTTCATTCTCTTAGTTCTATTACCTTTTGCTTTTGGTGGTTAACGTCTACGAAGTTATTACAATTATCCTATTGGATTCATCGTTTTGTGTGTGTGGATTTTGACGTTTGTCTGTGATGGAGGTCAACTTTTTTGGATAGAACGTGAAAATTTCCAGACAGAAAAACAACACTATTTCTCAGGGTAAAGTATCCAAAAATTTAATTTGCCTTGTTGTAATTACCGGAGGATATTAAAATATGAATATGCCTGGCCAAAGGCAGGTTTTTTTGTCACAATATATGTTCTAAACAAGTTGACAAGCATTACGGTATTTAACATAACCTCGAAATTCTAACGTCTGAAAAAAAAATAAAATTAATAGTGTAACTTAAAACTGAGGTGCCTTAATGCTAGGACTGAATTGATATTGGTGGAACCTATAGTGTAGTCATAATCAATGATTCCGTGTATTGAACTTAAGAAAAACCACCAAAAACAAAAAAAAAGATTATTGTATGTTTGTTTGTGTCCCGTACCTTTTAAATTCGTGTTAATTTATTGGAATGTTAATTTTACGATGTCCGTACTGTGATTTCATAGTTTTTTTGGATGTTCGATCAGGTGAATTCTATAAATATCAGTATAGTGTAATAGTGTTTGCTTTGGTGAATGCATCAAACTCATACGGAATTGTGTCCGAATTTGCTTATATCTGTATAAATAACAATAACCTTGAGTCATATAATGCAATAGTTTAATAGTGGTCGTTTGTGTAATTGCTTAAAATTAAATATCAAACCGGAGGTTTTTTTTTTGCTTTGTTGAATGGAGTGAAATTAAACCTAAAAGATTCACCGTTAGAGTTTGCTTTGTCCAACCAGAACCAAAAATTTAAAATATTAAGCCATAATGTTTGCCTTATTAAACTAATTAAAGTTAAGCTTAGTTGGTCAGAATTATTAGTCTGTAAGTGTCAATGAACTTAGATTGTATAATGCAATAGTGATTGTTTGGTTTAATCAAATTAAAAATTTAAAAATTAATATGTGCGGATTAAGACTGTAATTAAGAGTAATATACTTGAAATTTAACTGTCAATGTTAGTATCAAAATTATATTACTAACTGCTTATTTTAGTGCAAATTTTCGATTGATTAGATAAATTAAAATTAACGTAGTGAATGCCTAAGTCGATTAATGACTTTAGTTGATGTTTGTCAATGTTAGTATCAAAATTATATTACTAACTGATTACTTTAGTGCAAATTTTCTATTGATTAGATAAATTAAAATTAACGTAGTGAATGCATAAGTCGATTTATAACTTTTGTTGTTGTTTGTCAATGTTAGTATCAAAAACTTTTATATGTTAATTTATTATTAACGAACTATTTTAAGTGCAAATTTCTGTTGATGATATAAAATAAAACTAAAATTAGTTAATGCAATGTGAAAAGAAAAATACTTCAAAATAGCTGCCTGTATTAGTCAGTATCCTGTAACTGGAATGTATTATATATAAATATAAAGTTTGTTTGTAAAAGGAAGGAAACCATTTGGATTTACTTAATACAATTCCGATACACTTTTACCACAATCGCTTTAGTGTTGCGGCGCAACCTTTATAACGTGTTTCAACACAACATTTATATAAACATTTATATAAACTTTTTGGCTATTACTACAGTGTTGCAACGCAGCATTTATATACCATTTTTGATATTACAACAGTATTGCAACGCAACATTTATATACAAGTTCTGCTATTATCACCGCATTTCAGCGCAATATTTATATAAAAATTTCTGCTATTACATCCAAATTTCAACGCCTCATTCGTTTCTATAATTATCTAGCTATTACAGTCGCAGTTTAGACATATTTAAACTCAACATTGTTATACAATTTTTTTTGTTGTTAATCACCACCGAGTTTCAACGCAGCACTTATATAAAATTTTGTGTTATTACAACAGTATTGCAACACAACATTTATTTACAACTTTTGATATTACTACAGTATTGCAACTCAACATTCCTATACAAGTTCTGATATTATCGCATTTTCAACGCAATATTTTTTTAATATATTTTGGGATATTTCAACTGATTATTTGTATACAATTTTTGCTGATATTATCGTATTTGCAAAGCAACATTTTTACAATCTTTTGGGATATTTCAACTGATTATTTATATACAATTTTTGCTGATATTATCGTATTTGCCACGCAACATTTTTACAATATTTTGGGATATTTCAACTGATTATTTATATACAATTTTTTGGCTGATATTATCGTATTTGCCACGCAACATTTTTACAATATTTTGGGATATTACAACTGATTATTTATATACAATTTTTGCTGATATTATCGCATTTTCAACGCAACAATTTTACAATATTTTGGGATATTGCAACTGATTATTTATTTACAATTTTTGCGGATATTATCGTATTTTCAAAGCAACATTTTTACACAATTTCGGAATATTGCAACTGATTATTTATATACAATTCTTGCTGATACCGTCATACTTTCAACTCCATATTTACACCAACTGGTTTGCTATTGCGGCCGAACTGACCACGCACCAGTGGATTATTCGTATATTTATTTTATAATTCCATACCTGTTGGATGAATCATCACTGATGGAGGGCTAAGGCCGAAGGACTTGGACGACTGGAGGATTAATCATGGGGTGAGTGGACGTGTTTTATTTCCTCTATATATTTTTTATTTTATTTGCTGTCTAACGTAGAAGTGTGAATGTGGGGGCGAACGTTAGTATGCGCGAAGTGTGAGTGTGTGAGCGTCTGAGAGTGATTGTGGGGGGGGTTGGACGTGTTGATCGTGGGCCTTCCGCCAATGGGGTCGCCAGAGTCTCCTTTTTCGCACTTGTATTTATTTTTTCATTTCTGCAAACTCTCGTAAATAGCGTACATTTCTGTATTTGTGCTGAAGTGGCAGGGTTACTTTATCGTTCCCATGGGCTGAAGCTAGTTTGGGGCTTAAAAATCAATCTCGCTAGGTACGCTTCCTGCTATGTCCTTCTCATTGGTTCGCCAGTGAGAAAGCGCTTCATTACAGGACTTAATCACAACTTTTGTTTTACCTCTTGCTTGGTGTGTTGAAATCTATTAATTAACGATAACAGTCGCTGTCATAAATGTGTCAACATGCCATGACCCATTTTCCGAAAATAGAAATTTTAACGGTTGTGGCTGAAATATTATTTTTTATTTTTCCTTATAGTACCTGGGCCCACGCCGATTTCATCTGATGATTACCACATATTTTATACTTCGTGAGGCGTCTGTCCTTGATGAGCCCGAAAATTTTTGTTCTGCGATTTTCCTCAAATCGGCCGTTTTTTCGTTCGGCAAGCTCCGAAAAATGCCGATTGCCCGCGATCTTGCAAATTTCCCGAGTCGAAATTTAACTATTCCTTAAAACCTACAGATTCAACTATTTAGAATTTAGAATATTTAAATATCATTTATTTTCAATAGAAAAATAACAACTACATAACAACTCCAAAAGCAAGTTGCCAGAAAAAATCCCATTTGAGTTATTAAATAGGCGTTAAAAATTTAAAATAAAACTCCTATTTTGGTCCTATTTAAACTTAAATAAAAATGTGTAAAAATTCATTAGGTCCTACTAATTCTACTTTATATTATATTCTATCTATTTTGTAGATAAAAAATTTAGGTTCTAAGTTCTAACAAGTATCTCGATACTTATTATAGTCATAGAATGTTGTCATATCTGCTCTCAAAGATGTCTGATTGAAAACTGAAATTATTAAATTTTAATTTTAACGAAGTACAACTATCGAAATCGATCGGAATCGAAATTGATCGTAAATAGTTTTTGAAGATTGAGATTCAAATGAGATGTTAAATTTGTATAGTTGATAGAATTGATAGGACTTATTAGGTTTTTAGAATATGATCAGTACTAAGTAAAGTATGCTACAGACCTACAATCAAATTGCACAAAAAATCGAAAACGAAATGATTTTTACACTAAATTTTATTTCGTTTATTTGGTTTTCGATTTTTTGTGCAATTTGATTGTAGGTCTGTATCATACTTAAGTCGTTGATTTAGGTGCTTATTTTGGTGTAAAGTAGTATTTTAAGAATCAATAGTTTGAAAATAGTTTATTGAGTTTATTGAACAATTGAATTATTGAATTAGATATAAAATAGTATTTTTATAGAATTTGTAGGAGTTAATAAGTTTATCGAGAGTAAAAAGTTCTTATTTAAAAGCAATCAAGAATGAAGAGAACTGAAATAGGTTCATATGAGATTGTCTAAGTGCTTAATTAACTCGTAGTTAAAGTTCGACTCGGGTTGCTACCACATTTTTTTTAGCTGTTGGACAAATTTGCAAATTACTAATGTATATAACATAATAGTTTTATAAAATAATTAGCTATATTTTTGTAAATAATTTTAATTTATAAATAAGGCCATGTGCCGATACAGCTAAATCTGAAACTAAATTTTCTTACCATATGGTAAAAACAAATTAGCCTATATGTTGAATTTATTACCAAATTTTTCTGTGTCAATTGGCTAAATCTAAATTGTGACATATCAAAATAATTGTCTTTGTTTTTAACAAAAAAAAGCTGATAACAGAAGTAGGAGACATATATAATTTTTACTTGTAGGTTATTTTTTCTCGTTCGAGCACATTCTTTGAAAATCAGGTAGTCGTATCAGAAGAAACCTTAGAGTATACACAAATATAGAGAGAACATAACTTTAAAATTGTATGAAGAGAGACATAACAAATCGTGATCACTAATATGTCATATTCAATTTCTCTTTTCGCCATTTGCATTTCTGTTTATTTACAATAACAAACTATTTTATTAGATTATAAATTAAAAACAATTAAATAATTTAAAACGAAACAAAAAGTATAATCTATTCTTTTTAGTTGTGCTAATTTTTATAAAATGATCGTATTGAAATCTTCATTCCTTTTCTGGATTCAATCAGGATGCAATCATAAATCAATTTTTGAAAGCTTTATTTTTTTTGCCAAATGAATAAAATTTCACATTAAAATACGTGCGCACGAATACTTTTAGTAAAAAAAACCATTAGCACTAATTGCAACACATATGAAAGAATTGGGGAACTAAAGTTATGGTGGAACTATATTTTAACCACTCTTATATATCCAAAAAATGTTCATGCTGCACTGAAAGAGTTTTGAATTGAATTTTAATTTTAATTCATAACACCCGCATGGATCGAGATCAGTTTTTGTCGAATTTGTAGTATTTGTAGCCAATTTGATACATTAGGGGTGCTGGCGAATAAACTCTATTCAGTCAACGGTAGCACCCTCAATCTTAACTATGCAGTATCCTTGATGACGGCAAGTTATTGCTTGCTCGAAAAATAGAGTTTTCATATAACTATATCTGGGTTTTAATTATTGAGGAAGACAGCGTCACATGATCATGGAATATCCTATTCAAGGTCCACAATTGTTCCAGTAATGGTCCATTACTGTCGACCAGCACTAATGCAGCAATAGCCGAGTACTGGCAACTATGACTGGCCATTAATATAATTTTACTGGATGATAACATCGGACAATAAATGGCTGCCATGCGCGTACCAGAGAAAAAAGCCCATACAAGGTTGTACAACTGGTCCAGTAGTAGTCCAATACTGGTGACCACTAATGGAACAATTGCCGAGTATTGGCAACCATTACTCGGCCTTCAACATAATTTTACTGGATGATAGCATCGGACAATAAATGGCTGCCATTCCTGGCCA
The DNA here is from genome assembly GCA_963693315.1 of Diogma glabrata. Taxonomy (NCBI): domain Eukaryota; kingdom Metazoa; phylum Arthropoda; class Insecta; order Diptera; family Cylindrotomidae; genus Diogma; species Diogma glabrata. Next base: position 93,339,868 of record OY856188.1, on the reverse strand, counting down.
GAGAAAAAAAGCAATAGCCCGTACAAGGTTGTACAGCTGGCCCAGAAACAGACCAATAATGATGAAGAGTATTGCAGCAATGGCTGATTAATGGCAACCAAGACAGGACCATTAAAAAAATATGAAATATTATCATATGTATAAAGTTTGGTTAATGTAATACAAAATAATTAAAATAAATTAAAAATGTTCAATGGAAAAAAAAATTAAAACTCATACCAACCTTAACATTATTATATTATCATAGTCTTTCAGTCGAGAAACGATAATTAAGCTGTAGGTGAAATTTTTCAACCTAAATATTTCTAAAAAGGATATTAGTCTAGTGAATTTTAACCAAATGACATTTGAGCAAATAAAATACAGCTCATATCAAGTTAATAAGACAGACCCTAACACACTCAAAACAATATAAGTCACTTTTACAAAATTTTTATAAATATACAACACACAAAATTTTTTGATAAAACTACAATTTTTTTCCTTCAAATTCAAAAATAATTGTAATCTACAATATTTTTGGTAAACTTACAAAAAAATTTGTGAGTTGTATATTTACAAATAATTTATAAAATTTACTTAGTTTTTTTTTGAGTGCAGGGCAATTATATATAATTTCTGATGTGGGCCGGATGTGAATGTCCTATTACGGCTTGCCTTATTATGTCCTGTTCCGGCCCGGATCATAATAGGGCATGCCTGATTAAAATCTTAGTCGGGAAGTAGTTACCGTTCATAGTAATGGCCGTGTACTGGCAACCATGACTGGATCATTAATATTATTTTTCTGAATGATAACTTCATTTGTGCGAATTGTGTTGATAAATGGTTTTAGTTCATCGACCAGAGACAAAAGCCCGCAATATCTCATTAATGGGAATTAGTGGCATGTATTCAGGCCTAGCAGTAATTATATTAAACAATTGTAGATATACTATTACTATTTTCATTATGTTTATTTGTTAAGTTTAAAACAACAAAAGCATAACCCTTATATTTATCTGTGTTAAGCTTTTCGAAACACCTATTTATTCATCGAACTTTTTTACTTTTTAAGTCTGCTGGCGAGGTGACTAATTTTCGGTCGTGTTCTATCGCAAAATACTTATTTAGCTATTAACTTTTAAGCTTATTCATGGTTCTAGTGCTGGCCCAATAAGCCAAGCTCTGTTAACCATTAATGGGCCAATGTTTGTCCGTGAAAGTCTGGCAAACTTTAAAACCTTTTTAAATATAGAAAAACATAAAAAAACAAATATATTTTTTATCTAAGCCCCACCATACCGCGATCTTGCGTACGCCACTGTACTAACCTTTAATAAAATAACTCCTAATAAATAGAAAAAACTCTAAAATAGATTTATTAAAACTAAAACGTTATGTTTCATTAGTAGAAGAAATTAGATGCATCATAGAAAAATGTCGAAGGCGCTTTTCTTCACCAATGAGCGAATTAAATTTTAAAAAATCTTAAATTAATAAAAAAAATGAATAAATTGATAAATTGTTCAATTCTTTTTGTAAATATTTCAACACGCATTCACAAAAGATGCTATTTAATGAATTTTTTTAAATTTAAAAGTTAAGAACCGAACTTACGAGATTTTTGTATGTTTTTTTCAACACATAATTTCTAGATTGATTTAAAAAAGTGAAAAGAATTCCATATACATAAGCAAACGTTTATTTAAATCACTTGAATTTATTCCTAGCCCCCAAACATATTAAATTCTCATGTTTGTTACTGGTTTATCGTCGGTTTGTACATTAATTTTTAATAAGTAAAAACTTTCAACCATGTTTCTTTTGAAGGGATAGCCGAAAATCAACAAACAAACAAACACATTAGTTTCTACACGAAATAAGTAAATAACAAGAATTAAATTTCTAAATCAATTTTCATCGGTAGTTTTATTTAATACGTTATAAAAACCAATTAAACGCACTGAAGCGTAAAAAGACAAAAAAAAAACAAGTGAAATACTAAATTCAATTTAATTTTTTCTTGATCTCTTCGAAATTATGTCAGATTTAAGTTATATAACTATGTTAAAATTACTTAATAAATTAATTTATTATGATATACATATTTACAAAATTAATAAAAATAAATTGAATAACTAACTAAATTTGTTTATATTATTTATAATTTTCTAATCTTATCCATGGTGGTGGTGAGCTTTTGCATACCCATGTTTTGTATGACCATCGTCAACACCTTGTTTCCCATAATCAGAATTATGATCATGAAAATCATCATGTCCTTTTTTGTTATTGTACCCTTCATCTTCGTGATCATGATGTCCTTTTTTATAATTACCGTTTTTATCTTTATGTCCTTCTTTATAGGCTGAATCATGATGACCTCCTTTCAATCCTTTGCCACTTTCTCCTTTATGATACTTTTTATCACTGCCATGTTTTTCAAAGTGGCCTTTATGGTCGGCATCATCATAGAAGGTATGATCCTTCTTATATTCATCTTTGTGAAACACGTTATGATATCCAGTTGTTTTTGATCCTTTTTTGTGGTGTTTTTTTTCACCAAATTTTCCGCCTTTACTTCCCTTTTCAGCTTCATGATGTGATTCGTAATGATTAGCTTCATCTAAATGTGATTTTTTTTTACCAGCATCTTCATCATATTCACCTTCATGATGTTCTTTTGAATAGTCTCCCTTTTCACCTTTTGAAAATTTATGCTCGTTGTCATATTTTTTATTTCCAACGTTACCATGCTTATGATGATATTCCGTACCCGCCGATGATCCTTTTTTTGCAACAAAACCCTTTTCAGCACTTAAATTTTCTTTTTCTTTACTATAATCTTCATGTGATGCGGATCCACTTTCATTTGATGCTGATCCACTTTCATTAGATGCTGAACCAGATTGTTCTTCTGATGATGATGTTTTTGGAACAAGTTTTAGGGCGGCAAATTTTTGTGGTCCAAGTTTTAAGGGTACTGGTCTTTCTACTACCTTAAAAGTTTGTGGAATTATGGTTTTATCCGATATAAGTTCATAGCTTGCCGGTTTTGTAAAATGTTGAACAACACCATAGCTGCCATCCCCTCCATAAGCACTACGGGGAGCAGGAGGATTTGGAACAGGATAAAAAGTAGCAGTATGAAGACCAGCTCCATAAGCTCCAGCATCATAAGTACCAACATCTTCACCACCAAGATGGCTTATTACATAACCATGAGCAGAATTATCGCCCCCAGTGGTATATGGTAACGATTTGTATGGTGATAAATATTTATTTGAGTTTAATCCAATAGTGTCACCGCCTAAATTCCCATGTGATGGTAAATAAACAACCTGAGCTGGGGATCCATTTGTTTTTTGATAATAATATCCACTCGCACTACTATCCATATCAGCTGATACTTTTTCCATTGCTATTTTCTTAACAATATCTTTATCACAATTCACATTTTGAAATAATAAATTTAAATTTATAAACAAAAATAAAATTAATTTTTTAGACATTTTTTTTAACTGTTAAACTATTTGTTTCGTTTTAATGTGATTGACTTACTTTGGAAACTAATCGAATTCAAATGATACCTAATTGAATAATAGTTTGAGTTTATATAAGGCAATTTTTCTTCGGTTCAATATGGTTTTTAGTGAGAATTTTTTCTTTCGGTTTTTATTATAAAAGTTAAATTTTTTTGCTTCTTAGATTTTACTTTTATATTGTCATTGTTTTATTCTTATTTATTTTCTTTTTAATTATTAAGATCAATGGAAATTGTCTTAAAACTTTTGGTTTTATGTATCATATAGTTGTTTATATGTTATTGTTGTGTATTTAGAAATATTATGGATGCCGTGAAATTAATTAAATTATTGAAATGAAAGATAATAAAAAAAATTTAGAGAACGATGATGGTAAAAAACTAGTTGAAGTGTTCTGATGGAAAATAATTAATGAAATCGTGATAATACATATGCCGCAAATAATTTGTTTGATCATTTTTGTAAGGTATAAATTGTTTTTAAATTTTTGCTAAAACTAGTATGAAGTGGGTGTGTTCTTGTAGCACATCTCCCTTCCAACCAAACGAACCTTTTTTCAAGCTTATCTGGACGATGCGATAGTTTTACAACCCATTTCGAGTCATATCGTCTAGAAAGGATGTAATTAATGTGTATTTGGCTAATTCCTTTATCGTTTAGAATTTTGGAGTAATTGCAATTCTTTGCACTTTTTCAACCGTTTGAATATACACCGTATATCCTCCACCAGAAGATCCCACTCAACATCAGAACAGGTCTTATTTCACTTATTTCAGAAACTAAAGAGCAGTTAGTACTTAGTAATATGGTGTACCCATTTTCATTGCTTATACACATGGTAGTACTAAACCACCTCCATTTACAATGATGGGACCATTGTCAGTGATTTTGTGAAAAGAACCAGTTGTTTCGACAGGATTTATTCGACTAGCATATACGTATCTTTGGATCCAAGTCAATATTGTTGTTAAGCCATTCGTTCTTTCTTTTTAAACGGTTTCACTAATTGAAAGTTTCAATCGCTAGCTCCTTGAGTAAGCTTTTGATTACGAAGTTTCATAGAACCGGAGCCAAGAACAAGGATGTTAAGTTTATTGTAGCAGAAATTATTGTAATAATAAAAAGATTGTAGTATATATGATTAATAAAACACCACAAGAAATAATAAAACACCCATTTGGATCATAGTCAGTGTGAAATTCAAAGAGTGAAAACGTCATAATTAAAATACATGTCAGCCACAGTGATAGTTGCCCAATATAATTTCATAAAGTTATCGCATAATAATAACATACTAAATCAAAAATATTAAAAATTAAAATTATTATCGAGAAAATCCTATCCATTAGACCTATTTTTACAACTTAATCTTAATTTTACTGTTAAGTTCAAATTTAGCTGTGAAAATTGAATTATAAATATTTTCGCAATATATTTATTAGAAATAATATTAAATTAAAATATTTTTGTCTTATATAATTAGAGATTTATTATTTATATGTTGTTTTGGTACATGCGTTTGAAAGTTTATTTGACATTTTTTAAAGTTTGAAGGAGACATTCAATTTTGTGTCTAATATCGAAAATCATGACCGTAAAAAGTCTAAATATTTTTATTAATTGCATAATGTTAGAATACGAGTCGTATTATACGACTAGAGCACAGTTTCATGATCGAAATTTTTCTATTCAAGATCAAAGATGTTATCTCTTTGTTTATTTTCAACATAATATAACTTTTCTCACGCCTTCACCACCTTTTAACTTTAATCACGAGCTATCGAACTGTGTAAATAGAAATTTCAACATCATACAATGACATTGAATAAGCCTTTAACTATTTTAAATTTCTAAACCAAAAATCTCCAGCCAGCCTTAAATTAAATCAATCTGTCTCCAATTAAATTCAGTTTATTGACTTTAAATTTAAATCAAAATTTGTTCTAAACTTTTAATCTGAAGGTTAAACACGGTTAATTCTATAATTTGTCCTTTTCCGCCTCATTTTAACTATTTTTGTTTTGAATTTAAAGAAAATAATAACTGTTATGAAATAGTTTTAGCAGAAAAAAATAATAATAAAATCAACAAATATTATTTAATCAAATAACCGTAAACAAAGGCCGAATTGTTTTGGTTTAGTTTCGATTCGATCTATATTTTCATTTTTATTGTAAAACTAATAAGATAAAATTTCTATGGCACGTTCCGCTAACATTTAAACAGTAAATAAAATAGTTGTTTTTTTATAAATGCTTATTCTTAAAAAATTATTGATGATCAAACTTGGATGAAATGTGAAAGAATATAAATGACACTGAGAATCTATTTTGTAGTGAGCCAGGTCAGATGAGACATACTCACGATCAATTGTCCAAATCCTAAGAATTCAAAACTTTTTAGATGCACTGAAAAAAAATTAAAGTAATGATAACCTCATATAGCAGAAGTAGAAGAAATAGAAGTAACACATAAATACTACGTGCGGTTGCCTCAACTATACCGTTCTGTACCTGCACAGCTGTTGAATCAATTTCGAAGTTCGATCTGTCTTATCCGATCTCGCGGCGAGGTTTAGATAACAGCATATCGATTGGAAATAGAAAATGTTTTTTCAGTGTGTGCATTGCTATCAAACATAATAAATTTCATTTGTCTTCGCGTGATCGTCTGTAACCGTCGGTGTTGAATGTTTCTTCATATCACAGAAAGTTCTAATTGATTATTGATATATTACTTACAAGTCAAGAAATTTCTCAATCGGACATATGGGTCATTCTTTTACAAACAGAACACCTTTCTGACCGACACATTTTTATGGGTTTTATATAAAAAAAAAAGTGTTCGAGGATTTCTTTTTTTTGGAAAATAGAGTGGATCTAAATTTCGAGAATGTTGCGATTTTTGGCTTGACTACTTATTTTCAAAAATTCATAATTCAAATCATTCAATTCATTGTTTTGAGTTATTTTAAAGCTATAGAATGGAATTTAAAAAAAAAAGTCAATAAAAATTATTAACAAATTCCTATTGTTATAAACAAATAAAATATGGAGGGGCTGAAATCTCACAGCTCTGAGATATCAAGACTTCCGTCTGGGTAAAGGATTTTGATATAGTTTTCGGCAAAAAACTTTCACGAGGACATGGTTTTTAGTTTTGGGCAGCGATGTATATCAAACATAACTCTTTGTTAAAGTAGAAGTATTTTTTATCTCTGTTTAAAAATTTATAACAAAACTAACACGAAACATCAATACGTTGCCGGAAAATTATAATCAAAATTCCAAAAATATTGTTAAATTAAATAAAATCAAACTTTTTCAAAATTCCAAAAATATTCCAAAAAATATAATGAAATCAAATATTTAAACTTTTTCTAAATTCCGATAATATTCCAAAAATTCTTAAAAATTCAAACTTTTCCAAAATTCTAAAATTATTGCAAAAATTATTACAAAATCAAAAATTGAAAATTTTTTCAAAATTCCAAAAATTATAATAAAATCAAAAATTAAAAATTTTTCAAAATTCTAAAACTATTCCAAAAATTCTTACAAAATCAAAAATTAAAACTTTTTCCGAAATTCTAAAAATATTGCAAAAATTATTACAAAATCAAAAATTGAAATTTTTTTTTGACAAACTTATAATGCCATAATTCTCTATAATAATATTAAAATTTCATTTCAAACAAACAATTTTATTTTTTTCCAAAAAATTGGGTAAAAAAAATAAATAAAAATCTTTCTTTTGACACACTTGACAACATTTTTTTAAAAAACTAATGCCATAATTCTCAATAATAATAATGAAATTTCAAATGCCATAATTCTCAATAATAATAATAAAACCGAAGTAATTTCATTTCAAACAAACAATTTTATTTTTTCCCAAAAAAATTGGGTAAACAAATAAATAAAAATCTTTCTTTTGACACACTTGACAACATTTTTTGACAAACTTATAATGCCATAATTCTCAATAATAATAATAAAATTTCATTTCCAACAAACAATTAATTTTATTTTTTTCCAAAAAATTGGGTAAAAAAATAAATAAAAATCTTTCTTTTGACACACTTGACAACATTTTTTTGACAAACTTATAATGGAGTAATGTAGTTTTTGATCTCACATACCAATCCCTACCATCAAGATTTCTCCAAATTTAATGTTCCTACTCGTAATCACTTAAAATGAACGTTTTTTAAGCCAAAAATATGAAAATTTGCTATTTTTGACACACATAATTATTTTTTTCTATTTTGCATCTAAAATAAAGTCATTTCGATACCCAAATGCGTATCGAAATAACCTTCATTACGATACGCAAAGTTTTGTCTTTCAAGGTTGGTCACATTGGTCATACAAACGTCAGTGAACATTAAAACGAATAATTATGTAAATAAAATTAATAAGAATATCTAAATTAGTGTTAAATATTTTAATTAATTAAAATAATTAGTAATAATAACAAAATTTTAAATTGACTATTTTTTAATAAAATACATATTTTTTAAAATTTCAAGACAAAAAATGCAAAATAGAAAAAATAGTATAAAAAACTCGTTTCATAAGACGTTTTATCGCACTTATCCTTTAGAAAACTCCCCGCTGCGCGGGTCGTTTTCTAAACAGATTGCGTGCGATAAAATCGTCGATTATGAAACTAGTTTCTTAATATACTATTTTGACACACTTCCGGTACAGTTATCGAAAACAGCGTCCTTTCAGACCTGTTCCTTGAGTATACCTATTTTTAGAAAAAAAAATTTTTGAAATCCCTTCAGCGGTTTTCCCTGCAGCGTAGGTAATGACGGCCGGCCTACAGACAGACATCCATTTTTTACCTTTTTTAGAATCAGGAGGTCCTAAAACGTCGAGAAATATCAAAAAGTGGGGGTAAGAATTTCACTTTGGGCTCATGAATGTAATACTTAGGTCTTTCAGACCGAAGTAATGTTAAAATCGATTTTTAGTCATTGCCCCACCCTCGTAATGAGTTTTTAGTGTAACCATCGTATACGTTCAATTTTCTATAAAAAACATATTTTTAATTAATGGAGAAATGGTTTTAACTGTTAGAAATAAATTAAGTTATAGAGATCGTGACGACAAAAAATTCCATTCTCATTCTTTTACATACCGAACAGATTAGGACAAAATCTGACCAACACATTTTTGATTTGACAGAAAATTTTTTTGCGAGTTTTATACCGAAAAAAAAAGATATACGTGTTCGAGAATTTTTTTTTTGGGAAATAGAGCGGATTTAAATTTAAGAGAATATCGTGTCAAAAACTTGTAAAACTTGTTAAAAGAATATCGTGTCAAAAACTATCGTGCCGAAAACCAAAAACTTGAAGAGTTATTTTCAAAAATTCATAGCTTCGGTTCTGGTAAAGATAGAATCTTTTGTTTTGTTTTATTTTAAAGACAAAAAATGAAAAATATAGTCAGAAAAAATTATTAACATATTCCTATTGTTTTGAACAAATCAAATGTTAAAATAGATTTTTAGTGATTGCCCTACAAAAATAAAGAGTGTTTAGTATAACCATCGTATTCTACGTTCAATTTTCTATAAAAAATGTGTTTTTAATTAATGAACAAATGAGTTTTACTGTTATAAATAAATTAATTTATCCAGCGCGGGAGAGACGAAATTTTTTTTCTTTCCGCGCACTATTCTAAGAGTAAAAGTCGTTTCTTTATTAATAAAAAATACGGTTTTTATAGAAAATTAAACGTAGAACACGTTGGTTATACTAAACACTCTCTATTGTTGTTATGAAAAGATCGACTGTAACATTTTATTTGTTTATAACAATAGGCAGTTAATAACACCGGCTCGATCAAAATACATGAAAATTGAGCTTGTCTTAGATCTCCAAATTTTTTTTTTCCAAAACATCCAATTTTCGCTATTTTTCACGGTTTTGCGCAATTCGAAATTGGAGGGTGGACGGCTATAACTGACTTGAAATTCGTATTCCGCAGGTCGAAAAACATGCCCGTAGATAGGTGGCGCCCAAAGTACAGACCACTTTGTTTTTTTTTGTGTGCCGGTGTAATTTATAGACAATAGTTTTTTCTTAAACGTCCGTCTTTTAACTTTAAAATACAACAGAAAAAAATTGTCTATCTTTACCAGAACCGAAGTTATGAATTTTTAAAAATAAGTCTTCAAGCCAAAAATCGCAAAATTGTCGAAATTTAGATCCGCTATTTGCCCAAAAATAAAAAAATCCTCGAACACATTTATCTTTTTTTCTATAAAAACCCGTAAAAAAAATTTCAGCCAAATCAAAAATCTGTCGGTCAGATTTCGTTCAGAATGACCCATATAAAGAAACGCTTGCAGCTCCCCAATGATTTGTTTTCTGTAGAAATATTTCGATTTTCCTTCTAATGATTAGCACTATCTGGTATCGTTTCGTTAGTAGTAGTTTACGTAGTCACATAGTTCACATGAACTTAAATCTATACCAATAACTCGTAACCCAAATACTTAGAATTTAAAATCCGATCGTGTTTCATGAATTGACGAACACAAATCTAGAAATAAAATATGGAGGGCTGAAATCTCACAGCTCTGAGATATCAAAACTTCGGTCTGGGTTAAAGATTTTGATATAGTTTTCAGCAAAACACTTTTATGAGGACATGGTTTTTAGTTTTGGGCAGCGATGTATATCAAACATAACTTTTTGTTAAAGTACATGTATTTTTTATCTCTGTTTAGATATGTATTACAAAACTAACACGAAACATTAATACGTTTTCGGAAAATTATAACAGATCATAAATTAATTAAACATAATATAGTGAAAAGATTATACAATTAGCAAACTACTCAAAAACCTCTCCATTTAGAGAAAATATTTCTAAATCACAAATTCATATTTCTTTCAAAATTCCAAAAATATTGTAAAAATTAAATGAAATCAAAAATTCAAACTTTTTTCAAATAAAAATCTAAAAATATTCCAAAAATTATTACAAAATCAAAGATTAAAACTTTTTTCAAAAACTCTATAAATAAATTATAACTAAATCAAAAATTGTAACTTTTTCCAAAATTATAAAAATTATAATAAAATCAAAAATTTAAAATTTTTTAAAATTCTAAATATATTCCAAAAATTCTTACAAAATCAAAAATTGAAACTTTCAAATTTCTAAAAATATATATAAAATTCAAAAATTCTATTTTTTTTTCAAAATTCTAACAATATTCCAAAAATTAAAATAAGATAAAAAATTTAAACTTTTTCTAAATTCTAAAAATATTCCAAAAAATCTTAAAAATTCAAAAATTCAAACTTTTCCAGGATTCTAAAAATATTGCAAAAATTATAACAATATCAAAAATTGAAACTTTTTCCAAAATTATAATAAAACCAAAAATTTCAAATTTTTCAAAATTCTAAAAATATTCCAAAAATTCTTACAAAATCAAAAATTGGAACTTTTTTCAAAATTCTAAATATATATACAAAATTCAAAAATTATTTTTTCCAAAATTCTAAAAATATTGCAAAACAACAACAATATCAAAACTTTTTTCAAAATTCCAAAAATTATAATAAACATTCAAAAATTTTAAATTTTTCAAAATTCTAAAAATATTCCAAATATTCGTACAAAATCAAAACTACAAACTTTTTTCAAAATTCCAGAAATATTTCAAAAACTATAACAAATTCAAAAATTTCCATGTCACATTTACGTCACACAAACAGCTAAATTTTTTTTTCCACAAAATTGTCTAAAACATAAATGAAATCATTTTTTGACATACTTGACAATATTTTTTTCACAAACTTATAATGCAATAAAATTCTCAATAATAATAATATCATGAACATTACATTTCATTTCATCCAAATAAATAATTTTATTATTTTCTAAAAAAAAAAATGAAAATCTTTCTTTTGACACACTTGACAACATTTTTTTGACAAACTTATAATGCCATAATTCTCTATAATAATAGTAAAATTTCATGTCAAACAAATATTTAATTTTATTTTTTCAAAAAAATTAGGTAAAAAAATAAATCAAAACCTTTCTTTTGACACACTTAACAATATTTTTTTGACAAACTTATAATGCCATAATTCTCTTAATAATAATAAAATTTCATGTCATACAAATAATTAATTTTATTTTTTCCAAAAAATTGGGTAAAAAAATAAATCAAAACCTTTCTTTTGACACACTTGACAACTTTTTTTGACAAACTTATAATGCCATAATTCTCTATAGTAATAATAAATAATATATTTGTATAGCACTTGTTTTATACGCACGTTAATATAAATAAAAGATTTAATAAAAGGTAATTTAAATAAAAGATTTAATTTTAAAGTAAGAGTAAGGTAACTCCTGAGGATGTCCTAAAAAGACGAAATATATTGAGTGATCATAGAAATAAAATTAAATCATTTATTTTTTAAAAAATGTATATTAACGTGCGTATAAAACAAGTGCTATAAATATGTTATTCAACGAATTACGCCAAGAGCCTACGGCAAAAAGTGTAAACTATAATAATAATAAAATTTCGTGTCATACAAATATTTAATTTTATTTTTTCCAAAAGCTTGGGTAAAAAAATAAATAAAAATCTTTCTTTTGACACACTTGACAACATTTTTTTAACAAACTTATAATGCCATAATTCTCAATAATAATAATAAAATTTCATGTCATACAAATAATTAATTTTAGTCTTTCCAAAAAATTGGGTAAAAAAACTTTTGACACACTTGACAACATTTTTTTGACAAACTTATAATGCAATAATCTAGTTTTTGGTCTCACATACCAATCATGACCATCAAGATTTCTTCAAATTCAATGTTCCTACTCGTAATCACTTAAAATGGACGTTTTTTAAGCAAAAAATATGCAAATTTCCTTGTTTTGACACACTTGACGATTTGTTTGACACACTTCCGGTACAGTAATCGAACACATCGTCCTTTTGGCTCTTCCTATTGAGTAAACCTATTTTTAGAAAAAAAATTTGAAATCCGTCTAGCAGTTTTCTAGATTTCGTAGGTTGTGACGGCTGGCAGACAGACATACATTTTTTTCTGCTTTTTTAGAATTAGTGGGTCCTAAAACGTTGAGAAAAGCCAAAAAAAGTAGAAGTAAGAATTTCACTTTTGGCTCATGAATGCAAAGCTTAGGTTTTTTCAAAACCGAAGTAATATAATAAAATATAAATAAATATAAATATAACAAAAGTTATAGAGAGTGTTACACTTCGTTCGTCTTCATTCGCTTTAAACAAACAAACAAATTTGTATTCATAATCAATTTATTGAAAATATTTGTATAAATTTATTTTATAAATATTAATATAATATATTTACAAAAATTAAATAAAATATAAGTCAATTTTCCTCAATATAACCACAACTAATAATAGTATAACAGTAATATCTCATTAAATACTTAAAAAGTTGATTTTTCATACTTTTAAGACGATCGCTTTTGATTCAAATATATAATAAATATAATGATTGAATAAAAAAATATTTAATTTTAATCGTAATTTTATGTACTTATAGTTTTATTTCAATTCTCATCTATTCTGTAATTAAAAAAACATAAAATAAATTTAACTTTATTTATTCATCAAGTATATTTTAACTGTATAATAATTAAGAAAAATAGCTGCCATCAGTTTTTAAATAATTGCTCTTGTAGTAGTAGCAGATAGCTGCGTTGTTAAGTTGGTGTACATGATCGATATTTTATTATTTATTTATTAAAAATGTATGCAAAAAATAGTAATTTGAATGCAAATACAAAGTGCAAAAGGAACAAAATGTTACAAGGAATAACAAAATGTTACAAGGAATATATACAAGGAATAACAAATATGCTAAGCAAAAACTTGCGAATTCTATTTAATTTATTTTAACTTTCGGCTTTCGTTTGAAAGGCCTTTCATGTTGAAATTAAAAAGATTTGTTGGCAAAACTTACAAATGCAGTATAAAATAAATATATATTATAAAGTTTATATTCATTCTTTCGCACCGCGCTTTTGATACTATGGAGAGTTTTAGATCTACATTGTAAAAATTTTAAACTTAATAATAAAAAAACTTAAATGTAATGCTCTGTTCAATTTAAAGTTATTTTAAGCCCTTAGGTCCTTAAATTACATTGAGTGCACCCATGGGTCGGAAAAGTAGGGCAAAAGACATTAAATTTCTAATGACATTGAAAAATGACCATAATGCATGATTTATAGTCGGTAAACTTATCCTTAACGTTAACTTAAGTCTTAACGCAAAGTTAATTTCGTTTTACCTTAAAGGTTTGGTTAAGGATTTTTTGACCTTTAGTATATAAACTGAAGAAAATTTAAATTTAATTGAAAGTGCCTATAAAAATAAAATTTTATTTATAACTGTAAAGGATATAAAAAGAGCGAAATTAAAGTCAAATTTCGGCATGAAATTAATATAAAAATAAAACTTTTTATTTTAAATTTTGTATCAAATGTTTATTTTGAATTTCATTATTTTAAATTTTAATTTTAAAATTAGTTTGATAGTTTTTAAGAATTGATTGATTTCTAAAATTATCACAAACCCGAAATTAATGTCAAATCAAACGTCAAAGAATACATAATTTCTTATCGACTATAAACCAAAATTTTGTAGTGTCTTAAGTTACGGTAGGGATTAGGTTAACGTTAAGGATAAGTTTACCGACTATATAAATCGGGCATAAGAGCTTAGTTTTCATTTTATTTTTTGCACTTCTATAGCTAATTCATATTTTTTATAGTTTATATTTATTCTTTTGAGTTATTTTTATTATTTTAATGAGCAACTTTACGGTTCTTGAAACAGTTACCCTGCTAGACCGAATTTCACATTCTGAAATAAAAAATTCATTTCAGAATCATTAGAATTAGGTTGACAACAACAAGGTTGTTTGGGAGAAAATATTTTGTAATTTTTTAACAATTTGGTTTAGCATGAAAAACATTTTCGAAGTGACGTGAATTATCCATTTTAATATATGATTTTTTGTAGTTATACTAACACTAAAAATAATTCACTTTAAAAATAAAAAAATAATAATCAAAATTGATTTGATTTTTAATTTTTATCCAATTTTTATTTAACTACTAAGGAGAAAATAAATATTGGATAACAATTAAAAATCAAATCAATTTTGTTTATTATTTTTTTAAAATTTTTAAAGTGAATTATTTTTGGTGTTAGGGCAACTACAAAAAATCATATATTAATTTGGTTTAACATTTGCAGTTTTTTTTTCAAGTGTATTATTCTTCTAGCAATTATTTAATTTTATTATCTTATGAAAGAACACCATGAATCTTACCAAGGAAAATGAAATGTCAAAATGATATTATTTTAAACGGTTGTTTTCAAACACAATAGCAATTCCCTTAAAAAACTACATTATCGATGAATTTAAATACCCTAAATTGTCCGAAGCCTTACTTGGTGTTCCCAAACACTCAAAAATCAACTTAAATATTTACATACAATTTCATAACTCAACGGCTCATATTATCAGAGAAACAGCAGTTTCTTGCAAAGTTCCAAACTTTTCAGTTTTTTTGTAGAAACTATAGTCAAATTAAGAGTTTTGTAGGTTTAGTTTATCTATAAAACACTTTTAGAAAAAATAATTAGAATACAATTAAATTATATGAATTTACAAAAGTAAACTAATTAATATAGTATGCTATACAACGAGCACAGAATTCATTAGTTTATATTATTATTCTGGGCGAGTTAGCACTGTTTATTATTTATTTTAATTATTTTAATGTACAAAAAGTCAGTGAGATGCGTATATTTTCATTACGCACTAGTGCGTTATAAATTCATAATTTAACAAGAAAATTTAATATTTATTTATTTCATTTAGAAGTTTTTAATTAAAACAGTCCATGTACAGATAAGTTTTTATCTTTTGAATTTGAATCTGAACAACGAATGTTTTGTTTCTTTGTTGTGAATGACGAGTAAAAAAATTGTTGCTAATTAGTTATTTCTAGTCTTAAATTAGTTTTATATTTACATGACTTCATGGTATTATCCTATCTATGTATTTACAAAATAATAAATTTAAAAAAAATTATAACAATATTAAATCAACGTTTGTTTTTATTAAATTAATGACTATATCAATAAACCAAGCAAAAATTATATTTTAGTTATTCTAGTTTTTGAAGTAGTATGAAGTGGGAGTCACGATTTGGGTTATCCTTTAAAAATATGTAAAATAGGAAACATTCACTCATCCTTTATATTGAAATGTGAAATGTAGTAAAACTGTAAAAATATAAATAAATGTTTAAAATACGTGTGATATCGGGCACGTAAAATATAATCCAAGAGCGTTTCTTCTTACGATTCTCGAAGGTTAAGTTATAATTGTTAAAAAGCGTTAAAGTAACAACGACCGTATGTAAAAAAGGTAATACCACCAGGTATATAAATAAATGAAAAAGAAATCATGTAAATAAAATGAATTAAATTTAACACATTAAAAGAAACGACTATTGCCAGTTGACCAGCCAACCAGTTGACTATTTAGAGGGAAAAAATATTGTTTTACACTGAAAATTGAAGTTATAGCGTAAATATTTAAATATTTCTGTATTTGTAGGAAGAAATTATGAAATTTGTTTTCAAATTATTACTGTCAGTTGTATTGAACCAGGCAGTAAAGCTATTCTAAAATTAATCAAACCTTACTTACAATCTTAAGTTCCAGTCAATGGAGGATTGAAAAAACAAATAAGCAACTCGATTTAAAATATAATGAGCGATTCGTAACAATATTATGCAAAACCTTTTATCCACGACTGCTAAAGAATATTAATCATTCTCTCACTTGATGTAGAATGTGACGCAATCGTTGCATTCTACAACAGTTCTATAGTTTATTAAATACTCCCCTAACAAAATAAAAACTTAGCATTTGTTGGAATAGTAATATCAAAATGTTAAAACAAGAACAATACATATATAATATATAAAATAAAAAATTTAACATTTTTCGTTATGTCAATTGTTTTGTTTTTCTATGCTATCTATAATGTATTTCAATATGGGGATAAAACTTTAGCTGGCAAACTGGAAATTAATCGAAATATTTTGCAGTCGTGGATAAAATAGCATCTTGCATTTGCATAGGATGATTCGGATGATTCGGATGAAACTTCATCCTCGTGAAGAATTGCAATCATTCTAAGTCATACCAGAATCTACTATTATTATTTGCAGTATTCCGATTTTTATTTTATTTTTCCCTCAAAAAGTTATTTCTTCAATAATAGAATACATAAAAACAAAAGGCCGCTCTCAAAGAACTAAATTTTTTATTTTATTTTTCGCCCTCCGATATTTTAATTTTATTTTAAAAATAAATGTTTGTGCGTGGTAGATTTTATTTCGCTCAAAAGAAAGGAGGAATAAAATCACGGTAGTTTTTTTTCTAACTATCTGTTAAGTATGCTACAGACCTACAGTTAAATCGTACAATATAATTGATGATTTTTTTTTACGAAATATTGTGTCAAAAACTGAAGAAATAGACCTTCAATTATTTCCTTCAATTTTTTCTTTCTTTTTTCATTCCAAAATCCAAAACAACAAAAAATGCATATCGAAAAACAATAAATTCATTCTTCCTTAAAAAAAAATGATACGACAATATTCAACAGAACACCGAAACAAATAAAAAAAGAAGAAAACAACAACAAAAAGTACTAAAAAACTGAATAACCACGAAATATTTCTTCAATTAAAAAACTGAAGTGAAATATTATAGGTGTCGTAAAAATCCCCTAAAAGCAGTCTAAATTTTACTTCGTAATAACGCCACAACGTTTTATTGTGCAGTTAAACTGTGTGTTTAAATCGGTCTTTAAACATATTTTTGTTTGTTTTGTTTTATTATTTTGGTTAGTTTTTTCGTTGTTTAATAAGAAAGATTTTAGAAATTTGTATGATTGATTAAGTCATAATTTTAGCTAATGATTTTATCTATTTGTAATTTATTAATTTTACATATTTTATAAATGAACAATCTTTAATTTTAATTAATTAGTTTTTTTCGATTATTACTTTTACTAATTAATTAATTTTTAATAATATATTTGATTTCTATCTATTCATACACGTTTCAATTCATACACGAGAATATGTACCTACGTTTTCTGGTTTTATTAAAAACGACAGAAAAACATAAGCCGCGTTGGAATTGACTGAAGTAACTGCATTATCTGATGCAAATGTAACAACTCTATGGAATTGTTGTTGTTTTTTCCAATAAACTTTGTTATTTTTTCAGTCATATCGAACGCACTTATTTTCTTACAAATTTTATGTAAAACAAATGGAGAGGATTAATTTTATTTTTTTTTTCAAATAATTATCTGCCACAAACAAAATCTTTTCTTGTAATTTTTTATTTTACTCACAAAAGTTTTTTCGTAAATTCTTTTATTTTATCTTAAGAGCAAGAGCGAAAAACAAGAAATAAAAATAAAACCCGGATGGCTTTATTTTTTAAATAAGCCCATACAACATAAATTATTGTTTTGGATAATCCTAATTCCAAACTGTAAAAAATTGTATGTCTGTGGTGGTTGGGTGATTACTGATTACGTCAGTCGTGGGTCGATTTTGATATCTCATCTTGGTTCACATGAAAATAGACGAATTGCATTTTGGTCAAAATCGGACTAAGGTGGTGGCTCTACAGAAAAAATGTTTTTTTTAACTTCATTAACTTAAAGTTCTGTTATTTAATTTGAATTAAACTTGGTTTTTAACGTTTTCAATTATTCTGGCTAATGCTTTGATTTAATGAGAAGAAATTGACTATCTTTTGCTAACATGTATACTTTTTCTTATGTCTGTTATGTTACAGTTTTATAAACATGACAGTTATTTTAAATTTATAAATAATTGAGTTTAGAACTTTGTCCTGGTAAATAAAAACTAAAATAAAATTAATGCACATGATATTATTTCTACTGCGTTTTAGATTTACTTCCTTTCTAATGTCATAAAATTTTTTAATACATAATAACATTAATTTTTGGCTCCCCTTTTAAAAAATTCTTTAATTTATGGTTTTTTATCGTTATTACATCGGTAGGATTGATTGATAAACAAAAATTAAAAATTATGTATAATTACTTATTATTTTGTATGTAATTACAAAATAATAAACTTATATATGTATTTAGTTTTCAATTCAATGTATTATGTTTATGTTATTTAATAAATCAGTTGTTTTTGGCAAGTACGAATAGTTGGAAACGTGCTTTATTGAAAAATATACAAAGATTGGTTTTGGAATTGGGTTTCTTATGTTACGCTCCGAAAAGATGTTAAATCTCTGATAATCTAGCGACACACATATATTAACATACCACAAAAATGCTAATTTTGTAGTCAAATTTTTGTGAACAATTTATATATGATCACGAAGTAACAAAAATATCGAAAAACTCACAAAATAGACAAGCGGTTAACCTATACTATTTGAAAGTCAAGGAAATGACTTGTCACAAATTTTGGCAAATGACATCTTAACTGAAAGATTTAAACAAAGAGACTAAAACATGCACTATGCTGAAGTTTATGTCTAATTGAACAAGGAACCTAGGAATGGCAGCATACTTAGAGGATTTTCAGAAAATGGATATGGAAAATTCGCGATTACTGAGTTTTTCGATAGTTTGAGGTTACTTTATAATCCACGAAATGGCAGCACAGTTCTATCAACACATATATTTTCTCATTAGATATAAAATAAACTTTTTTAACTTGTATCTGGTCGATTACCTTAATTTAATATACATAAAGAGAATTAGTTAGTTATTTTCGTATTCTTAACAATCCCAACATCGTTGAAAAAGAAGAATTAGAAAAAAACATAAGATTACAGTTAAAACCTTCAAACTCTTATACAAATGCGCATTGTTTAAAGAGAAATTTGGTTTAATTCTTGAATCTTTTTCATTTCTCTTGATACAGACTGCACTCTAACAAACATTAAAATATACGATAAAAAGCCATTCGCATACGACAACGACAGATATCCATCAGTAGTTCTGTATAGTACAGATATAACTAATCTATGCTTACTTATAGAGAAAGATAGTTAATTGGTCTCGAATTGTAAAGTGTCTTTCGTATGGCGTTTTACTAAAAATAATACGCTGCAAAATCGACGCTCGTTTGTTCGAATGTTTTTTAATTTGTTTGAATTGGTCTAAAGGTAATTTTGAAACGTTGTTTTAGTTTCACTAGCTCTTTGCCTTCCAAAAAGATTGGAGGGATCAGCTCTCAAAACAATATAAATATTTTTCGGTAAAAATGTTTATCCTCTGTTAAACAGTGTAGTTTCCAAAGCTAGCCCTTGCTAAATAACATTTGCACAATTCTAAAGATAGAAATAGAAAGAAGAATACGAAAATGAAATAAAACTTACTTCGAAGTTATAAAAGAAGCAATGATACCTCAATAGAAACATCAAGCTTGGTTACTATAAAAATCCTCATTCATTTAAACTCAATTGAGAAGTGATACATGTTTATCTAACTCTAAATGAAGAAATGCACTAATTTATACCAAACAATTAAAATTCCTCTAATTTTATGGTAAACAAATCTATTAAAGTTGAGCAAACTATTGATTTAAATCTATTTATAAATATCGAAATAATTCTTGCTAAGATTACCAAATCTAAATAAAAAAATTCGCGATTTTTTTTATTTCAATATTTCAATATTCCAGTCATAGATGGGTAATTTTTAAACGTATGCGCTTAATTAAAAAGTAATTACATCAGCTTAAAGTCATTACTCAAATTAAAAAAAAAATTCTAATAAAAAGTATATTTTTAACCAAATTTTTTTAAGAATTAGATATGTCAATAAAGCACGACTCCTTTCATTAAACATTATATATTGAATCTAAAAAATTATAATTAAGTTTTTTTAGAATATTAGATATTAATTTATTACTATACATTTCTATTTTTATTATATTTTTTCTTAATTTAATAGGCACTAATTTGTTTTATTTAACATTATTTTTGTATACGGTTGGTGTTAATGATATGACTGCATGATGTTTTGTGTACTGCTATTTAATCCATTATCAAACAACGAAAATGCACTAGGGTAGCAATAAAAATCTATTACTATATATTTTTTATTTTCTTGTATTAAATAAATCAAAAGAAATAATTTATTTTAAAAAGTCCTAAATAATTTTGACACGAATTATTAAACAAAAACCTTTCACCGTTTTGTTAGTTCTTAGGAGACCCAAACCATCTCGTCGAGAAATTAGTTAATCCTTAAGCAAGGTATTCGGAATGACGTTTGACGATACAAAATAAAATAACTTAATATACATATTATTGACTGTATAGGGTTACCATCTGTTAATACTTCGTTATATATCTATGTTTAAGTAAAAAAATTGAATTTGGATTTTTAGTTCTGTAATTCATATTTTATTCAAAATATATGCATAAATATATATTATATCAAAAGTCTCGGTCTGAATTCCAATCAGATTATAGGGTTTTTAAGAAAACCAATAAAAATCATGAACACTTTTTTAACTAAATGCAAATTAGGTAATAATTTTAACAAAACCTGACCAGAAAATTGGTTGAGCTGCTGACAATTTATACATTTTTTTGACAAACATCACTCAGCATCATTGGCTGCAGATGATTTTAGCTGACTAGCTTTTAGAGTTTCATTTGTATTATATGCCAAACTCAATCAATTAAAATGTCAGAAGACGATCACACAGCCGTAACACACATGTTGCTTATTGCTGATTATACGAGTCAAATATGTTGTCAAATACCGTCGACATCATCGTCAATAGATGAAAATTTTCACAAAAGAGTGTATAATATCGAAATCTAATGCTACATTTTAAAATTGTATCTTGAATTTTTGGCTTTTTTTAAGAAAAACGAATGCGCTGGGGATTGTATTGACATTTTTGAAACAATTACCACAATTTGACTATTTTAATGAGTTCGTGAAATATCATATTGTGATGTGCCGTGGGATGTATGAGTTTTTAGTAAAGCATCGATAATACATTGGCACAAATGTTAAGATTTAAATGTGAAGAAACATTCCGAAAGGCTGAATAGAAATAAGGGACAAATCACACATAATCTAAAATCGCATAAGATCTCCGAAGAGGTGTTATTTAACACACAAAAGATGAGGTAAACGCTTCAATTAACAGTTATATACCCAGCAAAATTTACCATCCGAAAAAGATCAACGAAAACATGTAACGAACTGTCTGATAACCCTCGGTGTCAAAGGAGCTACTATACCAATTACGGGTCAGAAAAACCATAACAAAGCTTTTAAGTAATAAGAATGAACTAGATAAAAAGATAGACAGACATAGACATAGATATAGAAATATAGATATAGACAGAAATAGAGATGGAGCGATAGAGATATGAAAAAGAGATAGAGACAAAGATTAAGATAGAAATAGAGATAAATATACTATCGAAACTATCAACACCCATCCGCCTACCGAACGGCAGGTTACACATGCCATACAAAATCTCAAGAATAACAAAGCTGCTGGTACCAATAACATATCAGCAAAATTATTCAAAACAGACATAGCTACAACAGCGGAAGCTCTAACACCATTATTAAATGCGATAGAGATAGAGACAGATATAGAGATAGATATAAAGATAGAGATAAAAACAGAAATACACATAGATATAGAAATAGAGATAGAATTAGAGATAGAGGAAAAAATTGAAACAGAATTAAAAGAAACAGAGATAGATAGAAATAAAGACAGACAGAAAATTTGATCAGACTTCCTCCTTTACCAATCAGAAAAATATCCATTTTTGAAGCTATGAAAAGGTGGTAACCCTATTTATCAGTTTTAATAAACATTTCACAAATTGGAGTAACAATTACATTAGTAACGATAAAATTAATCGTCGGTTAATAATTAAATCTTAAAGTTTTACTCTTTGATAACCACAAATCAAATTCGTTTTTTTATATTTTTCGCGTAAATATTTTTTACCGTAATTTATCTTTTCTAATGCGTATAAGAAAATTATTTTAATACTTACAATCATAGTTTTTTTTGTATACAAAAAATATATAAATAAAACCATTATTTATTCTATTTATTGCTTAAATTTTGTATATAAAATATTATGTATTTTGAAATAGATTATGTAAGATGTATGTTGATTGCAAACTATAAAAATTTGATTTATTGTTTTTATTTTTCGTTTTGATTAGTTTGTTTATATTAAGTTATAAGTGTATTAAATACATGAAAAGAAATAAATTAAAAGTAAATAAATATTATAATTATTATTAAATACTATATCGATATAATTTAATTATCTAAAATGATTATTATTCTTTGTAATTGATTCAAGTATTTATGCTCAACACAATTAAAAGGAAATTAAATTTCCGTTTCTTTCAAAGCAAAATAAAATAAACTGTCAAAAACATCAAAATTGTATTTTGGTTCGGAGTGCGGTGAAATCTTCGTATAATAACGTGTATTTTACTTGCAAACTGCATTTTTGATTTCACACAGTATTTAAAAAAAACACATCCACCAAATATCCAACAAAAGACGAATAAAATGTTATTTTTCTACGATAGCATATGAAAAGTCTATTTTAATCACGCTTAATCCTCTGTGAAAATGGGTTCTATTTCATTAGTGTAAAAAGAATAACAAACTGTAGTTGCTATGGTATTTTTAATTTTTATATACTTTTACATAGTTTTTATAACAAAGCAACCATGAAAAAATAGAATATGAATTTTAAATGTCATTTTGTCGATTTCTAATTTAATCATTTCTAATAAATATCGATTATATATTAACTATCATAGAAAAAATTGCGTTTCCTACGCGAGATAAAAACATTTTAAGTTCGTGAAATTGCCCCACTTGACGCTAACGCGTCTCGTGAACAAATTTTCACTCACGAAAAAGCAGCGTTTTCATCTCTTGTAGGAAAATATATTATTTTCATCAATAATTTATTAAATACTTAAAAAATGCCTTTCTTTTTTAAATAAATTCTTTTACTAGTTTCAATATAAACCATCTTCAGAAAGAAGCAAAACTTCTTTCTGAAGATGGTTTATACTGAAACTAGTAAAAGAATTTCTTTAAAAAAGAAGGGCGTTCTTTAAGTATTCAATAAATTATTGATAAAAAATAACATTTTATTCGTCTTTTGTTAGATATTTGGTGGATGAATTTTTTTTAAAATACTGTGTGAAATCAAAAAGGCAGTTGCAAGCAAAATACACGTTATTGTCAAAAACATTTTTTAAAAAAAGCCGATAATGCAGATATAATATAACGTTTTTGCCATTTTATTATTATTATTACATAAAATATGATTTTTTCTATTTTAAATTTAAATAATATTACAAAGCAAAATTTAATTTTTGCAATAACACTACAATAATAAATCAGACGGAAACATATTTGAGACAGAAGGCACAGTAATTGTTAGTGTGAAATTCGATTAAATTTGATTGAAGCATTTTGTTTTGGTTAGCTGTTTATTTTGAAATGAATTGTTATGTGGTGTTTTTTGTTTATACTATATGGAGCAGATAAAAGTTGCAAGTCGTAACTAGCTGTAACTAATTGATAAGATTATCAAATAGAAAATATGGTGAAATGATTCAAATTTTTAGAGCTTTATGTAAGAAACTGTGTTGTACATGTTTGGGGAATTTGAGAAGAAAATAAAGAAACGTTAATTTAAAAATTGTTATATTCGCTATATGTTTAAGAAGTAATCTTAACAATTATATAACTGCTATCTTTAGTTAAATGGTGGAACAGTTTTTATGCGGAAATTATTTGAGATAAAAAAATGTTGAATTAAATTAAAGTTTATTTTTATATTTGTGTATGTACAATCTATTTACTTTAACTCCCACTCTCTGATGTCTGGTTAATGTTTTATTTGGTGTGTACTAATATAAATATATCGATTAATTCGTTTAAATCGATCTGTTTTTCAGGTAAACCGTAAACCTGTTTTTCACCGAAAACATTAACACATACCGTGCAGTAATATGCTTAAGATATCGATGGAGTAAAAATAAAAACAAATAAAACAAAAAATTGGAAACTTTGAAAAAGTAAACGATGCGAGCTGAAGCAATTTCGATTAACTTGATTCGCGGTTTATGCATAAATATACTTGCGGTTTATGCATAAATACTATGTTGCTCATTAAATCAAATTTTAACGATAATTTATTTTGAACAATTTTCAAGACCAAATTCATAGAAAAACAGGTTTCGCTATCACCACTCAAATAGAACATTTAGATTTTTATAAAAGCTTAAGAGTTTGGTGTTACCTTTTGATTTACAGGTAAACGACATTAAAATGTTGTTTCAGGGAAGCCGGTTTTGTAATTTTGTTTTAATATTGAAGTTATATTTATTATTTGCATCAATTCTGTTGTTCATATACATATATTTAAACTTGAAAATAAAAGGCATACAAGCTTTGAGGAAATTACTTAATATCAAATTTAACGCATTCGTGTCAACAAAATATTGAAATTTAGAGCAACAGACTTTGCGTTGCGAAGGATTGTGGCGAAAGCCATAATAAATAATAATGAACTCAATGTGGTCGTCGGTAGGTACAAACTACTTTAGTTGTTCGCTAGTTTTGGAAAATGTTAATTTTAGCAGTTTATAATTAGTTCATGGCCTATAATCCTGTTAATTTCAAATTAATTATGGGAAAATATTTAATAAATCAATGTGTTCTAATCGTCAAACTGAGTAAGAGACGGCTATGAAGAAATTGGCTATGAAGAAATTAAGCACAAGTCTGCAGCAACAACGTACTAGAAAATCAACTGCAAACATTGCTGTTCTAAAAAATATTCAAAACAAGCCATGTTGTTCAATTTGACGCCTTGCTTGATAAATAACCATTTGAATCCGTATAGCATTTGTATCCATTTTTAAGATTTAGTTGGCAAAAGAGGTCATTGACAAGAGAGCTTTCACACGAATATTTACGAGCGGTACATATACTAATAAAATGTAACAGCTTGCTCTTGATATCACTATTTTACAAGCCAAACACATAACGAACGATGAACCGAAATGCATTTAAATAAACAAAATAGTAAGTTCTGAGTAATATAAAATCCATAGATTATTTGTCAACCACCGTTGCATAAATTTAAAGTGACAGTGTAATGCGATATGTAGTTCTAGAGGGATTCATAGGCTTTTTTTTTTAAATGGAATTATGTTTTTTACAAAATAGAAACAAACTATAGGCGAATGTGAAAGCATTCGTTTATTGGGCGTCACAATTTTCAACGAATTACTCTGGAAAAGTCATACAATGGTGATGGCAAATAGCGCATCGAAAAAACTCGCCCTCCTCAATAGATGTAAACATATTTAACTGTGTATCAATTGCTCTACATTTATAAGTCCTATATTCGTCCTTACATGAAGTCTTGTTGTGCGAGTTTGGGTTGCTGAATCTGTTCCCATCCTGGCTCTTTTTGGATATGAAATCGAAATTTAATATCAAACCTTGATTCCCTACAACATCGTAGGACTGTTGCTGATCTCGTGTTTTTTTATAAATATCGTCACCAGCAGCGCTTGGATGAAATCCGATCCATCATCTACCTCAAACAAATAATTTTCCCATTTTTCTCGTCGATCAGTTAGTCGTCGAACAGTCATAGTGACAGAATGCAAGGGGACTTCTTTGCCCGTACAAAGTAAAAGGTATCTGTGTTGTCGACAGCATTAAAATAATAACCCTATACAACGGATTCTCTATGGAATTATAGAAAACATATATATATATCAAGGTCAAAGTATACACAGCATGACACTCCAACTAAATATAAATCGTTTATAAATAAACCTGAAATACAGCTACGGTCAACAAGTTGGTTAATCTTTATATTTTCTAAAAGTTACAGGACAAATGGATAGGACTTTGAGATAATCAACTCAAAGGATAAAATGGACATCAAGCCT
>OY856188.1:93165876-93312991 GCA_963693315.1 Diogma glabrata | reverse complement strand
TATCCCGAAGAATATATAAAAAAATTAGCTTTTATACTTTCACGAAACTTTGGAGGCCCCTTTGAAACCTGCTCCCTGCCAAAGCCACTATGATCCAAACTTCATATGTCGTTAATCGTTCCTACCTGAGTAGGGGGTATGCGCAGAGAAACTTTCAGCTTTTATAAAATAACGAAGGTCTGGCCGTCGCGGGCTCTTACTCTATTAAATAAATTACTTAAAAGTATATTTTTTACGACGTTGTTATACACCATACTTCGTAGACAAGCTTTGCCGCGCTAAATGGCCGAGTCGATACTAATTTTGTCCAACGATGTTGACCCATATCGTCGGAAATACTATGCCTCACATTGCATATAATATATATCAACCGCAGATGATCAATTAACGTTAATCATTCTAAACAATTTAAATTTAAGTTTGCATCTGTTTTTGTGCTCGCCATCTGCTTTGATGAATAAACAAAACTTACCGCAAAGTCTTACGCTAAAAATGGAGATTTTTGCTCGTTAGTTTAAGAAATAGGTTTTGGATTTGGTAGATTAGGTTAGCACCAACAAAATAAAAAAAATTGGAACTAATATAAAAATCAAATCAAAAATGTTCGCTGCTTTAAATAAAATTAATAATGTTTACCGTGTATTAGGATAGATAACTAAGTCAGATAAAAATTTAACAGATGGCACCACAACTCTAAAATACAGTATGCCACCACAACTCTAAAGCACAGTATGCGTATGTTCGGTTGTTTGTGACTGAACTCCTCCTAAACGGCTTGATTGATTTTTATGAAAAAGTGTGTGTGCAATAAAGTTGATCTAAGAATGGTTCATATCTATAATTGGTTAAAAATGGACAAAATGGCGGGGGTCTCCCGAGCACCTGTAAGTTTAAAACTTCAATAACTTCTAATCCTGGCTTTCAATCTTATTGATACTTGATATATAAGGTTTTAGTACTGTTTCCGATATTTCTGCGTACCCACTTTGGATTTGTCACTTCCGGTTTAAAAGTTTTTTTTTTAATTTTTTAAAGGGTTTATCCCTACTATAGTCTACAGTTACAAATCGATTTTCATAAAACGTTGATGTAAGTTAAAACAAAAGGTTTAAAAACGATTTTATAAGCTTTTGGGTACATTGGACAAAGGGTATGGGGGTTTCCAGAACTCCGTACTTGATAATCGAATAATCGATAATCGAACATTTGTACTTGATAATCGAATTGAATGGAGATTGGAAGGACAAAAAACTGATTAGTTTCTGGGCGATATTGGAATAAGTCTTGAGGGGCGGACCTCTTGAGGATCTGTTTATTTGAAACTTCAATTATGCATCAGTTTCTGATAATGGAGTTTGACGAAACTTGGTATATATGCTAATATATTGCAGCATGATTTGTAAAAGTTTTGCATTTTTGAAAGCATTTATTTAAAGCTAATTACAGTAATCATGCGTGGCTACGTGAACGAGCTATTTGGGCCGCAAAAACTATAGATGTCGATGCAATCAATTTTAAAATACAACAGTTATTGCCGGGCAATGAAATATCATTTAAAATATCATTTAAGGAATGTTCATCTATCCTGTTGAACTCTTAAATTCATTGGATTTAACTAGAATGCCACCACATAATTTTCGAGTGAAGATTGGTTCACCAATTATTTTGCTTAGAAATTTCAATACCATTTTAAACGGCAAGTTTCAAGGTGAAATTGTTATTTTAATTGTAATTTTGGAAATGATCCAAAGATGATGATTAGACTCGCGCATCCTATTTAAACGTTAATAATTTCCAATGCGATTGGTATTTGTAATGACTATTAATAAGTAACAAAGTCAAACAATGTGAATTTGTGAGCTGGATCTAGAAACCCCGTGCTTTTCGCATAGTCAATTATATGTTGCGTGTTTGAAGGTTGGAAAACCTACAAGTTTGTTCGTCTATTCCGCTCAGGAATTAGCAAAAAATATTGTTCAGCATATCGCATTAAGATAAAATTAAAAAAAATTGTATTCCTGTTTAATAATAAATGTATATAATAATAAATAATAGTTTCGTTTAATAGCCAAATAAAATTCCAACCAAACTATGCAGCCACTAATATTAATCTGAATGAATTGAAGGTAGAATGTCAATTAGGATCAGCGATTGTCAGATCAAAAGTTATCTACAAATAAATTGTAGGTGGTACGAAGTTCACCGGGTCTGCTAGTATATTATACATTTAAACTTCTATTTTTCATTAAACGATATAAAATTTTAGGGATATATTTCAATCAGTTTATTTTTGAGAGCATACAAAAACAAAAATATCTTCTGAAGCAAGTAAATTTTAAGTTTTAATTAAGCGTCATCTGCAAAAAAGAACGATAACCGGTGTCTCTTACCTATTTTGCTCACAATCAACCAAAACGATGAAAAACTTCAAACCAAATTGTGTACAGAAATGTTTAAGCAGATTTCTGATGATTGCCAATTTATACAATTGATAGATTCATCACTACCTACACACCAGAAGGTACCATAGTTGATGCAAACGATCTGCCACGTCTACCGTTTGGCTCTACATCATAATTATATATATTTTTTTAAATTTCTTTAAATTCATTATTGTTCTTTGCAAAGAACGAATTTTCTAGTTTAATCTGAAATCCGGTAAATCTTAAACTTGGTTTTTATAGGAATATATTGATATTTTGAGCAACTAAATTGACGTTCATACTGATTTAGAACCAAAATCCATTTCAATTGGACCCTCGGTCTTCTTTATTGGTAAGTAATTACTTACCACCTTAATGATCGGTAATTACTTGCCGATCGGTGCTTTGTATACATGACTTCCTATGCTTGTTTTCGACTCAGTTAACATTCAAAACCGCCTGATTGTGCAAAAAAAAAACCAGATACAGAAAATTTCGATTTAGTAGAAAGTTCGTTTTTCATAAATCACAAAATAATAACAGGGATAGTGTACTTTATGCTATGGATTGTCATGCAACATAATCATTCAACCCTAATTTAACGCCACTAATCTTGATATCTTGAGACGAAATGAAAATTTTAAATGAATTATTTTTTAAACCAAACCTTCCGTGCTATTCTCATGTTTCGTAGCTATCGTGCAAAACATTATATTTTAATTTGCAAATACAATTTTTTAAAGTAAATATATCGTCATAAAATGCTAAATAGATTATTATATGTAGTACAAATCAAACCAGTTGTACAAATTTTGTTTTTTGATAATAGGTATTCAAGCCTTCGGTATTTTTGAAAATCAACCTAAATAGTTTATAATCACCTCGCAAGACCTCTTGTACTTTCACAAGAGTTATCGTTCGTTTGAGATCTTCAATCAAATAAAATCATTTTATTTTCATTCCAAACAAATACACAAACTTAATCACAAAATACAAAGAAAATTATAGCATAAGCATAAAAAGCAAAGTATTAAAATAAAAACACAATTACAAATACAAATTAGGTTTTTCAAACCGAAGTATGTAATACATAAATAAAATAAATAACTCATTCAACATAAAAAATAAATAACATGCACGCATTCCATTGAATAAATTTTAAAAGAAAAACAACAAAATCAAACAAAATTTTATTTCAACAATTTCCTTTTTCTAAACACAGACACTCTCCTCCCCAAATCCTACAATTAGCTTATAATTATAATAATTTAAATAATATTGCTATTTTCTTTTGTTAAAATTCTAAAATATAGTAGTAATTCTATTTAAAGCTTTTTTGTTTATTATTATTTATTATAAATAAAACATATAATTTTTTAATAGTATCTCTTCTACAATGGAAATTTATCAATCAATAAATTTATATGAGAAAATAATTAATAATGTCTTTAATACTAATAGTAACATAATTTAACTAAAATATATAATGATTAATACTATAAATAGTGTTTCAGGTTTATATACTAGTTTATGTTAATTCCATGCTGTTTTTACCGTTGAGTATATGAATTTTACTTTAAAATAAAATAATATAAAAATGTAGTTTTTTTGTGTTAGAGTTATATAAATTTGTTAATTGTGAAGATGAAAATTGTAATTTACATGTTTTGAAAGTGAGTGTATACAATGAAATTAATTAGTTTTTGTTACATATATAATAGTTGAATTAAATAAAAAACAATCCCAACATTTTCCCAATGAACCAATAATTAACAATTTCATCCCTAAACTTTTTGTTGTTATTTCTCCTAAATGTTGTCATCCGGCAACAATTAAAAGTTTCCAAACTTTAAGGAAGATGATAACAAAAAATAATAAATTTATTACATCAAACGAAATAAGAAAAGATTGATAGTCCTCTGAAAATTGTTTACCATCCTCCCAAGTTGCAATGCTCCAACTTATGATCTTAGTTCTTCATTCTCCGGTTTAAACTATTCGATCATTTCTTTTAGCTTTCTAACTTCTAGTAGAATTCAAAAAATATTTTAAAAAATAGATATCTATAAAATGTTTTTAGTAAATAGTCGGGCAACACATTTGGTTCCACTTACCATAAGAAGATCACTTATCATCGATTGATGATTTTCGAATGTAATTAAAGGAAACAAATTATCCTTAAATTAAAATTTTTAACACAAAATAACTGAACATAACCACAAATTTGTTTTGGATTTAACCACAAAGTTTTGAAAACATTTTTAGGATTATGCGAAAACGACAAACGAAACGGTCATTTTTCTAAAATTTACAATTTGAAAAATTAATGAAAGAACAACGACAGTTGCTATTTATTGTTGATACCAATTTTTGCATACCACAATAATAAATAAATAAATAATAATTAAAAAATCACCCAATGATGTAATAAAACCTTGACCAATTGATCATTTTGAGCGTGATCAATTTGATTGAGAATTTTTTCTTGTCAAATTCGAAAATAGGACTCGATATGTTTATTTTTTAAAGTTGAAAAAAAATCAAATTGTTACAGTTTGTGAAAATGAAATTGTGAAATATGTAATAGTGTTTACATTGGAATTTTCTACAATTAACCGATCGAGTTTCTTGGGTGATAAAAGGAATACTAAAGATATAGATCATTGCTGGTGTATTAATTGGTGGATTGGACAACTCTATTGGCAATTAAATTTGCAAGGAATTAGGTATACCGTGTCGAGAGGTAGGTTCTGGGATAAATTCGTAAAAATATAAATCATCTTATGTGTCAGTACATTGTCTTTTCGACTACTTTTGAGCCGAGTTGCGGATCACGCACACCATAGATGAGTGAATGGTTTTTGACTGCATTCCATGATCCTATATACAGTTGATACTGTTTGGGGTGTCTCCAAAATGATATATCTGTCTCATTGTCGAGGGATTCGATCAGATGGCTACCACCGATTCCAACTTTTCAGCCAGTACAGCCAACAAACTTAAATCATTTTTTACTAATTCTCTTAATTATTGTCAATCAGAATATAGGTAATGGAAACGATGGAGCTCTAAAGCAACTTGTTCAAAACCAAATTATTAAAACGAGAAATGAATATGATGCGAGCAAGCTCTAATTTTTATAATGAAGGATCGAAAATATCTATTGGGATCATGAACATTTTTTTATTTACCAACAGAAAAACAAGATACATAGCTGATTCATTTCTTAAAAGTGAATGAAAAGGCAACAGAACTCATGACTTTCCATTAATGATATAAGGACCATATTTTCAAATCATATTTTCAAACTACTTATACTGAATACTAATACAAACAACTTTAGTTGCTAATATTTAAATTATGATTACTTCTTAATATTATATATACGCCTAGATTCACCGTTGTCAATTAAGTTAAATTTAGCAAATAGGACTTTTAAATTAGCAAAATTGCTTCTTTGGTAATCGGTGCTGATTATCTTAAAATAATTGTAATTTTGTCTATTGTAATTTTTACTTTTAATATTTTGCTACTATTTGCTATATGCTTCAATTGCAGATCACATATAGTTAAACTGCAGTGATCAGATGTTAACTATAAATACAAAATAAATAAAGAAAGAAAATGTTTAATTTTCAAAGAACTTAATTTATATATTGAGCTATCAGAACCGGTTAGGCCACTTAACTGACAATGGTAAAACTAGCCCTTAAACTATTTTTAAAATATTAATTGTTAGAATTTTGATTTACTATTATAAAATACAAATAATTTAGCAAAATAATACAAAAACAAATCCCAATAAACCAATAAAACTATATTACAACTTACGCCACAATATGAACATAAAAATTAGCGACTTATTAACAAAATAAATATTTATTTACAATATATAAATCCAGCACCACAAAACAAGCGACCAGCATTAATTTTTATCATCATGAAAAATAAAATAATTTGATGTTAATCGCATACAAAAGTAAAATAACTATATGATAATTTCATAATAATAAAACCGGAAAAAATTACTCAATTACCCAAAATAATAATCATTTTTTATTAAACCAGAAAATACAATACAATAAAATTAAAAAATAACATACCTTGCATAAGTATTACTGTTGATTGCAATTGAATCATTCCCAGATACGGTTACATACTTTTGAATAAACTAAAATTAAAAAAAATAAAATATTTAAATATATTTGATTGATGGGCGATGGAAATTTAGAGATGTTTGATGATGATATCGTCGCTTTAATAATGAAACAACGTATTCGCAAAAGTGTAGTTTCGAGATAATTGGGTTTAAAGATTTTTCGATTTTCCGATTTTCGTAAACTCGGCAGCACTATTGAATGAATAAAGATATCGGAAAAAAAATTTCTACCAATTAATCTTGACTAATTTCTCCACAGCATATTAAAATTTCACTTTGGTACCTGCTGGCTTTTCTACCTAAAAACAGGTGAAAAGTCAATCAGGTACCTTATACGTTATTTCATATTTCATATACGTTATTTCATTTTGCATGGAAGTACGATTAAGCCTAAAACTAATTATTATTGAACTAACGCATAATATTCTTACAATTTTTTATTTATATGAACCGGCATATCATGTAGTAATGAATGATGCTTATACAATATTTTAGATTTACCATTTCGTGTGGCGATCGTAATGTATGTAAAGTATACGACATTGATTTTACCCAAGTTATTATTCTGTAGGAATTGAAATATCGTACATGCATTTACGCTGTTTCAAAATTTAACCAAATTCAAATTTGCATGTACGTTAATTAACAATATATTAATTTTACCCCCAGTTATAAAAAAATTGGAAAATGTTAAAATGCCACTTTATAGACATCCTTATGGGGAATGCAGCGCACCCATTATATAATAACAACGTATATATGGCATACGTTATTTCATTATTAAAGCGACGATATAAAATATGAATTACCCGCATATTGTTCAGTCTATGATTTCCCATACTAGCGATCATATGAATAACAAGATAAATATTAAATGAAATATAACAAATAGCAAATACGTAAACTACTGCTAAAGCTCCGGATGAAAAATTCGCTTCTCTTACACGCGTTGTTACAAAAAATATATTTATTGCAATAACAACAACACATAGTAAAATTGAGACAACTTTGTTTGTGCTAAAAATAAAAATTTATTAGTAAAAACTACATTAAAAAAAAAATCTTCTTACATTCCATTAACAAACTCTCCCATAATCGCAATATTCGATGTAAATGCTATTGTCGGAATTGTTGCAAATGGTAATTGTAATGACATTACTGCATTCAATAAATCATTCATTCCAGTTAAATCTTCTATTCTACTAAAGAATGCAACTAAAAATGTCGGTACAACTGCAATTAGTCGTGTAAATAAAACTCTTTTCCAACGGGCCCATTGTAAATTTAAAAAGCCCTCCATAGCAAATTGGCCAGCATAAGTTCCTGTCATTGTGGAACTCTGTCCAGCTGCTAGTATACCAACAGCCCAAATATATAAAGCTCCAATGCCAAAGGTACACCCTAAAAATAATCCTCCTTTATACAAATCAGCATCTACGTAATCTTCATTGTGTCCAAATATTGTCACAGCTTCTTCATAAATTGATTTATTAACACAAGCATCAACAATTTCAAAATTTTTTTTTCTAAACAATCCATGACCAAATACCGAAACTACAAATACATTTATTATAAATGAAATGAATAAGGCGACACTTGCTTCAACGAAATAATAAAAATTAGCTTCTTTCACTTTTTTTGGTTCACGACGATCGATATCACGGGACTGTCAAAAAACATAAATGTTTAACTTAATTAAAAATAAATAGTGTAGAATGTTTACCTTAACTAAAGCTGAGTGGAGATATAAATTATGGGGCATAATAACAGCACCGACAATACCAACTGCTTGAAGAAGAGCATTTGAATTACAATCACTACACCATGGCACGAACATTCCTTTCACCACTTCACCTTGATTAGGAGCCGAGATAATGTACTGAAAAATAAGAAGATTATGTAAACAATATAATAAAAACGGTAGAAGCAATATTGAACAAACCCCGGTGTGGGTTGTCTAAGAATCTATTTATTAAAAACTTGTATATACATTTTAAACAAGAACGCAAACTAATTTCACACCTCATCTACCAGTTTTTCACTTCAGATAAAAAAAATTTTACTTTTATATTCAAAATTGATGAAACTTCGATACAAGTTTTGATTAGTATGCAAAAGAACTTTTTTGGAATATATCGAACAGTGACAAGGAAATTTCAAGGACTGACACCGAAATTGATGAAACTTGGTCGGTGACAACACCACGTACTCCAGTCCCTGCTAACGTGAGATATCACATACCACTGGCAATAACAGTGAGATATCACGAGTCAAGATGATATCTTACAGGATGAACTATATTCAGTCAACTTTCGCACCATTAATCTTAATTATGGCATATTTTTTGGTGACGGTAAGCTTGCTTGCACGAAGAAACGAGCCTTCATATAACTCTATATATTGATTTTAATCATTAAGAAAGATAATGGATACCGTAATCAAGGAATATGCCACTAGCTGGATGAGTGGCAACCTATAATATTAGTTTTGTTCTTGCAAATTTTTAATTAAAAAATTGAAATACATATAACATAATTTATTGTTTAGTTATTAGTTTTTTAAAAAGAAACATCAAAACAAAAAGAAAAGAAATTTATCCACGACTACTAAAGAATATATGCTTTCCATGTGTATGTCTTCCATTGTAATACATTCTATCACTTGAAGAAGAATGTGACGCAATCATTACATTCTACAACAGTTCTATAGTTTATTAAATATTCCCCTAATATAAAATAGTATATTACGTACCGAGGTGGAGAAAATATGTCATTTCTGTCGAGAGAAAATACAGTTAACCGAGGCGCGTAGCGCCAAGGTTAACTTAATCTCGAGACAGAAATGACATTTCCACCGGGGTTTGTAAACTATATTATTCACAACAATTAAGTAAATATATATTATAAAAATGAATTTTATAATGAAAATATACTATGTTTAATGTTTATTGGCATATTATTGATAAAATCATAGTAGGCAAAATAAACTCAAAAAAATTTTTATATAATAAATTCAATCACCGTTTGTTTCTTGTATTGATTGTTTCAAAATCTGCCGAATATAATTTGTGGAAATGTTTGATAGTGAAATGGATTGTACTCCTCCAGAAATTCGGAATGCTGCGCATACAGCTTCGACTGAACTGTTGCCCGATAAAAGTAAGTCGCGATACATGAAATCGTATCATATTTTCAAGAAATGGAAAAATGAGGAACATTTCAGAAAATGTAATGCTAGCTTTCTTTAGCGAAATTGCAAAATCTAAAAAACCGTCAACACTCTGGGCATCATATCAAAACAACTCTAAACATTAACGAAAAAACGGATATATCAAAATTTTCTAAATTGATTCCTCTCCTTAAGAAACAAAACACAGGATATAAACCAAAAAAATCGAGTGTCTTTGGAAGAAATGATATTAATAAATTTTTAGATGAAGCTCCCCTTGAGGTTCTTATTTATTTTTATTTTTATTTATTAAATTAAAAATTATATATACATAAGGCCTAGCCTTTTTTGGTGTACATATATGTAGAAATTATTATAAAGAACAATTTGATAAAATTTCCATAGTATAATACTAATTCATTTAAAGTAAGCTTACTATAGTTCAATTAACTTAATTAAAAAAAGAAAAAAAAAAAAAAATTTATTTTATATGGGATTCACTTACATATAAACAACAAAGACATCATTAAACGTTCAAAAAAAAAAAAAAAATGTTTGCTTTTTTTTTTAAAACTATATCTCTTCCATGCGACAAAGAACATCAAAGCACTTATCCTTAAATTGTTTCAACGATGTAGCAGCCCGTATATCTGGAGAGAGTTTATTGAAAAGAGAGAACCCATAAACAAAAAATGATTTATTTTTTGTAGTGGTACGGTCTCAGAAAGTGAACATTTTTGAAGTTTATGTTTTAAATTATATCCTTTATTTTATTGTTTTTGTGTTATTAAAGCGCGCTATACACCTGAGTTAAGCTATGCGAAATATGCGAACTATGTTTTTAAAAAATAATGTATATAACGTAATTATAGAAAAAAACATTACGGAAACAAAACATGTAAAAAAGAAAAGAAAAACGGAAACATTAGATTTTTATAAAAAAGCTTTATTCGCATTAAAACATTACTTTTTTAAAAACATAGTTCGCATATTTCGCATAGTTTAGCTCAGGTGTATAGCACGCCTAATTATCGGAATTTCGGGAGCTTGTAGAAGCGACGAGCTTTATAAAATGAAGAAAACTGAAATCGATGTTTCAGAAAATAAAATAAGCGTCACGATTCCCTCCTCGAAAACCTACATATCCAGATCATTTGCAGTGACCAATATTCAATGGATTAATATCTTAAAAAATTACATTGAAATGAACAAGGGTAATGATATAGACAGATTTTTCTATCAAATCAGAAGTGGAAAAATCACCAAACAACCATTTGGGCATACCTCTATTGTACATTTTCCTAAAAAAATATCGGAGTTTTTGAAACTGGACAATGTGGGCATGTTCACTGGGCATTGTTTTAGACGCACCGCAGCTACATTGTTTGCAAATAATGGTTGTGATGTTTTGCAATTAAAACGATTGGGGGGATGGAAATCTAGCTCTGTAGCTGAAGGATATGTAGAGAATTCTACGAATGGACTAGGAAAAATTGCAAACATGTCATCTGAGAACCACAATTTCGGAGAAGGCACATCTACCTTGAATAGTTTCACAAACAATTCGGTGCAGCAGTTCAATTTTTCGTCTGATCAGAAACAGGGATTGTCATTGACAATAAACGGTCATGAAAATTCCAACATAACTATTAATTTCAATAATAATTAATATCTTGTTTTTTTATTTATACTTTAAAATATTTATAAAAAAATTAAATATCCAAAATGAAAACATTTTAAAGAAAATTCTACTTTAAATTCCGGATTCGGAATTATAGTCGCATATTTTATGAAACTTTTACTTGTTTCTTTTATTTTCTACTTTTATTTGCTAATAATTAAGAGAGATGAAAAAGTGAGACTCTCGTAAAATGTGCAATCGAAATGCCTACTCAGGTCGGGAAGTGTTATTTCCCAACCGGTTGGGAAGTAAAATTTAGCAATCAAGTGCTTCCCAACTTATAAAAAGGTGGAAAACGACAGATTACTTAGTTGTTGTGAATAAACAATATAAAAACTTAAAATTTGTTGGTATAGTAATATCAAAAGGTTTGAACGAGAACAATACATAGATAAAACGCTAAAATTAAAAATTAAAAAATTTTCCGTTGTTGTTTTGTTTGTTTGTTTTCCTATGCTATCTTTGATGTATTTCAATATGTTGATAAAAACTTTAGAAGGCACACTGGAAATTAATCGAAATATTTTGCAGTCGTGGATAAAATAGCATCTTGTATCGCATAGGATGATGGCAATTCTTCACTCGGATGATTCTCTCCACTCGCTGCGCTCGTTCCGGAAAACTTCATCCTCGTGAAGAATTGCCATCATTCTAAACTCATACATCTACTATTCCGTCTATCAACACCTCACAACACAACCCATGTTGTTATAAAATCTAGGTCTTAAAAGATGTTTATGAGTTGTTGTGACACATATCGTAATTCCTACACATTTTATTTTAAAAATATATATACAGTAGAACATCGCTTAACGAGCATAATCCGGTCCTTACCTTATTATACAGAAAAAATTTGAATCTTAAAATGAGAATATAAATAGATCAGAAATTAGCTACCCACGATAGTACTTATCCGCGGACTTGATTCATCGAATCGATCCTCCGGATTTGGTCTGATCCGCCATTCTCCAATAACGTAAAAATGTTCATCACGATCTGCGGCCCAAGTTCGTCGTCGGACCAGATTCTTGTGTTAATAGTATAAAATCCGTCTTAAATCGACAAATTTTAGAACCGCAAACCAGGTCCAGCATAAATTAAATTGATCGGATTTTTTGGTTTAAGTCAAATTTTGGTCAAATTTTGGTCAAAAAAGTTTAGTTTACAATTTTCTTTTCATTAATTTTAATTTCTTGCTCAATAACAAACGCAGACCTACGTAATTAAAAACGTCGAAAAAAAATATATTTGCTATTTAGTTGTCAAAAAAAACAAGGTTTAAATGGACAAAAAAGCTGGCTAAATTTGGGTAAAAAAATATGAAAAAGACAATCATTTCTTATTTCTAAGGTGCATTTTTGTATAGTTCTGCTTTTATAAAATTTTCTATAAAAGGGGATTTACAAGCAATCTAAGATTGATATTTAACTAAAAAATACGTAAAAAATATCACTTGCACGCTGAAACAAATTGGGTGTCGGTCCGATCATTAGGGGAAATATCCGACGGGCAAGTCTGCAGATTTGATCTGCGGATCTGTTTACCTTTAAAAGACGGATTTTTGAAGGACGGACCAAGTCCACGCACAAATCCGGCAAAAAAATCGTTCGTGTACGGTTAGCTATTGAATATGAAATTAGCAGTGTTCCGATTTTTATTTTATTTTGCCATCAAAAAGTTTTTGTCTTCCAAAAAAAACCATACAAAGTAAAATATGCTTCCAGAGAGCTAAATTTTACTTTCTTATTTTTCGCCCTCGAATATTTTAATTATTTAGCTCAAAAGAAAAGAGGAATAAAATCTAGTTTTTTTCTAACTAGCCGATTCCGTTATACATATTTTTGCTTATTTTGTTTTATTCGTAGTTTATGTCCTATGTCGTTGTTTGATAAGAAAAAAAAGATTTTAGAAATTTATATGATTGAATCATAAATTTAGATAATGATCTTTTTGTTATTTTATAATTTGTAAATAATTTACTAATGAATAATTTTGAATTTGTTGTGCATGAATTTATTATGAAGTTAATAAAATTATTGATTGTTAGTTAAAATGATTTATTGACCAAATTTATGTAAAATAAAAATATAACAATACAATTTGATTAATATTTTTCGATTATTTTTATTAATTAATTAATATATTTTGCGAAAACACGTTTTTTATTAAAACCGCCAGAAAACAACGCCACGTTCGATGTGATTGAAGTAATTGCATTGCCAGAAATAACTTAAAAAAAGTATCGAATTGTTGTTGTTTTTGCCGTAAACTTAGCTATTTTATATTCATATCAA
The DNA here is from genome assembly GCA_963693315.1 of Diogma glabrata. Classification (NCBI taxonomy): domain Eukaryota; kingdom Metazoa; phylum Arthropoda; class Insecta; order Diptera; family Cylindrotomidae; genus Diogma; species Diogma glabrata. The sequence goes on along the minus strand of OY856188.1, from coordinate 93,299,266 downwards.
CCTCGCATACTCCAGTCCCTGCTATTGGCTTACGAGTTAATGTGAGATATCATATACCACTGGCAGCATCAGTGGTATATGTCACTGAAACTATCAGTGAGATATCACAAAAATCTGATCGCTGGAAATTAGATTTAAAATGTGAGTAACAGTGATAACTTAAATAACGTCAATAAAGTGAATTAAAATTAGGATGAAATTGGGAAACACTTTTTTGAAATCAGAATATTGGTAGTGGAAAAAACTTTCTTATATTAAATGGTGGAATAATTTGAACAAACCCTTACATAACTAAATGAAAGAAGTTGATGTTTGTGCTAATTTTTAGAAAGATTTTATTGAGAAATATGTATATAGAAATTGTCTACGCTGTTACTACTTATTTTTGAATCATTAAGGAAAACTCGAGTAAGAGGATTTTAAACCGGTCAGGATCTCTTTCTTTTTTTCGTCACAGTGCATTTTGTAAAGTTGATTCTGTAACACACACGATACATGCGTAAAACTGCTGTTTAATCATACCTCTTATATAAAGAATACAATGTCAAAACACATGCTGCAAATTAAATTCCCTGTGTTTGATTTTGAATATAATTTTTAGGAGACATCAGAAAGTTTATTCAAAACATCTCTTACAAAGAATTCAACTGCAGTTCTAAAAACGGGAGAATATTATTGAAGCTTTTTCCATCAAAAAATAAAAATAAAATCGTATAAAAGAGTTGACTAAAACCTCTTCTTCTAATAAATATAATTTGTTTTATCTGGAATAACAACGAGAGTGACATGTGTTTTAAGAAAAGCTAAAATCGTTTGTTATAAAAACAAAATTAATTTTCCATCATACAAATAAGTCATTTCAATTTCTTAAAAATTTGATTAGGAAAAAAATTCCCGCTGCGCAAATATTTAAAATGATAAAAATAAATATTGAGTTAAATCTTTTTAAAAATGCCATTTACAACCACAACTATGTCATCTTTTTAATTCCCTTAAACGAATCGTACATTAAATACAACTTAAATCTCAATAACCGCCGATTACTCTGTAGGCATATATTTTTTTATCACTTTAAAAAAAATTTCACAAAAGACTTCCAAACGTGATTAACAATAATGAAAAAACATGTTTTTAAATTATTATTATTATATATTATAATAATAATTGTTGGAAATCCCCTTTATCACATAGCAAATAATATATTATTTTGAAATTTGTTTGAGTTGTAGTACCGATAAAATTTTCTCGTAAAAAGATTTAACAGGTAATTAAAAAATATATCTAAATATTTTTAATAGTTAATTGGTGAGTAAAACTTATCGGTATTGCAAGTACCATAAATTTTAAAATTATGATTAAAAAACAAATATTTTTAAAATTGTTTTAAGAAGTAAAACAATAGAAATATTGTAAAAATCAGTAACAAAACGATATATTACCTCGTATCCAAATGTAATAGCCATTGTTGTGATCAGTAGTCCAAAAAAGAATTCTAACTTTCTTAAACCATATTTATCCAAAAATAAAAATGTAAACGTATCAACAATTGTAATTAACACACCAGCCCATAATGGAATAGCTTTACTGGATAGTAAATATAACGCAATCGCTGTTCCTATTACCTCTTGCATATCGGAACCTATAATTGCTATTTCTACCATAATCCATAGCAGCAGTCTAGGAAATTTTTTATATTGACGATAACATAATTCAGCTAAATGAAGGCCAGTCACAACACCTAATCTAAAAATATGGAAGCATAAAATTGTATTTTGAAATTCTTTATTGTTGTTCTGTTCTTTATTTACCTTGCGGCAAGCCTTTGCATAACTAAACCTAACACTGTTGCACTTAAAAGTACCCATAATAGTCTATATTGTGCTGACACCCCACTTTGTAAATCAGATTCTATATTTCCAGGATCTAGATATGCTATTGACATTAAAAATCCTGGTCCTGTAAATGCCCATAATTTTCTAAAACTAAAACCATCCTGCAAATAAAAAAAACATAAATACGACAAAATTTTATTATTATATTGTATAGTGGCTGGGTTTAATCGGATTACACTTCTGCTTTCGTTTTGTGTATACTAAGATGCAGTTATTGATAACAAAAACAAAGATCTTTCAACCCTTTTATGATAATAAGTTTTATAGCGATTTTTAAATTTGTATATACATACATATGTACATATATTTCTGTAATTTTCTTTTTCCAAGTTAGTTTGATGAATCACAATAAACTATAATAAATAAAATACACAACAAGAAATTAGCGTGTGCTGATTTAGTTTTAGGTCATGTATCACAACGTGTTTAGTTAGTAAATTTATGTTTACAAATGAATTTCATTTTATTGAGTAAAAAAAAAGCTGATAGTCAATTTACAAGTGGTCTTTAAAAGATAAGATGTGCTATTTTCAATAATGGGTTAAATATTTTGAAGATCATATAACTTAGTTTTTAATGGAGAGACATTACTAGACAAATTGTAGGTTTTTACTGCAAATGTCAATATACTTAATAGCATATAAAATAGAATAAAATTAAAAACATTATGTATTAAATGATAAACGACTTAAAAATTTTAATTGCGTTTTTCTACGAGTTTGTTTTTCTTCTGAAAATTGTTTTTTTTTTGTGGGTAACAGAAAACGGATACGAGATTTAGAGAGACTAGAACGAAAACTATTTTTTATGAATATTAACTTTTATAATAACTTTTAAGACCGCATTTGAACTGCAACAAATTGAACAACAATTCGAATATGTAAACATTAGATAACTAATACTAAGTTTATTCGACCAAAACTTTAATTATTAATAGACTAATTAATAGTTTTTTAAGGCATTAAAATTTTTTTTTTGCATTTTTTTGCTTGTTTTTTTAATTGAATGCATAATATTCTAAGAATATTGTGTCAAAATTTCAAGTCGATTTTCAAAGTCTCAAATAATTTTATATCTGTTTGATAAGGGGTTGAAGGCAATTTTAGAATTTTGCTATGCACAGTTTTTGAATTATTGTCAAAAAAGTGCTCCTAAATTTCGACGTTGATTAGCAAAAATATTTTTTCAATATGAACCATTTAAAAGCTGGTGTAATTAAGTCTTTCTTTAGTTACCATAAACACATATGGATAAGATTTAACCTCAAGTAACACTTTTTGTGTCATTTCGATCATATTTACGATGAAACATTTATTTTTAATCTTTTCTAGCAATATAAAGACTTTACAACACAACTTTAAGTCAATTATTTTTTATATTGTGTTACTTTACATTTACGGAACCCTTGGCGAGCGAATTTTCGCCCTTGTCGGATTTTTTTTTTTCATTTTTATTTAATTTGTTTCTGAAGATTTTCTCAGAAAAATAAAACAAAAAAAAAAGAGAATTAAATGTAAAATTCTTATTGGAATTTCCTTGATTGAGATTATCGATCATTGACGTCCGATAAGAGCGAGGGACTACCAAAGGATTTTTCTCGATAACAATTTTTCAATTTTTCTCTACCAACTTTAGATTGACTATTCTGTCAAACGAGATAGTTTATGGACTACTTCGGGGCAATGACAATTCGTTGTAATCTTATACCATTATGCAAGATGACAGAAATCTTTAAGGTCGACTACAGTCTAAGGTAAAGTGGTTCTATTTCCTCCATACGTCTCCTAGCTTTGTTATTATTTGTATCAACAAAAGAAACTATCGACTAACAACATCGTTCTAATACACACAGTAAAGATAGTCACTTTTTACAGTCTACACTATAAACTTGTTCTTGAATAACGGCAATTTTCCACTGACACTAAAATCAATTTATTTTATACTAGACTTGCTTAGACCGGAGGTGATGTATAGATCACAAATGTTAACCCTTTTAAACTGTCAAATATTTTCGCCATCCACAATTTTGTATCCACTTAAGTGAGATGAATTGGTATAGTTATGATGGCGCTTTGTGAAAAAACGATGTATCTTTCTTCATGATACATAAATTCATCAACAGTTACCGTTACCGTTAATAGCATAAACATTTCGAGACTAAAAAAATCAATTAATTTTTTTCGATCAAACGAGATTGGGCCACAAAAAGGGTTTCTAATCCGGATATCCGGATATCGAATTATCCGGATTATTCGACCATATTTTGACTATTCGATTATCCGGATACTTTTTTGCAACTATCCGAATATTAAAAAACGCTTTATTTTGTAAAAAAATAATCAAATTGCGTTGAAAAGTTCAAATAACTATTAACTTGCGTTGCAAAGTTTGTTAGTGCAGTGAAGTGACTACAAGTTTTAAAAATTTATTTACAACTTTAATGTTTTGAAAACTGTAATCATTGAATATTTTATGAAACACTTCGTGAATCTGCAGTGTAAAGATATTTTATTAATATTTATTTAATGCTATATTAATTAAAAAAAATAATGTTTTATAAACTTAAGCCCTGTCAATAAAATCTGAAGTGTTGGCTATTTTTTTTAAAGTTTATGAGAGCTGTACTTCTAAATTATGACTCTGAGGAAATCACTAATGAAATTACTATTGAAAGTGAAGATGAAGAAAGTATAAGTAGTGAAGTGAAATCGTGACTGCAGAAAGTACTTGAGAATGCTATTGCTTTAATTACTCATGTTGAGAAACATAATGAAGGAAGTTCCATATTGCTGAAAAAAGATTTCATTTATTTAAATAATTATAAAAAACGGAGGGCAATTTAAATATTCTATATTGCGTATTATTACCAATAAAACCTACATCGACTGCAATTGGGCGGGTATTTTCAATTACTGGTCTTACCAAGACAAAAATTAGATCTCGATTCAATTTCGAGACATTGTAATAATTAATTAATTAATGCAATAATTTTTCTAAAATATGCATTTTTATAAATGCATCAATAACTTTATTAATTTAATTAAATTTATCAATAATTTAATTTTTTTATTATTATTTATGATTTGTTACTATTTTTGTTATTTTGTGACTATGTATAAAAATTAATAATATAGATACACGAAAAATATACATAAATGATTTAAATACCGCAAAGTAAACAACATGTTTTATTTATTGTTTAATTATCCGGATATCCGGATTATCCGGATAATTTATTGTTTATGTATTCGATATCCGGATAATCAAATAGGTCGGATATTTAGAAACCCTAGCCACAAACAATTTAAATTCTTTAAATAAATCTAACCAGAGTAAAATTCCTTTGCTTTTTTTAGTTTTAAAATATTTTACTTTGCTTCCCAATCTGTTTTACCATATCAAGTAAAAAATTAATCTATTTAAAATTCAACTTTTAAATAGTAAAATTATTCATTAAATGCTACATCTTACATCATTTAACCTTTGAAAGCCGGTTTCATTTTTAAAAAAATCTTCAGACTCTTGGACGTTCATTACTATGATTACAAGTTTAATGAAAAGTAATCTTTATTATAAAGCTCAATATTTATGATAAGTGATATACGGTAAATTATAGTAATCAAATAATGTTGCAAAAAACAAAATCAAAATTATAGTCAAGAGTTTGTTTACTTTATTGGAGTTTAATTTAATTGGTGATATTTATTACAATTTTAAAATATTGTATAAAGTAGATTTAGACATATATACAATAACAAAAAAAGATATCTCACTAGTAACATTGACTTACATTAGTTAATTTATACAACAAAAAAACGATTAATTAATCAAAATTACGAAATGAAATTTTTGAAGTCTAGAACTGTTGATTATATTATTATTTGATTCATAATTTTTTTATGTGAATTATATGGGTCAAACGTTTGTATACTAAGGCAGGTAGCATTACCTGAGGTGCGGTGGTCCTAAGACTAAATCCTGGTTAAAGCAAACATTTATTTTCGTTTTTTTTTATAATCTTCAATAACTAACCACACCTCTATCTACAAGTGAAAAAACCTCAACCAATAAAATTGTGTGAATATATAAAAGTGAAATGGTGAAGTAATTGTGGATGGCAAAAAATAAAATTGGGATAAAGAACTTATCAGTCGATGTCCCAACCTAACTGGCAATAATGTAGGGCGAGAGCCGATACCACTGTTATTTAGTACAGTTTTCTGCCTTCGCTCGTAATTTATAAACGTAATTTATGACTAAACAAACTTGTTTTGATTTTGCAAAATTTATTTTAAGATTTTTGGGAAAGGGGTTTAACAGTATCGATCACTCGTTGCATGACACGATGATAACTTGTCGCCCTATCCCGATGCCAAATACACACCATGTTACCAAACAAGCTAACCTCACGATTAACATTGGTGAAGTGCAGATCATCAATTTTAATTTTTTCTAAAAATTGATAATAAAAATTGAGAGTTTGTTTTTGTGTTTTTTTTTTATATACATATATAAAATGTCGAAATGCAAAATTTGTTGTGAAAAAGTTGATAGAGAAGTTAATAAAGTTATTTGCTCTAACTGCAGTGAAATATGGCATGCATCATGTGCTAAATTTAAAGATACTGATTTAGTAAATTATAATAAAGATAAAAAAAAATGGTGTTGTGCTTTATGTGTTACTCAGAAGCAGGGTTGCATTGATTTAAATCATTTGATTTGAATCAGTGATTTAAATCAGATTTAAATCAACTTGATTTTTTTAAAAAAATCATTGATTTAAATCAATTGAAGAAATTTCTAAAATTTAAAGCAAATTCAAAATAAAATTTGTATTTTTAATTAAATGTATTGTGGTACGAATTTCAACATGTGTTACAAAAACACATAGAAATCTAGAGACCAAGGTCCTACAACAATATGCGTTCTAAGAAGATGATGAACGAGATACGCTCACCATTTTTTTAACCTATACCTGAGTTATCTTCACCAGACCAACGGCATCAAGTCACCCTAAGACAATTGCATATTGCTTGCGACTGGAAATAACTGAGAATAACTGTAAGCCAAATGTTAGCCTATCTTCGTAAAACTTCAACAATAAAGTCAGAGACTAAACCACAATTGGAAATACTGACAAACCCACATAAAATACATGAACAGGTTCTAGAAATTAATCTATAAATAATAAATAATAATATATAAAATAGAGTATTAAATTCAAATCAGCACCATCCGCTTACGAAAAAAAACATTTCCACTAAAAACTATCATTACTATTAAGATCGTGATGGTATTAAATCCTAAACACTTTCCTGATACTAGTTATTAACAATTGTTCCATATGACTTGCCCTTTAATGTCTACATGTACAAGGAACTAATCTACATGCCCAATGAACTTTTCGGACCTGCAGAATTGGATATTTCTGATATCACTCTAAGCAGTGACAAACTATCGTAGTTTGAGAAGCAACGCGTTTGATGTCGCTATAAGAACAACAATCAGTATTTCAGTGTAAAAATCTATATAGTAACTAAAATCTGTTCTTTTACTTTTGTCTAGTCTTGTCTTTCTAAAAATACAACCAAACCTAATGATTTATATATGTATAGTAAGTAGTTAACGTAGCATAGGGAAATACCACTTCTTCAAAAATTATACTACATTTTTTTATAAAAATCAAAAAAATCCGATTTAAATCAAAAAAAAGCGATTTAAATCAAATAAATCCGATTTTTTTGATTTTTTTAAAAGAATCAGATTTTTATGCAACCCTGCTCAGAAGCAAACTGTTTTCAAAGATGGTACTCAAATGACTTCCAAACCACAATCAACGTTAGTTTGTGATGATCAGTTGGGCTCTGTGAATTTACAAAATACGCTGGAGAGATACTTTAACGAGTTTGAAAATAAAATAAAGTTGTTTATAACACAACAATTTACCGCTTTTAGCAGTAGGCTCTCCGACATTGAAATTATTGTAGAGAAATATAATTTGTTGATGACCGAAAATGAAAAACTTCAAAATAAAATTAATTCAATGGAACAACGTTTAGAACAAATCGAAACTAAATCTAAAATAAAATGTGTGGAAATTCATGGTCTCCCAGAAAATAATACCAAAGTTTTTGATCAAGTTCTAGCAGTTTTTAATAAAGGTCTCAAATGCACTGTTAAAGGCGAATCAATTAAAGAATGCTACAGAATGGGTAAACCAAACGTTAAAAAAAGTCGTGGAGTACTAGTACGTTTCTATGATAGAGAAGTGAGAGATAGTGTTCTTAATCAAAAATATGCTATTAAAAAAATCAATGCTAAGGATATCGATGATGCTCTGGACAAAGACACGAAAATATTTATTAACGAAAGTTTATCTCAATATAAAAAAAGTTTGTTCAAGGCTGCCAAGGATGTGAAAAGGGATAAGCATTTTTCGTATCTGTGGATTCGTCACAACAAGATTATGATGCGTCAAGCTGAGGGTGAAAAAATCATATTTATTAACACCTTTTCTGACCTTGGGTCAATTTAAACGTTTAAACGTTTAATTTTTAATTTCTTTTAGTTATTGTTTAAGTATAAATTATAAAATAACATAATATGATTTTTTCTTCTTCGTCGTCTGTAAATATGCAAAATAATCAAATCGATAATCTATCTCAAATTAATCAAAATGATGATTTAATCTCTTCTCAAAATTGCTCTCATAATGATGATATTAAGGTAAACATTAATGATTTTTTAATTGTTCATCAAAATATAAATAGTCTACGTACTAATTTTGATAATTTTATTTTGTATGTATCAACTCTCTCTCATTTGCCAAATATAATTGCATTATCGGAAATTTAGATAATGGATAATGAAATAAACAAGTATATTCTACCTAATTATAAATTATTGCATAACTGCAACGAATCATAACTGCAACGAACCACCAGATCTGGTGTTGTTATATATATTCGTAAAGATGTTACTTTTATTGGCTCTGGTACGATTTTAATGGAGTTTGCAGATTGTTTAAAGGTTGATTTTCAAATAAATAAAGAAATATGTAGTCTTATCTGTATGTATAGATTTCACAAACCTATTAGACCGTTTTTAAATGAATTTAAAATCAAGTTGGAAGGTCTAAGGGATAAAAACCTAATTTTATTAGGTGACATCAACAATAACTTATTAAAACCTGATTTAGCTGATGAATATGTTTCGTTGATGTCATCTTTTGGATTTACATCTTTGATAAATGAATCAACTCGACTTCCAAGCATGACTTGTTTAGATCATATTTTTGTTAGACATAAAAAATTTATAAATTTTCCCTTGGAAGCTGGCGTTATAAATAATAGTATATCAGATCACTGTTTAACCTATTTAAAACTGGATGGTCCGTTATGTGGCTCGAAAATAGTGGCAAACAACCCTAAAATTGAACTAGAGAAATTAAATTTCCACCTTCTGTATCAGAACCTATCACAAGAATCATGGTCTGATGTTTATTCTGAAAATGATCCCTCTGTGGCCTTTGATAAATTTATTGATATCCTCAATTATCATTGTAATTCTTGTAAATCGGTTGAAAGTAAAATGAAAAACAAGAGATTGAAACCTTGGATAACTTATAAATTGTGTATGAATATCAATAAACGTAATAAGTTATTAAAAAAGCTAAAACAACATCCTAAAAATATTAGACTTAAAACTTAAGTTAAAAACTATTGCAAGAAAGTCTCCCTTGATACTCATGCAAGCAAAATAAAATATTATAAAGATAAATTGGCTAACTGTAACGGTAATATTAAACAGCAATGGAATACTATTACTCGGTTCCTTGGGATCGAAAGACAGGATAGTAATATTGATAAACTTCAGTGTAAAAATGGTGAAATATCTGACAATGTGGTAACCATTGCAAATGAACTGAATGATTTTTTTGTTAATATACCGAATAAGTTAAAAGCTAATATGGTCGAAAAGATAGGCCCTTCTAAATATCCAAATTTTGTTTCTACATTCAATCAATCAAAAACATTTTTCTTAAATCCAGTTACTAGTGATGAAATAAGTCAAGTAATAAAATCACTAAAAAATCAAAACTCAAAAGGAGTAGACGGCTTTAGTAATATTACCATTAAACGCATATCAATGTATATAGTTGAGGTAGTTGCCTATATAACCAATTTAAGTTTTGAAACTGGAATTTTTCCTGAGAAGCTTAAGTGCGCAACTATTAAACCTCTTTACAAAACTGGTAATCCAACTGATCCAGGGAATTATAGACCTTTTTCGTTATTATCCGTTTTTTCAAAAATAATAGAAAAAGCAATGAAGTCTCGGATACTTAGCTTTCTCTCGGCTACAAAATTTCTCAATCCAAATCAGTTTGGCTTTCAAATTGGTGTTAGCACGGAGGATGCTTTGATTTGTTTTCTTAAATCGCTTTATGAAGCATTAAACGACTCTAAAAAAGTAGCAGCAATATTCATAGACATTACTAAAGCCGTTGATATGGTTGACCATTCAATCCTCTTGTCAAAACTCTGGGATGCAGGCTTTAGGGGTGTAGTATACAGATGGTTAAAATCATATTTATCTAACAGACCACAGAGAGTCTTCCTTGATAACGTATATAGTGACATTTGTTATTCTAACGTTGGAGTTCCACAAGGGTCAGTTCTTGGGCCTATTTTGTTCCTTATCTATATTAATACATTGTTCGACTTACCTTTTAAAGGGAAGGTTACTGCCTTTGCAGATGATACTTCTTTCTTGTATGAGAGTAATAGTAATGCCGAACTTATTGAATATATGGAAAACGATCTAAAAATTCTTCAGCAATGGTTTACAATACACTCGCTTGTTCTCAGTACAAAGACTAAATCAATGAAATTTAGTATTACAAGAACCCTGTCTTCTAGCTTAAACCTAAAGTATCATTCATTATACTGCATAACCAATAACTGTAACGATCAGTGTATTAATATTACATGCGTTCCTTTCTATAAATACTTAGGCATTACTATTGATTCTCAACTAAATTGGAAAGAACATGTCTCCATTTTGAACAAATCACTGAAATTTTCAATCAGGAATCTTTACAATCTTAGCCAAATATGCCCTCATGAAGTTATTAAAGCTTTTTACTTTGCACTTATTCATTCAAAGCTAGAGTACGGACTAGCTTGTTGGGGTGGTGCGTATTTGTGTAATATCAAACCGGCTGTAATATTACAAAAACATGCTATTAGAATCATATCAAAGAAAAGAAAAATGGAGCACAGCTTTCCACTTTTTCAGCAGGCCAACATTTTACCACTAAGACATCTTTATATATATAAAGTCTTAAACATTTTTTTTCAGAAGATCTGGGTCTTTTCGTAATAATAATAGTAATTTACGAAATTCTGGTCGCTTCATAATACCACGTGCTAAGAAACAACACTTCACCAGATTTTATTTATGTACAGCGCCTAGATTTTTTAATCAAATACCGCCATTGATTAGAACGGAAGTAATATTATCTAAGTTTCTTAGTGATGTAAAAAAATGGCTTATGAGTTTGAGTGATGTAAATTTCCTATTCAATCCTGTGGTTTAAATTCAAAGCATCTAAAAATTTTTTTTTTTGCTATTTATCTCTTTTTTCTTTTTTTAAGCATTATTTCATATATGAACCAATAGGTGAATGTAAAAACATTCGTTTATTGGGTGTCACAGTTTCAAATGACCTACTCTGGAACGATCATGTAATGGCGATGGCAAAAAGCGCGTCTAAAAAACTCGGCCTCCTAAATAGATGCAAAAAATTTTTCACTCCATACTAATTGCTCCATGTTTATAAGTCCTATATTCGTCCCTGTATGGAGTACTGCTGTCAAGTTTGGGGTGCTGCCTCTGTTTCCATCTTGGCCCTCTTAGACTCTGTTCAAGCGAGCTATACGAATTGTGGGTGATCGAACTTTAACATCAAAACTTGATTCCCTACAACATCGTCGCACTGTTGCTGGCCTCGTTGTTTTTTACAAATATCGTCATCAGCAGTGCTCAGATGAAATCAGCGGCATCATGCCTCAAACCTATTCTTACGCCCGTTCCACTCGGCAATCGGCTGCCGCAACCGGTGAAACGGTAAAGATCCGCGCTGTCATACTGGCAGATCGCAGAGAGACTTCTGTGTCCGAACTGTGTACAAATGGAATAGTTTGCCGGAACACTTAGTCTCAGGTGGCTTCAACCCGCAGATGTTTAAAAAAAAGCGTTAATCTACACCTTAGAACGCCAGTTGTTGTGGGACCCAGGTCTAAACCTAGGTCTTAAAAGGGATTTATGTGTTGTTGTGACACATATTCTAAACCCTATTACACAACACATTTTATTAAAAAAAAAAAAAAATATCATTTAAATTAAAATATTTTATTTAAGTAAGAAACAGTTAACAAATTAAAACTCAACAAGCACAAAATATAATATACGAACAAATTTTAACATGCACTGCACTGCATCTTATACTATTATGATGTGACACTCAGTACTAGACACTAGTGGTACCACTAAGGAATGTCACTAATTTCCAAATTAGAATCAAAATGTGATTATATATTTGCATATTTTAAGAATGATGTTACTAGTTATTTGATAATTTCTAATAATTTTGTAATAAGTTTAATCTTACTATCTTAGCTTAGTTTAATTATTAATTTTGTAATATGTATTACATTTTGAAATATGTACCTTAAATCTAACACATGTATAAAGAAACATTTTGGGAAAAAAAAAAAAAAAAAAAAAAAAAAAAAAAAAAAAAAGATTGTGCAAATTTATTTTGGTTGGAACCAATTTTGTGGTACAAACTTTGTTTGACTGAATGAAGAGTTAGTGAATTTAAAATTTCGCCGGATACCTGTTTCATATAAGAATAAGGGCTTCATGCGCCATATTATAATGATGAATTATAACAAGTAGATACCATTAGATAACGTTGGCCAAATTAATGTGAACAGAGAAATTGAGACCAAAAAGATGACAAATAAATAATGGTTGTAAAAATATTGATGGCTTAATAACACCGAATGATTTTTTTATCGAAAATCGATGACCCATTAAACTTGTGAGTATGTCCACTATTGGTCGGATATATTCAATATAAACGTTACATGATTGGTAATATCAATGTTAAGCAGATGAATTGTTGGTATGCGTTATGATTTATATTGACCTCGATTTTCAATAAAAACCAAACAGATAAGTGTTGGAGGAATTTTTGTTGGTTAGGCATTGGCGAGAAAACGGCTAGTGAGGTATTTAATCACGGCATCCAAAAAATTGTAGAATAAATTTGGCATGAGTTAATAAACAGTCAAATATTTTTTTTTATTTGATTTTGATTTTAACAATAATATTAGTCAAAGATCAAACAAATAACCTTCTTCCATAGTCATAGGAAAAACATGCATATGCAACGTCTGTGTTATCTGTTGGGGAACAGTAAAAGTGGGGCACCTTATCTCCCGATACCTATTTAAGCTCTCTCCCTTAACAATGGAAGCCAGTGCAAAAACAGATGACTTAATGAGCGGCTAGAGGAGGAAATTTTCTCTAAAACAAAAAGTCGGTCTGTGACTACTAAAATAAGCTAGATAATTTTTTTGTTGTAATATTGAGCAAACATGGTAAATGTTATTCGACGAGGTAGTAGTAAGGTACGGTTGTGTTGCATGAATGATAATGTAATAATAATTTTGAACTAATGATAAAAAACTGACAAACATGAAAATAAATTAGCGATATTAAATTATAGTAAAAACTACAACAACAAATATGTAGTATAGATAATAAACTTATTTCAGGATAGTGCTCGAAAAAATGGTACATATTTTGTATCCAAAAAAGAAACACAGAAGATAACAAGAAGGTTGTTTAATATTAGATAGCATATATTAGTATTGTATTGCTTAAATGAGATAATCCTAGCCATAAACATCGGTGGCAAATAATATATATCACAAATGTGAAAAAGTGTCAAATACTAGAATTTTTGAAAAATACAAATTTGTATTGAAAAAGTTAAACGAATCTGAGTTTAAAATAGCAAGTTTAGAATAATGCAATTAATAACCACATACATTTCGTGTTCCTTCCTTATATTACAGCTTTTTTATAGCTACATACAACTAATTTAGATGAGAAAATTTTTAATTGTTCACATTCTATTTTATCTTAATAATCATAAGATTTGCATAAAACAAATTTAAATAAATAAAGAATAACTTACCTCATTTATTTCTGGTATCAATATTTTTTCATCGGAAAAATATGTGTGTATTCCTGATAGTAATGTGCTTTCATCAACTGTGACTGTTGGTGTTTCTAAAACTGTTGCACCATTTGATCTACTATTTTCAGGATAACCATTTAGTTGTGATGGTATTGAATCTGTTTCTTCGTCACCCGCTTGATATGATTTATTTGCCGGCATTTCTTGTTGTTAGTATTTTGTTTTTTTTTATTATAAGTTCTAAAATTAAATAAAAATGAAATAAATTTAAAATTTTTTTTATCTTATCTAACATTAGCGTTCGAAAAGTTCAATTAGATTTGGTCTAATAGACTTAAAGGATTTTTAGCATTGACTGTTGACTTAAAACAGATTTAGATATTAAAAAAAAATATTATAATTGATAATACATATTGATATTTGGAATTAAATATGATACGCTTTAAGATAACCAGTTTTATTAAGGAAGTGTGTTTTATCAGTTTTTTTAAACTACATAAAACTATTAGTTTCATTATAAATAAGGAAATCGAAATGATTTATTATTGCTGATTAATTTAAATTATGTATTTAGATTCACATTTAACGTTAAAAAAGTGAATTATTTACGGATATTGTGGGATTTAAATAACATATAACTTCATTTAAGTTTGCGTGATTTAAGTAATCTAAAATGCAAAACCATTTATATTTAAATACATACTACATTTTTGACATCGCTTGGTCTAGTCTAAAATCACAAAATCATTTGACTAGATTTGTTAAAGATGTTGTTTTGGCCCTCGACGCGTATTTTGCTTGCCCTGACTGACCTCCCTTCCAGCATAACAAAACCCAATGCAAAATAAATTAAAATTTGTTTAATGGAAAATCCCTAAAATAATGTTAAAAATTTCCGAAAAATAGGAGTCTAATGACAGTTGAGAATTTAACTTAAGTAAAAAGAGTGATGATGAAGTTTCAACTTCAAAATATCATCGCATTGGTGGCGAAGTGGATAGCCAAAGGATTTGACCTCACTCTGGCACTGATGAGGTTACGAGTTCGAATCCCAACTGAAACACGTAAAAGAGAAAAACAGTTTTTTTTCTGAGATATTTCCATCCTTACCTTTGAATTGAATAAAATTCAAATTACTTCCTTAGTTACTTAAGTTTAATTGCTCACAAAAATCCCGAATAATTAAAATTTGAAATATGTATAATCTTGTGATTTAAATTTTCCATATGTCGTCACAATTAAAATCAAATTTTGTTTGTCTTAAAATTTTATAGAAATTTCATTAATAAATTTCAATTAAATCGCAGTGATTTATAGTTATCGAGAAAATAAAATGTGGCAGACAGACGTGCAGGCAACAAAATCGGCGATCATATCGATAATAGTTGTAAAATCTCATTCCGGTGTTACCGGTATTAAACCTTAATTCTACCGGTATTGCCGATTTTTAGTGAAGGAATGCACTACGTTTCATATTTGTTTTTTTTTTTTTATTTTGTCATTATTTCAAAAGTTTTTGTATTATATTTCTTGTCAGAACCTTCTATGTGTGAATTCTTTGGATGGGCATATTTCTATGTAGTTAACATCCTAATAAAGTGACGACTCACGAGGTTAGTTTCATTATTGATTATTTCCAATCAATGTGACATAATATATCTGACACATGCTAAAATTGTTTGTTATATATATTGTACAACATTGGAAATGTATTTAGAGATATGTTTGTGAGGGATTAAGCACAAGTAACATTTGGAATCATGTGAATTTTCACAGTTCAAATTGATAAGAATTTGTTTTCTCTTAGAATACCTTCTTTGCAAAAGGTTATGATGTGTTTTGTAAGGGATTGCTTGCTTTACACATCAGCCACGATAGGCGAAAACAATAAATATATTTTTATATATATTTATATATTTTATAACTTTAATATTACATTAAGTGTTATTCTATTACAGAATATTTCACAAATGTCTAACAGAGAACGAGAAACTTTACGTTAGTAAATAATTGATGATGAATTTTCAACTTTGAAACAAGCATCACCTCTGTGTTGCAATCAATATCGGATCTATTACTAAAGGATTCGAATCTGTGATTCTGGCGAGTAAATGTTCTAAACCTAATAAGAAACACGAGAATATTGACAAATCTGCAGAAACAAATCTAAAATGAGGTTGCCAATAAGCCGGATAGTGGCATATTCCTTGAACATGTGACGCACTTATCCGACAATGGTTATAGTCTAGACATAGAGTTATAGGAAGGCTTGTTTCTTTGAACATCATCAAGGAATATTCCTTGTGTGCCATCATCAAGGAATATTCCATAGTTAAGATTGAGGGTGCTTCCGTTGACTGAATATAGTTCATCCGCCAGCACCCCTAAGATGTCACCTTGGCTAGTGATATCTCACTTCAATTGCCAGTAGCTATGTGATATCTGACGTTAACTCGTATGTCAATAGCAGGGACTGAAGTACGCGGAGTTGTCACACCAGTAGATCAAAAATTAAAAAAAAATTACGAATCAACAAAAACTTGACTACAATTGCCAAGGATGATGACTGCAATAAATATATTCCCATCCTATAAATTCACACAAAGTACTGTATTTTTAGCAAAAATTTCTATATCACGTTACTATTTTTTCTCTAAACGCGTATTACCGGTGAAACCGATATTGTGAATAACCTCATTCAATGAGAAAAAAGGGGATTTTGGAAGCCATACTTTCAAGCACTAAAAACAACATTTTTCTTGGTTTTTACTAAAGTTATTTATGTGTTCTAATTTATAATTTAAACAATTGTAAAACACTTCATTTACTATTGAAGTATCAAAGAGAAATTATTGTTTGTACTCAACTGACTAACAATAAATATTTACTTTCAACAAGTCACGTAATTATTTTTTCAATTTTAGTTATGGAAATAAAATTTCAAATCTCAAAAACCAGAACCGCGGCATTTAATCTAACGTACTACAGTGGTTTTAATCAGCTGTGCATAATAGAAATGTCTATAAAACCCTAAAAAAGTGCTGTTTTTGTAACGAGGCAATTCAATATAGTATTTTGTAGGACCATCAACATTTTCCTCAAAAATCATTTCTTCCTATAAAAAATATTTTGTTGTTTCGGCGCTTTGAAAAAATAAACCGAGAAACACGCTCTTATGGTGTGACTCATATCCACAATTTTCTTTTTAAAGTCTTGGGTACATAGTTTGTCATATACTATCGAATATGTGTTATGTTGTCAGTGACAGGTTTCACCTTAACTCTAAGGACAATCGATCCACAAATTTTATAAAATTCACAACATTAACAAGTCATTCATTAATATGTAACGAAAAAAGCGGCTTCACCAATCTATATATTCAACCCTGTGTTATGAAAGGTTAGGACTGTTAAACAACAGAATTTGTGAAACGGTTGAATGGAGGGTATCATATGAATGGTTAACTTTTATAGAATATGCAAATTGGTTATTTAATTTTCGGGTGCTTTGACTAAGGTACAAAACCTTTAACTATCGAGTTATACTCGCGCTTGATCGAACATCCAATGTAAATTCTGAAACTACCTGAACGGTCAAAGAGAAGTTATTCATAACTTTAACCGAAAAGTTTATGCATTTGGAAAGTGGCTGTAATTACAATTCATAGACTGAATAACTGACAAATTTTAATCAATCTCAAATTCAAATCCATTTCCAAAACTGCAGTCATCTTTGTTTGTTTCATGTGTTCTATAGATATATCGTCGTCTTAAGCATTGATTGTTCACTAACACCTGTAGTTGATTTGTGATTTCAAATCGTTTGAAGCATGTTGAATGTATTTCTGGCCTTGTTAATGTGCTAATTAATATCTTCTTCAGTTCCATCTATTTTTCTACAACAAATTTATCGACATCCTCGACTTTTATATTCTTGATACTAATTGGTGTACTCACATTGGTGTTCAATCTCATAGCCTTGGTTTTTCTCGTGTTGTTTTGATGCCAACTTCATGTGCAACGGTTGGTAGTTTTCCTATTTATATTGCATGTCTGTGTCTGTCTCTCTAGTACTATGAGGAATAGTAGGGGGATAGGATACAACCTGGTCTCACTCCTCGGTGGATGTAGTATTGATCAATTGGTCCAATATGCAGTTTAAATTTTAAATATGTAGCTTTGTTTTGAAGGAATTCTACACACCATGACCTCAGGGTTATTTTTTTATATTTTCATTCAACTTTATATTAAATTTTAAATAAATGCATTGTTAAAAACGACCATCATTTTTCATTCAAGCAAACAGTATGCAAATTAAATCTTTATTATTTATTTTTCAAGCTAAACATTAAATTAGAATATGTAAATAGTTTCTAATCCGTTATACACAAACAGAACTTGAATCACGGCCTAAAACCTATGTTAAAAATCATTTCCAATTTATTTAAAAAATTGATTCTATCGTGAGCGATTGGCGTGATAACCAGCTTCATTCAAAATATTTAAGGAATTCAATTGTGCTCTTTCAAGGGAGATTCATATTTTCTTTTGATAATGTATCTACTATCTAGAGACCGATTGGTCGACTATCATTCACTAGCGACCTGAAAGTCACCTCACTCATTACAGCTTAGATTCTGGCAATCATGATAGCATCATCAGTATGCAGAATATTACTTCTAAAGGCTGAAAGTCACATAAAACAGAAACAGAATTCCAAAGAAATTTTACAGCAACAGAACTTTTTGCTGTGAAATTTGTATGAAATCCTGGTTCTGTTGTATGGGAATGACCGGCTTAATCTGTAGTTTTCTTGATCGTAGGCATATTCCAAAACTAGAGTAAAATTATGGAGGGTTAACACAACAAATTTCCTTTAAGTAAATTTACCGGAGGTTACAAACGAGAAACGCTTGTTGAAACAAACAACAATTCACCCTAGCTAGCCCTTACCAACCCAAACCCAATAAATCGTGACCCTTTCTTCGTTTGTGTTTTTATTAGGGATTCAATTCCGGTTAAGATGGTTTATGAATCCATGGATCCCAACGCAAATGTACTATGTCTTGAACTCATATTGGGTAATGAAAAAGTACTTCTTTGTGCAGCCTACAATCCCCCATGCTCCGACTTTGTTTCCCTTCTGCAAACAGTTTTAAACGATTATTTGTTAGACTATTCCGATATTATTCTTGTTGGAGATCTTAACTATAATATGTTGCTTGATAAAAGTGAGTGCGTTGCGTTTAAAAATATCCTTGTTAGATTTTCACTTGATTTAATTAATATAGAACCTACTCATTTCAGTTCGACTTCTTGTTCTTTGATTGATCTTGTTTTGTGCAAGTCAAACAAGATTTCATTTTTTAATCAGGCATCATTGCCTGGTTTCTCGCGCCATGACTTGATATTTTTCTCATTTGATGTAGTGCCTCCAAATCTAAGGAAAACAGTTACATACAGAGATTTTTCCAGTATAAATCATGAGCATCTTATCTCTTATTGCTGCGCTCTACCAAGGCATTGTATATATGATCTTTCTGGTATTGATATGCAGCTCTAGTTCTTCAATGATATGATTATTCATATAATGGATATTTTTACACCTTGGAAGACCATTGAAATTAAACTATCTACCCCTAGATGGTTTTCAAATGAAATACGAAGTGCCATAAGGGAGCGTGACAGGGCCTATAATAGGTGGAAGCGGCTTCGAGCTCAAGACCGGTGGGTATCTTACAAGCGCCTTCGAAACTGTCTGGTTGCATTGAAACGTAACTCGCTCAATCATTTTCTGAAAGATCGGCTTGAGCAGTCATCTTCTAAAGAATGGTGGAAAAATTTGAAAATTCTGGGGGTGGGAAAAAGTGAAAAGCAAGTGCAAATTCCGTTTACGCCTGACGATCTAAATCATTACTACTGTGGCTCTACAACAAATGGCTCTTCCCAACCACCTAGCTGTATTTTTTCTAATGTAAGAGACGATAATTCCTCTAATGATCTGTTGTCATTTTGTAACATTGGTTATGAAGAGCTCTATTCCTCTATTTCTTCTATTAAATCTGAGGCCATGGGGCTGGATGGTATCCCTCTTAAGTTTATCAAGCTGATTTTACCCGAGATTGCTTCATATCTGTTGTATATTTTTAATAATAGTATTACACAGTCATACTTCCCTGCGGAATGGAAAGTTGCCAGAGGTGCCTATAGCGAAGGTAAACAACCCCACGTCTATGTCGAACTTTAGACCTATCAGCACCCTATCGACTTTGTCTAAGGCATTTGAAATTTTGCTAAAGAATCAGATGATTAAGTTTCTTGACGAGAATAATGTTCTATGCAAATTCCAATCAGCTTACAGACAGGGACATAGCACTGCATCGGCCTTATTACATATTATTGACGATATCAGGCGTAGTGCTGATGCTAATTTGTTGACAATCTTGGCACTGCTGGATTTTTCTATAGCATTTGATTGTATAAATCATGTGAAGCTATGCCAGAAACTTTTTTGCGTTATAAGTTTTCGCGATCCGCATGCCAACTTCGTATCAATATTCGTATCTGTTCAGTAGATCCCAAATTGTCGAGGTTGCGGGTGTTCGTTCCGGTATTGTGGGACTTACTTGTGGGGTACCCCAGGGATCTGTTCTTGGACCATTACTGTTTGCCCTGTTTATAAACGATATATCCTCTTGCTTGAAAGTCTCTAAGTTCCACTTGTATGCGGATGATCTGCAACTATATGTGAGTGAAGAGTTTGCTAATAGAGTGGTATGTGTTAATGAACTAAACCAGGATCTTGACAGAATCGCTAGTTGGTCTGTGGAAAATGAATTACTATTGAATGCTAAAAAGTCGCAGTCTATTCTCATTTTTAGGAGCAAGTTGTCTAGCTCAGATTTCCCATCTGTGAAACTAAATAATGAACCCATAGCGTATTCTGACACTGTTCGAGATCTAGGACTTATTATTGACCCTTCCTTGTCATGGAATGATCATGTGAATAACTTATGTAGTAAGGTGTATATTACTCTTTGTTCCCTGTGGAACGTTACATCTTTTGCAAGTGTTGGACTGAGGCATAAATTGTTCATGTCTTACCTTCTTCCGCATTTCCTTTATTGTGACATTGTATGGTATGGTATGCAGGAACAATTTATGCACAAAGTAAAAATGGCCTTTTTTTGCATGTGTGCGTTACATATATTGGCTCCGAAAACTTGATCATGTATCGCTGTTTGCAAACAGGTTGGTTAGCTGTAGTATAGGAAAGTATTTCGAGTTAAGAAGCTGCTCGTATGTCCATAGGATCCTGTTAACCTGGTGTCCACCGAATCTTTCTGACAAGCTTGAGCTGGTGAGCCTCGAAGGGTGCGTCATCTGAGACTACCTAATAACAGGTTTAAAATTTTTAGCTCTTCTTTTTTCGTTTTGGGGCTACGAAAATATATGAGTTGCCATTAAATGTGAGAGATAGTACCTCTATGAGTAGTTTTGTCGCGTCCTATAAGCGACATTTTGGTTTTTCAGACCGAGTATGGTGATTGTTCACATGGTCATAATTGTTAACTAGCTGTTAACAAACTAGCTTAAAAGGAATTAAAAGTTTAATTAATTTTATTGTAAATATGTAAATATGGATGGAATTTACAGTTGTCTGAATTTTATCTAAATTTTTTCTGTATTTTTCTTAGTTTTCGAGCTTGTATTTTTATTTTTATTTTTGATTTTTTTTTTAAATTGGGTTACCTGATAGGTGTATTGTATTAAATATAGTTGTTTTTTTTAGTCGTTATTTTTAGTTTTAATTTTAATTTTATTTTGTTGAATGTAAGGTTTTCTTATCTAGTCTGCATATTATGTATTATAAGCTGTTGCAGCTTAATTACAGATAAATAAATAATAAATATTTACCGAATATTTGTATGCAAATTAGAACACACTTGCTAGTAAACTAATATTAATTTTGTGTAATAAAAATAAAATAATTGTTGAAAAACACAGGTAAATTTAAAAATTCGTACAAAATCTTGAAACTGCATAGACCCTATGCACCATATCAATAATATTTCATTCATTAACGTTATTTGCTGACGATTATCAACACATCTTTATAAACAGTTTAAAAAACTCAGTTCATTTTTTAAATTAAAAATTTGAATAATCCCGCTACACTAATTCATTAAATGTCACTAATATATTAATCCGTAAATTGATATTCTTAAAGATTACTTTCTTAACGAATCTACTTTAATTCAAAAAAAACAAAATAACTAAATAGTGTAAAATCTTCGTATTAACTTGTTTTTTATGCAATCACAGTTCATCATCACTACAACTTTTTTTAAATTTTATTTTGATAAAACAAAGAAAACAACAAATGTAGAAAATAAATGTTTCGATAATTTCACTAGTGAATTAAAGTTTTCAATTATTCAATCACCATTAATGATGCAATTAGAAGAATTGGATAAATTTTGTATTTTTTTGTCTGTATTATTTTGACATTTTAAAATTTTCTTTTGTTACGAAAAAAATTACTATTGACAGATAATTTGACATTTTAAACCTATAACTATCTCTATTTTATACATAAAAAACTATATAATAAAAAAGGGAAAATAGCTCCACGTTCAATTTTTCATAATTATTATTATAAACACACGTCAAATTTTTAAGAGATAATATCAAAAGTATACAATTTATTTTGCTTACATTTTTATTTCACTAATTTATCACAATTAATTTAACGTTGAATTCACAAAAACATGTTTTTTATTTCAATTGTATAAACAATATTTAAATCTAAAATTTAGGAGGTGAAGAAAAATGCATTAAAATTAAATAAAATTAAAAATAAATAATAGTAATTAATCTTTATTTATGCTTAATTTTACTACTAGACCTTAATTCAGCAAAATACGAACTGAATTGACTTTAGAAAAATAATAAAAATTTATATCAAATCAAAACTGGGAAATTTTTCGTTGCAAAAAATGAGAGCGGAGAGTAATCAAATAAAATAAAAAAGCAAAAGCATGAAATTTGTGATTTGGAAACTCGTCACAATTTCTCTGTCATGTTAAATAGTATGCTACAACTGTGTGCTGCGTTGCTTTCAAATTTATAGTTGTTTATAATTTTTTACATTATTTTTTTACCTTAAAATACATATTTAAGGCTGTTTTCTAAACGACGACTTATTTGAAACTTATTTATGTAGACTTACTTATTCACCGCCATTTTAAATAAGTATTTAAAAGCTATTCTAAACGATTTAGCATACTTATTTTGACAGCAACAAAAAGCAAATTGGAAAATAAATTTAATTAAAACGATTTATTTGATTTGATCAATTAAAAGAGTTTTCAAAACTATTTTTTTCATTTTAAATTATTACATCAATTTTATTACGAATCGAAAAAGAAGTTTTATTCCTGAAAATCATTTAGTAAACAAACAAAAATATTTGACACTGTCAAATCAAATTAGATTTTTCTATGGAAAAAAAATTTCAAATAAGTCACCTCTTTAGGTTACTTATTTAAATAAGTAAGTCTCCACAAATAAGTTTCAAATAAGTTTTGGTTTAGAAAACAGCCTAAGTAATTAATAGAAAAAATAAATGTGGTAAATTTATTAAATATTTAGTGTTAGGTAGCTATTCGTTTCACTTGTTAATAGTGAGATTCATGAGAGTGTTGCGTATAGGGCGATTTTTCTGTTCCGGTGTTTACCGCAATGGCGCTGCAAAAGGGGGATAAGAGAAAATATTACAAAAATTTTATATGGGATTCCATACAAAACACAACTTGAATAATTTTAAAAGTTATCTAAGAAATTTCTCAGTTTACCACAATTGAACAATTTAAATTTGATTATAAAGTATTATTGACTATATATTAAGCGTAATATATACAATATTATTTTTAAGTTTCTCAAAAAAGAGACATAAAAATTACGAAAATTTCCCATACAAAGTTGTATGAAAAATTTAACCTATTTTCGTACTTGTTTTACGGACAGGAAAAATAAAATATTATTATTATAAATATTATGCTTAATATATAGTCAATAATAGTTCATAAACAAATTTAAATTATTTCATTGTAGCAATATGATAAATTTCATAAATAATTTTTAAAATTATTCAAGTTGTGTTTTGTATGAAATCCCATATAAAATTGTTTGAATTTATTCTCTAATCCCCTTTTTGCAGCGCCATTGCGGTAAACACCGGAACAGAAAAATCGCCCTATACACGCTTTCCAAATTTTGAACTACAGGGTGATGGCTTCAATACATAATGGTTTTAAAGATTTGTCTTCCAGAAAACACAATGCAAGATATTAAGACTGCCGATGTCGCGAAAGATTGTATTGGAAATTCTGATCATTATTTAATTTCATTAGTTATCGAAACTGAGTTACTTTAAACTACAGCTCCCAAACCCCGTAAAATATTTCACTACTCAAAAATGGATAAGAGTGGTCTTCAAAATTTTTTCTATGGTTCCCCTTTCGACCGTCATTGTTTTTATACACTGACAATGTAAATGTTTCTGCTCAAAACTTTACGGAAACCATCCAATTTGCTATCAATAAATTCGCCCTTTCTCCATAGTAAAACCCAAACAAAAATCCTAGAAAACACATTTACGTAATTGTGATATCAAAATGACATCACGCTAAGTCACGTCTTATGTAAGATCTGGGTCATATATGAGTCATATGTATATCATTATTTCCCACTTGTTTACGTAAGAGCATGACATAACAATAATGATATAACTATGATATAAATGTGATGTCTGTGGAGATATTTATGACGTTGTTATGATATAAGGTTGATATCATAGTAATATAATTTTTTTTGTGATGTATTATATTTTTAATTAAAACAAATTTAACAACAATTGAAAAACAAATTTATAACAAAAACACTTACCCGTCAGTCATTCATTGGTCATTACTGATTACGTACCTGCTAGGATTCTATAACCTGCTTGGAAGCAATAACTAACTATACGCAAAATTTTTCAAACTATATACAATTAAAATGGATACACCTCTAGTGAAATTTAACAAAATCATAATAAGGTCATATTTAAGTCCAAATTATGACATCATATCGAAGTCAAATTTAAGATCAGTGTGATGTCATGAAAGCATCATATAAATGATACCAGGATATAGTCATGACGAGTGTCATTTTTATGTCAAATTTACGTAACAGCTACATCACATATATATGACGTTCGTGTGATGTCATATTTACGTTTTGTGTTCACTGGGATACTTGTATTCGAAAGCTGCCAAGGCGGCACTTAGAAACAAACGTAGATCATTTAATATATGGATTCATAACAAAACTCCCGCTAATCGATCCCAATATCTAAAGGCCAAGAAAATATCTAACCAGTACCTCGATTCTGGTTCTGTGAGAAAAAATGAAGTGGAATGGAATTATTTTTATCCACGACTACTAAAGAATATATGCTTTCCATGTGTATGCCTTCCATTATAATTTTATACATTCTATCACTTGAAGAAGAATGTGACGCGACGCAATCGTTACATTCTACAACAGTTCCATAGTTTATTAAATATTCCCCTAATATAAAAACAATATAAAAACTTAAAGTTTGTTGGTATAGTATAATATCAAAAGGTTAATACGAGAACAATACATATATAAAAGATAAAATTAAAAATTAAAAAATTTTCCGTTGCTGTTTTGTTTGTTTGTTTTTCTATGCTATCTTTGATGTATTTCAATATGTTGATAAAAACTTTAGAAGGCAAACTAGAAATTAACCGAAATATTTTGCAGTCGTGGATAAAATAGCATCTTGTATTCGCATAGGATGATGGCAATTCTTCACTCGGATGATTCCCTCCACTCGCTGCGCTCGTTCCGGAAAACTTCATCCTCGTGAAGAATTGCCATCATTCTAAACTCATATAAGAATCTACTATTTTTCTCGAATTTTGATTTCTCACTAAATAATTCCATTCCACTAATTGGTGTTCTCGTTCTCTTTTCAAGATATCGCTATCGTACTAAATACAAGTTCTAAGCTAGTACAAATTTTTGAAAATGGAATTCATCTGTCAGTTTATTTACTAAATAAATAATTTGTTATAACATAAAATTAATTTTAATTAAATTGGTCATTTAATTCCAAAAGTGGTAAATCGGATATGAATCTGTGGCTGTGGTATCTAAGTGTCAATACTTTTAGTAAATTTTGTTATACTACTTTAAACACCTTTTTTAGAAGTTTGAGGTTTGAAAAAAAATCCACTGACTTGTGACTAGACTTTGGATAAGGATAGACTTCTATATTTTTTTCTGAAACTTAAAGTTGGTCAGTGATAGGAATTCCATTGAAAAAAGAATCGATTCTTTAGAATCAATTATACAAATTAAACAAAATCGATTCCCTAAAAGATCGTAAAAATCTTTGATTAATCGAATTTGGAAAACCATATTAAAACATATTGGTAAAATTATCGCAAAAATTGAACAATTTTTAAGTAAAAAATGGACAGAAAATATAAAAAAAAATCATTGTATCCAAAAATGAGCCCTGAGCGAATGCAAAAATAAGAGTTATTTTAAATTTTGAGGCTTAATTCTTGATCTTGTATCAGTTATAATATTTTCCGCATTGGAAAAAAATCATAGAACTGATGTGTGTTTGTTTTGTTAAGAATTTGGCGTTGACGTAATTATTCCCATCCCTTTCTAGTACATTATCACGATTCTAGTACTTTATTTCGTGTTTAGCATAAAACCATAAGCAAAATATGGAGGGGCTGAAATCTCATAGCTAATGAGGATATCAAGACTTCGGTCTGGGTTAAGGATTTTGATATAGTTTTCGGCAAAAAACTTTTATGAGGACATGGTTTTTAGTTTTGGGCTGCGATGTATATCAAACATAAATCTTTGTTAAAGTACAAGTATTTTTTATCTCTGTTTAAAAATTTATTACAAAACTAACACGAAACATCAATAAGTTGCCGGAAAGTTATAATCAAAATTCCAAAAATATTGTTAAATTAAATAAAATCAAACTTTTTCAAAATTCCAAAAATATTCCAAAAATTAGAATAAAATCAAATATTTAAACCTTTTCTAAATTCCGATAATATTCCAAAAATTCTTAAAAATTCAAACTTTTCCCAAAATTCTAAACATATTGCAAAAATTATTACAAAATCAAAAATTAAAACTTTTTTCAAAATCCCCAAAAATTATAATAAAATCAAAAATTTTAAATTTTTCAAAATTCTAAATATATTCCAAAAATTCTTATAAAATCAAAAAATGAAACTTTTTTCAAAATTCTAAAAATATTACAAAAATTATAACAAAATCAAAAATTGAAACCTTTTTCAAAATTCCAAAAATATTTCAAAAATTAGAATGAAATCAAATATTTAAACTTTTTCTAAATTCCAATAATAATCCAAAAATTCTTAAAAATTCAAACTTTTTCCAAAATTCTAAAAATATTGCAAAAATTATAACAGTATCAAAAATTGAAACTTTTTTCAAAATTCCAAATATTATAATAAAATCAAAAATTTTAAATTTTTCAAAATTCTAAAAATATTTCAAAAATTCTTACAAAATCAAAAATTGAAACTTTTTCCAAAATTCTAAACATATTGCAAAAATTATTACAAAATCAAAAATTAAAACTTTTTTCAAAATCCCCAAAAATTATAATAAAATCAAAAATTTAAAATTTTTCAAAATTCTAAATATATTCCAAAAATTCTTATAAAATCAAAAAATGAAACTTTTTTCAAAATTCTAAAAATATTACAAAAATTATAACAAAATCAAAAATTGAAACCTTTTTCAAAATTCCAAAAATATTTCAAAAATTAGAATGAAATCAAATATTTAAACTTTTTCTAAATTCCAATAATAATCCAAAAATTCTTAAAAATTCAAACTTTTTCCAAAATTCTAAAAATATTGCAAAAATTATAACAAAATCAAAAATTAAAACTTTTTTCAAAATTCCAAAAATTATAATAAAATCAAAAATTTTAAATTTTTTAAAATTCTAAAAATATTCCAAAAATTCGTACAAAATCAAAAATTGAAACTTTTTCCGAAATCCTAAAAATATTGGAAAAATTATTACAAAATCAAAAATACAAATTTTTTCAAAATTCCAAAAATATTTCAAAAACTATAACAAATTCAAAAATTTCCATGTCCAATTTCATTTTCAATTACATTTACGTCATAAAAACAGCTACATTTTTTTCCAAACAATGGGCTAAAAATAAATAAAAATCTTTCTTTTGACACACTTGACAACATTTTTTGACAAACTTATAATGTCATAATTCTCAATAATAATAATAAAATTTCATTTCAAACAAACAATTTTATTTTTTTCCAAAAAATTGGGTAAAAAAATAAATAAAATCTTTCTTTTGACACACTTGACAACATTTTTTTGACAAACTTATAATGCCATAATTCTCAATAATAATAATAAAATTTCATTTCAAACAACCAATTAATTTTATTTTTTTTCCAAAAAATTAGGTAGAAAAATAAATAAAAATCTTTCTTTTGACACACTTGACAACATTTTTTTGACAAACTTATAATGCAATAATCTAGTTTTTGATCTCGCATACCAATCCCTACCATTAAGATTTCTCCAAATTTAATTTTCCTACTCGTAAACACTTAAGCTGAACGTTTTTTAAGCCAAAAATATGAAAATTTGCTATTTCTGACACACATAACGATTTTTTTGACACACTTCTGGCACAGTTATCGAACACAGCGTCCTTTCGGATCTGTCCCTTGAGTATACATACCTATTTTTAGAAAAACATTTTTGAAAGCCCTCCAGCGGTTTTCCCTGCTTACAGACAGACATACATTTTTTTTTTTGCTTTTTTAGAATCAGTAGATCCTAAAACGTCGAGAAATGTCAAAAAAGTGGGGGTAAGAATTTCACTTTGAGCTCATGAATGTTATACTTAGGTCTTTCAGACCGAAGTAGTTTTACAATTTATAGAAAAACAGCAGTCATATTTCATAAAAATAATATTAAAAAAATATTTCAAGAATCGGCCTATAAAAGATCTATTCTTTGAATATTTTGACCTCTGTGTGATGTCATATTTACGTCTTGTGTTCACTGGGATACCGGTATACGATAAGTCAGACCACTTCACAAGTCGCCTAAGTTTTACTTGTAGTAAAAAATGTTGTTATTATTCATAACCTCAACAGCTTATCTATCTTTAACTACTTTAGACGCCAGTCAACTCAATGATAAATAAAGAAAATCAACAACAATGGTTGATTTTTAAAATAAATCCAATCAAACAAAACTTCAAAATATTCAATTTCAAACAAATTACTTTTAATTTTAACATAAACAGATTTGTTATTTTTGGTAATTGGTCGCTTTAATTATATCTCTTTCATCGTTATTTGACAACAGAGTCTAGATAATTGATAAAGAAGTACGTGTGAACATTCACCTTATCTTTATAAATATCAATGATTAACTTCATTATTGTATTTTGGAAGTCAATGATTTTCTGCTTGTGATCATCGTATACCACTTATGATTTTATTATTGTTAACTTTTAAAATTAAATTTGATTAATATCTTAGCAATTAAAACATATCTTTACGGATACTCAATATACCTATCTGTATTTTATAGTTTTTAGTAGTAATAGTAACATTTTGAAATTAACACAATAGTAGTTTGTGTAATAAGACGAAATTTGAGAGGCTTATTTTAAATAGGGACTGCGTCGAGCGGTTGTAAAATATAGTTACAATACGGTCTCTTTGGCGGTCGGTTACGCAATTTGTTCCAGTCGAACAAAATAGTAATTTATGCCGATGCGTCAACATATTATAATGAGAGACTATTACGCGGCCGTAAACCAATGGCGGTAGTCGAGTCACGAGTGGGAGTAATAATTGTTTATGACCGAATTCCATAAAATATTTTTTCTGTAGATTGTATGGATTTGCAAACACACAATTTCCATACAATGTCCATACCATGTTTTACGGTTTTCTACATATACACTGTACAATTTCAAAAATCAAAAATATTATAATAAATTTTTTAACTCAACATATTATAAGTTTTGATACTTTAGTTTTGACTTTTGATATATACTACTGTCGATGAAAGCATAGCTTTCGAAATACGTATATAGTAAATAAAAACTATTAGTTAACAAGAAATTGGCATTTTTATTTTAATTTATTAGTGAAATTTATTATAATACTTGTTAAGTTTGAACAAACAAAATTATTAAAATGAAAAATATTATACAAGTTTATTGTATGGAGATTTCATGATGTAAAAGAACTATTTGAAAACATAAGACTTTGATATAAATTTTTGATTTCTTAAGAATTACAATCTACTTTAGCCCGAGTGGCACTCAAGTACAACATTGTTACGTTTTTCTAACCTTACTTCGAATTGGCCTAACTCACAATTCGACAAACTCCATTCCCAAATCTCTTCTGAGTTCGATCACTGATTAGTAAACACAAACACCAGGTTTATTAAGTATTCAACTCCTTAATTGTTCCACAACAACAGGAAACAATACAGCAAATAATATTCCTAACTAGAATATTCTTTCATCAGCTTCAGAAACTCCAAGGCTTGATTGTAGAAATTTCCAGTAACACAACGTTCAAAATAGTACACAAATTATTTCTACTCAATAACACTTTTAACTTTATTCACAAAAACTAATTTAAAAATCACTTTTATAATTTTAACTTTACCGTCGCAGGTTTTACATAGAACTAATTACTAATCTACGAAAGCTTATATACTATTCTGCTTAATTGTTAGATAATTCGAGGTCACTTTTTAGAAACCTTGAGAAAATAGTAGAATATTCGATTACTTTACGTTATGCTGATTTGATTCATAAAATCATTCAATTTTATTTATTGTTGACTTTATTGTTAAAATTCCACGAAATACGACAACAACACTATTCAATATTCATATCATTAATTGGTTGTTGTGTTTTGTTGTGATTTGATTTTTCTGGAAGTCACTGTAATCTAGATGTTATTTGAATGTATATTTACTTTATACGAAAGGCAATGTTACTGTACATTAAACTGGTGAATAATTTTTAATTCACAAGACTGGAATATTGAAAATTTTGAATCATATATTAGAGAGTTTTTGAGCACTTTTGAGTTTTGAGCAATTAAATTATTTGAATTTTTCAACTCGAAAGTATATTTTGGATTTTCTCAGAGAAAAAGTCCATTTTTTCTCTTATACGTGTTTCGGATCGGGATTCGAACACTATCGGGATTCGAACTGTTTCAACTTTGAAATACCATCGCCCCTGTAGGTTAGTTGGATAGCGTGTCAGCCAAAACGGATTCGAACCATGTTACTGTAATCGTCTAGATTTTTCTGTAATTGTAACAATATTGAGTATTGAGTAAGTAATATTGAGTAACCAGTAAATGTTAATACTATGATGCATTTTAGCTTCAATTTTCAAGTAGAGTTTGTCTTTAAGACAAGCGAGTAGAAAAAGTTTTAAATCAAAACAATCTTCCACGTAGTATTTTATAATTAACCAAAATTAATGATTATATAATATATACATTTTGGAGATTAATGGAATTAACATATTAGAAAAATTAGTGTGTGTACCACAAAGCACTTAATCATTCTCCATTTTCCATCAATGTTGTAAATCTAATTTATTTAATTTTTTAAAAAAATCACCCATCAATTATTATTCCACGATTGAAAGATTTTAATTGACATTGTCGCTTTTTTTGGAATAATATAAAAATATTTTTTCTACACCCGTACTATAAAAATACACTTATATGACCAAAATCCGTTTTATAATGATATTTATTTCGATACAGATTTTGTTACGATACAGATTTTTAATCAATAGAAAGAAACCCATAGTTTTTCAATCAAACATGCTATGCATTTGGCGTTTGTTGAAATTTTCGTATGGGAAAAAAATTGAACTTTGAAATTTGAAATTTGAAAATTGATATTTTCAATTCAATTTCAATTTTACCGGGTGTAGAAAAAATAGCGTATGCCGCTTTCATGTAATGTTTATTAATACACTCGCATATACCATACGAAACTCGCCTACGGCTCGTTTCGTTTCCCGGTTAATGCTCGTGTATTAATAACCATCATTACATGATCGTAGCATAATATACTATTTTAAAAAATTTAATTATTATTTCCTTTTGCGAATTTCCACGTTCAGTTGTATAATGATTGATGAATAATCTATTCAGGGGATTATTTGATTTTCATATTTTAAAACGCTTGATATTAATAAGATAAATAAAATCGGTTTACTACTATATTATATACTATATACTATCTACACTCTACAGTATAGTTTATTAAAAATAGATTTGACGTCAGTTCTTAAAATTATGTTACTTTTTCAAAATAAATCAATCGTTCAAATCAAGCACGTTCAATATTTGAGATTAGATAGACATATATAAAGTGAGTTTAAAGTCGAGTATTAAATAATGTCAGACAGTGCCAGTTAAAAACTGAATTTTTACGTTTTCCTCCTTACTCCTAAATCACGAGAAAAATTACATAGATTGTTCATTTTAAGTTGTTAAGAATCAAATTAAAGAGTCAACGATTTGGACTTTCAATTAATTAATGTCGAATTCTTTTTGCCAAAAAAATTGCTCTAACACGCCCCTTTTTGATCTGAAATCAATTTTTTTTGACATTACGTGTTCTATTTAACCAAAAAAAGTAATTTGTTTGCCCTAAAAACTTTTGTTTGAATCTAGATTTTTAGCAAGAGCAAGCATAAAATACAATAAAGAATACAAATACATTTAAAAAATCTGTCAAAATTAGTAAACAAACAAAACGCCATTTACTTATTATTTTTTTAAATAGTGAAATAGCTACTTTTTAAATAAAATATTGTTTAAGTAAAATATTAAATACACAAATACTAATACAATCTTTTAAAATCGTATGTCAGAATAATTCTTTCATAAAATGTTTCAATTGAATAAAATTAAAACCGAAAAAATTAAAAACTAAGATAGAAATTACTAACCATTTTGTTATAGAAAACTTGCATTTCATTCAGAATTTGAAAAATATATATGCTGCAATTTCAAAATAAATTGAACTGTCAATTTGAAATCGTTAAATTTTAAATAAGGCTTATGTATATATGTGTATTTAATTTTTAATGTCGTGTTCTTTGGCAAAAAAAATTGATCTGAGATCAAAAAAATTAGCTGTCAGTTTGTGTTCTTTGGCAAAAAAAGATTGATTTATTTTTTGATCTAGATCAAGTTTTAAAAATCTAGATTTTTTGGTAGATTTTACAAATACATTGAAATATTATTTTTAATTGTCAAATTTATGTAAACAAAAGAAACCCGCCATTTTAATTATTATTATTATTTTGTTTAAAAATATTTTAATTAATAATAAAGTTATTACAAATAAAATGATAAAACGTAAAATCTATCATTTTCAAATGTAAACAGAACCAAACATATCAACTGATAGAACAAAAAGTCACAAAAATTTACTACTACATTTACAAAAGTAGATTGATTTATTTTATGCTGTTCGTTGGCAAGCAAATTATTCAATCTTTTTTCGATCAAGCCAAAGAACACGACATAGCTCTACTCGAGACCACATTTAATTTTTTAATAAGTGTGTTTCTGAACGCAAACAGCTGTCAAATAGTTAAATATTAACTTTACTATTTCGTTTCTGAACGACCGTATTTAAATATTATTTAAATATAGTTAACTATAGTAAAGTTTCGGAACGTACCCCAGTTTTAATTGTCAAGCAAAATATCTTTTTTGGTTATGTTTTTATGTCATAAAGATATTTTTTCTGTCTTTCAGTCAAAAATATTTTCGTAAAATTTAAAACTTGTTACCGCCCCTCAACCAATTAGATGCCAAATTTTTATGTCTGAAAGACATTTCTTTTGCATGTATCATTGCCCTTAGGCTTCGTTAGTCGCGTTTTATCTTCGAACTGGCTGTCCAGGACAGAGAAAAATATTGGTAAAATACAGGAAAATTTTTAGAACTAAATTGTAGCTAACTTCAAGTGAATATTTTGACAATCACCATTAATGTTTGTTTACGCTTTGTATTATATTTATATTATATTTGTTTATTTCATGAAGAGCCATATATTTCATATTTAAACGACGAGATTCGAACTAAAAAAAAAAATTAAATTAAAGATTAAATTTAATTTTTTGTTTTGTATGTATATACGTATGTATATATATGTAATGTTTTTGACATCTAAAAATAAACATACATGAAGATAGTGTTAGTTTCAAAAATAGTACTAAAAATGTCCCATTGTTTATTTCCCTCACCTGTTCTGAACTGCTCTCGATAAAACACAAGATTTGTTGCGAACTGGTAAAAATAAATTTAATTTGCCAATTTATTTTAAAGAGATTAATTAAAATAGATGGATAAACGATAAATATTTAATATTTATGAAATCAAAATTGAAATAATTTTAACTTGAACGAAAAAATATAAATAAAACAATCGCTGTCCCGGACAGTTGTCCGAAGAAAAAACGCGACTTATGTATCGGAGGTTTTGGGAACACACTAAATACATGCGTTCCTTTGGAACAAAATAGCTGCTCAAAGCAGCTTTTGAGTAGATCACCAATGGAACACTAAAAATTTGAAAATTTTTCCAAAAAAACCACACTATTATATTATTATTAATTTTTTTTATTTTGGGCTGATATTTAGATCTAATTGGCCCATTTTATTATTAAAAATACCAAAACAAGTTTATAATCGATCTAAATAAAATCGAAAATTAAACTGCTTTTCAACTACACAACTTGTTCGAGGTAGAGTAGGTCAAAGCAAATTTGATGTCGTTTTCTTTTTACCAAAAAAAATTGGTCTAAACACGCCCATTTTTGATCTAGATCAAGTTTTTTTGACATAACGTATTCTATTTGACAAAAAAAGTAATCTTTTTGCCCTGAAAATAAATCTAGATTTTTTCGTACAGCAAGTTGTAAATACAATAGAGTTGCACACATTGAATAAATATATAAGGAAGTATAAGTACAAACGTACGTGTAAGTACAAAAATAATCGGTGAAGCAGTTTTTTTAATGTGTTCGTTATGTTACCACTTTCTGTCAATGTCATTTCATTTGTTTACGTCGTATTTTAAGACAAACTAAAGAGTTTTTTCTGTATTTTGTTCTTAAAATACAGAATTGTAATTAAATTTTATACAAATTAGTATTTAAACTGTTTTTTTCACAACAATTAATTGTGTTTATATAGCTATTTATTCATAAAAATGGCGTGCTGCATCAAAACATGTAAAAAAATAGTCAAAATTGCAAAGGATTTTGCTGCCAAAATTACATATATCAGGTAAGGATATTTTGATAAAAAATGTTAAAAAAACAATTTAGTATACATTTTTAATATATTTACAATAAGTTTGTGTCACAAAATTAATTATTTTCTAATTTAATTATACATTTAATTTCTCAAATGTAAGGTTGCCACAATTTAAAAACAATTTTGTTAGACACGCCCATTCACAGGGATCTTATAAAGTCATTGTTTGTTATGAAAAGGTTGTGTAATTTAAATTTGAATATGATTTAAATTTTAAACGGATTTAATCTAGAATTTTTAATAGTGAAATATATTGTTCAAACATATATAACCATAAGGATTTTCAATTTAACTACGATGTTTATACATTTTATTATTAGTTTATTAGTCGAAGTATGGTTAAACACAAATTAAAATCAAATTTTGAGACCAGATTTTCGATAAGTTTTTTATAGAAGTTATTTCATAGAAGTTTTGTAGTTAAATAAAAATATTTGCTTACAGAATAGCTTTACAAAACTGTATTCGTAAAGATGTGTTCATTTGTATTGCTGGTAATGATGTTAAAGTGTTTTCAGTGTGATACTGCTATTATTGCTGAAGATGATGGCACACAATTTTGCTTTTATATATTTAATGTTTAAAAATATCGAGAAAAAAATTATTAAAATAAAATTAACAAAATATATAACTTATTCATTATCTTTTATTTAAGCAGGAAGCAGGTAAAAATACATTTTAAGACAAATTTTTCCTAAATTAAGGATTAAGTTAAACGAGAAATAAATAAAATTTTGCATAAAACCTACTTATTTCAAAGAACAGTTCATGCTGCCACCTAAGTTATGTTTGTGTAACTATATACAAATTATACACAGTACCACCCTACGATTAAATACAAACACCATCAAACGCACCAATACTACAAATTAGATGCTTCACTCAAAAAGTCTATTTACTCTTCCTTAGATATTTATTCAATGGTTGCACAAATACATTTACACATCTCTCAAAGGCAAGATTACTTTAACTTAAGCCGCAATTAGACAATTGCAGAACTCTGCAATATTTCTGCAATGGTAGTGTATAAAATATTCATTGCAGAAAAGTTTGGCAATGAACTCATTTTAAAACATTGCAATGACTCATTGGAATGTTTTGCAATGAGTTCATTGCCAAACTTTTCTGCAATGAATATTTTACACACTACCATTGCAGAAATATTGCAGAGTTCTGCAATAGTCTAATTGCGGCTTTAGGCGCGAGTGGATTTTTTTTTATTATTTTTATCGTAATTTAAGAAAATTTAGTAAAAAGGACAGTTTTGATCGTTTATCTTATAAGCACATAGGAAATAAAGCTAAAATTAAAAAAATAGAAAAATTTTTTGTGAAAACAGTGCAATTTTGTATGGATTTTGCTTTTTTCAAAAGCCTGTATCTTGGCCCCGGGGTTGATATACAACTCGTTTTGGTTTGATTCGCTTCAGTGAGTGATTCTATATCAAATAAAAAAAATTCTTGGCGCCTAAGTAAAAGTAATATCCCCAATAAATGTTATGTTTAAATCGTGTTTTAAATTAAAAACTAAAAAAAATTTTTTAATTAAATACAATTAATTACTAAAACATCAAATGACATTTCACAAACACAACTACAAAACTAGATCAACTTTTTTCATATTCTTTTTATGAAAAAAAAGTCACTTTTTCTGCTCTGGCAAAAAGAAAACGACATGAGTAATGTTTTCATCATTTAATGTTTTTGTTAATTAATAGAATTTAATTAAATAATTTTTTATTAATTTTGGATTTAAAACACGATTTAAACAAAACATTTATTTAAACAAATAACTATTTCACTTAAAAAAATAATAAATGGCGTCTTCTTTGTTTACTAACTTAACAGATTTGTAAATGTGTTTGTGTAAATTTATTGTATTTGCAGCTTGATCTGTGGCAAACTTTTAAATTAAAAATTTTTCAATATTTAGTAGGCGATGTTTTTATCGTTAAAAATTTATAAAAAAAAACAAATTAGTTGTAGAGTTCTTGTTTTTCGATTTGAAAAATAATTAAAAAGTTCCCTTCTTTTATTATTTTTAGAACATAATGTACAAATTAAGGGAATTTCTAAATTGTTTGGGAGTGTTGTTGGTCGCAGCATTCGGTTTAGCTATCACGACACATCACACCACAAGTTTTTAAACGCGAAACAAATATTTTTATTTTTATAAATGAATATGTATATTTTATATGTTTTTTTTTCTTTTTACAGTGCCAAACATTCTTATTTTTCAGCTTTCAAGCTACGCCAACTCTGCTAGTGCAAACAATTTTTTAAAATTTTATTTTTGTTTAATAATCGATACTATGGGCCGAAGTTTAAGATCTCTTTCCTTCGTAAGACCCATTACACTCTCCTTTACTACGGGCCAAAACTTTACAACTCTTTCCTTCGTAAGACCCACTTCATTCCCCGTTACTGATGGGCCGAATTAATCACCTTTTTCCTTCGTAAGACCCGCTCCAATCTCCTTAACTAATGGACCGAAACAAATTTTTCGAATTTTCTGATTTTTTTAATTTCTATCCCTAACGTTACCCATATATTACCATAACATGAACATCTCCTAACGTTAACCATCTATCTGTGGACAAAACAGATATGGTCCTTATGGATATAGAAATCAAATCTCATCTAATTAAGCAGAACCTCAAAATATCTGATCTCAAAGGAATATCTCTAACGTTACCCATATGTTTTGACAACATGAACATCTTCTGACGTTAACCATTCATCTGTTGACGAACAGGTATGGTCTTCAAGGATATTTAAAACGACAATTCGTCGTAAATCAGATATTACTTCTCACAGCGATCTTTTTCTATGGTACACGTCTCCAAGGTAAACATTGGTCTCAGTCAACTTTGTACTGTCAGACTTTACCATACTTGTGTTACCATATGCACTCCTTTGCTTTCGCTAAATCTCTGCTTTTAATTTAACAGCTACTTTTCGAAAAATGAATTAATATTCACGTTTATACATGCTAGTATTGTCTCAGTTAACTTTGATCTGTCAGACATTTGGCATCACCGACGTTTCTGCTTCTTGTATTTTAAACGAACCTTTTAACCTATGGTACACATCTCCACAAATATTGGTCTTAGGCAACGCAGCTCTGTCAGACCTATATCTCCACTCGTGTTACCATAACTCCATAAATGTTCGTTTCTTTTTTTTTGCAGAACTCCAATTTGTTAGACCCATAATTTTTTTTGTCCATCAAATGTTATCGATTACTAAACAACTCTTTTGCTTAACACAATCCCTCCTAACACATTAGTTTTTTTAACTCTCTCCTAACACAATTTCTTCTAACCGTCATATGATCGAACATCGAAAGATAATACCATACTTTAGGTCACATCTGAAGATGGCTCGACTCTATTTTCGCCACTATTTCTCAGTCGCACAAAATAAACACTGTTTTGTACAGACAATTGTCCACTCACTTCTTCGGACACCTCCAAACTTTTTCTTATTCGCTACAACTGCTTAAGCAAAACTCTTTCCTTCTTTCCTCCTCAACTCTACTTAATTTCTTTATTTATATCGTTCCATCTTCGATGGCACTAGGGGAGGAGTGTTGTGGAAAACATTTAAATTAAAAATTTTTCAATATTTAGTAGGCGATGTTTTTATCGTTAAAACTTTATAAAAAACAAATTAGTTGTAGAGTTCTTGTTTTTCGATTTGAAAAATAATTAAAAAGTTCTCTTCTTTTATTATTTTAAATATAATAGTGTTATAAGTGTTTTAAGTATTTAATCTTCATAAATAGAATGTAAAAGAAAATTAGTTGTAAATATTAATATTAAACAATGTGGTATGCTGCAATTTTACGTTTAATTAAACGAAGATTATTTCTGGCCTTAATATTTTTATTATCATTAACTTATTTTTTAATTAATGTAATTGGAAATGGTTGACCGATATCATTTGATTCATCAGAGTTAAACGAATATGAAATTAAAAGACATCAACCTTTGATATGGCAAACGAAAACTGAAATAAACTCAACAAATGATTTATCAATTAATTGCCGTAATATTTTCAGAACAAAAAAAGGAGCAATTTTTTGTACAAAAAGAATACGAAATGCATGCAAAAAAAAGTGATCTGACAGCTGCTTTTTTTGCTCTTAGATCACTTTTTTGTCAAAAAGAAAACGATATAAAGGTCATTCTCCATTAGTCTTTTTTCCCCGTCTTTTTATTTTGTGAAATAGAAGATATGAACATCATATAAGTGCGAAAGGAAAAAAGATGAAGGCTTTTTATTTATTCCATGTCTTTTTTTTTACTTTCCATGACTATTTTTTTAAAAAAAGTGATATACTATAAAAAAGTGTTCTACTATAAAAAAAGTCTGTAGAGCAAGACTTTTTTATGAAAAAAGACGACTTTTACACTGAAAAAATATATTTAAAATTATTATGCAGTCTATGTTGGATACGACATTGCTAAAAATATATAATAAAATTAGATATTTATTAAAAATAATGGTGAAAGGTCACAATTCCAATCCTATAAAATATTTTTTCCATGAAAAATTGTGATATTCGTCTTACTCTCTCTTTAGAAAATTAATCATAGTTTCTCGTTCTATTTTGGCTAGAAAAAAAGATGAAAAAGACTAATGGAGAGTCAGCTTAAGTCTTTTTTTCTCGTCTTTTTTATTTTGTGAAATAGAAGATATGAAAATCATATAAGTGCGAAAGGAAAAAAGATGAAGGCTTTTTATTTATTCCATGTCTTTTTTTTTACTTTCCATGGCTATTTTTTTTTTTTTTTTAAAGTGATATACTATAAAAAAGTGTTCTACTATAAAAAATAGTCTATAGAGCAAGACTTTTTTTATGGAAAAAGACGACTTTTACACTGGAAAAATATATTTAAAATTATTATTAAGTCTATGTTGGATACGACATTGCTAAAAATATATAATAAAATTAGATGTTTATTAAAAATAATGGTGAAATGTCACAATTCCAACCCTATAAAATATTTTTTCCATGAAAAATTGTGATATTGGTCTTACTCTCTCTTTAGAAAATTAGGCCCGCTATACACTTGAGCTAAACGATGTGAACTATGCGAACTATGTTTTTTGTATACTACGTAATTATGCCAAAAACATTACAGAAACAAAACATTTAAAAAAAGAAAATAAAAAAGGAAACATTACATTTTGTTTAAAAAATATTATTCGCGTTGAAACATTATTTTTTTAAAAACATAGTTCGCATAGTTAAGCTCAAGTGTATAGCGGGCCTTAATCATAGTTTCCTGTTCTATTTTGGCTAGAAAAAAAGTGAAAAAGACTAATGGAGAGTCAGCTTAAGTTTGATTTTCAATGGAACGTACTAGATGGACAAAACGTACTAGATTATCATGTACTAAATTAATTGAAATATCAAACAGTTTTTGTGCTAATTGTTTTAAGCGGGAAACTACTGGTATTTGGGTTTTTTTTAAAACACAAAAATAATTAATCATATAATATATTTACTTTTATCTTACAAACTATTGTAATATTAGTGCATACAATTTCCAATTATTTAATAAAAGAAAACAAAAAGCGATACGACGAAAATCAAAAATTTTACTTATATGCAC
The DNA here is from genome assembly GCA_963693315.1 of Diogma glabrata. Classification (NCBI taxonomy): domain Eukaryota; kingdom Metazoa; phylum Arthropoda; class Insecta; order Diptera; family Cylindrotomidae; genus Diogma; species Diogma glabrata. The sequence continues at coordinate 93,257,945 of OY856188.1, read as the reverse complement.
AACTAATTGCACAAAGAATTATATTCATTGTTGTTTAAAATTAAAATGTTTGTTTATTGGCACTTTTGTTGATAGTTTTAAACAAAAATAAGACTAAAATATGTAAATTGTAACACTGCGTTTATAATTTCAAGGGCTATATAATCAGTGAGTTGATCGAAATACCTAATTTTTTACACTATTAACCAAATTTAAATGTATATATTTTTTTAACAAACTGAAACAAAACTATAGATCTAAAAAATCTTATATTTTGGTGTTATTGCTGATTTTAAAATAAGACAATAAAAAATTAATTTAAACAACAAAATCGGTAAGAATAAAATAAAAGTTTGAGCATAAACAATATTGTCTTAAAAAAATTAAAACTTGAATTAAAAATTAAAATCCACTTATTGATTTTGCAATTGCACATAGTTCGCTGGAAATAGGCCATATCGGTTTTTACATAAACCTCGCCACCAGCCTTCATCAATCATTTCAATGTGAGAAACTAAATCATCTGGATCAAATGATATTTCATCTTCAGCTGCTGCTTGATAATCATATAATGCTATTGCTGATATACCGGTATCTTCAATATATTGCGATATATCATCATCTGCTGATTGTGGTGCAGCCGATTCAGTTCCATAACTACTTGTTGTTGTTGATGCTGGCGTTGGACCTACTAATGTAGCTGTTACTGGTGTTGGTGCTTGTTTCGTATTAGAAACTGGAGTTGTTTGTGTTGTTGATGGTTCAACATTTGTGTATATATCAGAACTTGTGCGTTTTAATATTGATTTTGTTTGGGTTATTATTTCTGGTTGTGGTGATTCAGGATCAGTTGTTCTAAAGGCAGCTGGTGGTTCTACGGGCTCAGTCGTTGGAACAACATCTGGTGGTGGTTGTTGAACAAGTTTTTGTGGTTTAATTTCTTCTTTAGGAAGTCGAACTTGATCCCTCTGGAAATGTACAAAAAGTTATTATTTTTAAGGAATTGTCACTAGCTTAAGAGTTAAAAAGATGTACCCTTGTAGTAGATTCGGTCGGAGAAGCGGCTTGATTAAACGCAGAAATTGCATTGCCAATGCCTCCTTCTCTTCCTGTGGCAATAGTTGTTTTCCTTGTAGTTGTTTTTGTTGCATTATCTTCACCAAATACCTGAAAAAAATAAATTACCATCACTAATTACGTAATTTATCACAAGGTCCAGTTTCCTAATAACTTCAGTTATATAAGTTTCGTATTAATATCAACAGCTAGGTCAGATCGTAAACTGTTGTGAGAAGGAGCTTTGAAGATATATATGAGGCACATATTATAATCCCCAGTCCACACCAATTTCTATAAAAATAACTTACTTGTTTTTTCGAAGCTTCCTCGCGATCCTTTTTGTCTTTTTCTTCTCTTAACCTCTTTTGTTCTGCCGCCCGTTGTTTTGCTTCTTCCTCAGTTGCTTGAGCTAAATTTTCAAATTTAGCTCTTAAGTTAGAAGGTTTAGCTCCACCAATATCCGGTTTAACCTTTGTATAGGTCGTTCCAATTTTATCTGAGTCAGCTTGAAAACCTAAAGCAGATTTATCCATACGATCGGATTGAACACCAAACTTTCCACCGAACCCTTTTTTATGATCCGTTTGACTTTCATGTTTCTGTACCGATTCCACATGATCCCATCCAACTGCTGATTTATCTTTTCTATCTTCTTGAACACCAAACTTACCACCAAAACCTTTACTGTAATCTATAATGTAGTTATAAATAAAACAAAAGACAATTTAATTCTATTGCATATATGTTTTAAGTGTTTCCGTTAAACTTTATGATGTGATAACTAACCTTTTTGTGATTCATGTTTTTCAACTTTTTCTACATGATCCCAGCCAACAGCCGATTTATCAATACGATCTGATTGAACCCCAAATTTACCGCCAAAGCCTGTGCTATAGTCTTTTTGTGATGCGTGTTTCTCTAATTTTTCTTTATAATCCCAATTCTCAGCAGATTTATCAACACGATCGGACTGTACCCCAAATTTACCACCAAAACCAGTACTGTAATCCTTTTGTGATCCATGTTTTTCCACTTTGCCAACATAATCATGACCCACTGCTGATTTATCCATTCGATCATTTTCTAAACCAAACTTTCCTCCATACCCATAACCAGGGTTCGCGTCTTCAATTTGTTTTTTCTTTTTTGCTGCATCAGATTTTTCTGTTTCAGATCGTAATTCTTTCATACTGAAAATTATCAAAACACATATATAAAACTTTCGATTTTTCATTTTCTAATTATAATTACTCAATACTGCCCGCTGTTCGTCCAGAACCTTCAACAGTTTTGGATCCCCATCTTTGTTCCTCTTCTGTGACATCATTTACAAAGTCCGGATCAGTTTCCCAATCGTCATCTTCACCATTATTTTGTGGTGCATTTGATATATCACGCCCTGCAGATGCTTTCCACATATTATTTTAATACTCACTTTTGTTATTTATTTATCAATAAAAATTTTATTTATTTAGAATATGATTTTGGGAGTGGCGATTTTTTCTGATATCACAAATCCTAACCTATCTCTTCAACTGATATCACAAAATAATAAAAAAAATTACACAAACAAATTTATTATTATCTATGTTTTCGCGGATGAAAAATGAGATATGCAAAAGAATATGTAATAATCTGAGTAATGTGTAAAATAAAATAATAATGATAAAAGAAAATTAAATTACTTGTAAACAAATTTTGCTAAAACACAAATTAAAACAAGATTTTCGACCGACACAGACTACACTACAGGATCAACACAAAACAGATAAACGTCACAGTGAAAGTGTCAAATAAAAATATTGTGTCGTTTTCCATAAATTGAAGTCAGGTTGTGCTAGTGAAATGTCGTATAGCGAGAGACACAATGAAAATTTATTTAGGGTCGATTGTATGAACAAGAATGGAATGGATAGAAAAAAGAGAATAAAGTTTTATCTTCATCCGAGGATTTTATTTTTCGTCGATTGTATGAAGACGGATAGATTTTTTTTTAATTTGTTTTTATTGCAGTTTATAGCAGTGTAATTTTATAAGTGGCAATACTTTTTCTTTTACTTTTCTATTAAACAAATTACAAATTTAATTATAAATTAAAAAACATTATTTCAAAATTGAAATTGAATATATTAAAATATTATTTATTTTACTATTAATTTATACCGAAAAACAAATTTTGGAAACGCAGAAATTTAAATTCAAAAATAACCACAAATTCAAAACAAAATTGTGCTGCTATGCGCATGTCAAGAAAAAAAAACAAATTGTTTTATCCTTTGTTTTATAGAAGTAAAAGTTAGAATAAATCTGAGAATAGAATTTAATCTATCCTGATTCATACAATATAGGGAGCCTACATAAATAGAGAGTGGACAGGTAATTTTCGAAGTGGACTGTTCGAAAAAATTCAATATGGCGGCTGGACTGTTCGAAAGATTTTTATCAAAGTATTAATGTGTATATTATCAAAACCCACGGTATAGAAGCCATCTACATTTTTTAGCACAATAAAAATCGTGAACTTGTAGCGCCATTTTGAAATTAAAACTCAATATAAAAAAATTCAAAAAATCGCCATAACGCTCATAACGCCATCTGGAAAAATAAAACTCCATATAAAAAAAATTCAAAAATATTTAATCAAAAACACTAACCCAATTTTTTGCATATGGCAATGTTCATTGTTTATTGCAAATGGCGTGAAATGGTATGGCTATGATATATCGGGGGTTTTGATATTATGCTATATATTTTTTGTTGTCAATGTCAATATTGCTAGCATGTTTTGCATTTTTAATAATAATAATAATGAATAATAATAATATTTATTTGACAGTAAGCTATGAAAGCTTCTATTTACAGTAAATTACATCACATATGTCTCTTAATATTTACAACTTAATAATTTATATAAACTTTTACTTTAATGTTAAGGGAGGAAATGATTACATTAGAATTATGAAAGATACGTAAACTATTGTATGATCTGACTAGATATGAATTTAGATGAACGAATATCACAAAGTAACAAAAAATAAAGCATTGCCTATTTATTGCTTAGTTTAATGCTTGGGGGATATTACTTTTACTTAGGTGCCAAGAATTTTTTTTTTAATTTGATATAGAATCACTCACTGAAGCGAATAAAACCAAAACGAGTTGTATATCAACACCAGGGGCCAAGATACAGGCCTTTGAAAAAAGCAAAATCTATACAAAATTGCACTGTTTTCACAAATTTTTTTTCTATTTTAGCTTTATTTCCTATCATCAGCGTAGATGTGAAATTCAGAATTCGTTATGCAGTTAGCTATGTCATTTATGAAAAGCGAGAACACCACAGTGCAGTGAAATTATTTCAGATAGAATATTATCAATTTCAACAATTTGCGATCTGTCAGTCAAGTACGAATAAATGAGCCTGCAAGCAGACGGTGAAAAATTAAAAAGAGATGAAAGTTTACGACAAAGTTTTTTATGGTTTATTGAATCAAATGCTTTCGAAAAATCAAGCAGCGCAAGTACCGTGAACTTTTTTGCGTCAGCATTACGGCCTATATCATCTACAATGTGTAGTAGAGCTGCGGCTGTACTATGACTAATATGCTGATTGATGTTTACAAAGCAGTTTGTTTCTGTTCAAATATTGTACCATTTGTGTTTTTATTATTATCTCAAAAGCTTTAGAGAGAGTAGGCAAAGCACTTATTGGTCTAAGGTCAGACATAGACAGAGGATTTTTTACTTTAGGAATTGGTGTTATTTTAGCTGTTTTCCAACAAGTTGGAAAAAACGATTTAGTAATTATGTTATTGAAAATATACAAAAGAAAAAAAGAAATTTCAGGGAGAATTAATTTGATGAATTTTAATGAGATATTATCAAGACCAGTCGCGTTAGATTTAATTGAATTGATAGCAAAGAACAATTGTTCATGTGATATATGTTCAAAAGCAAAATTTGGAATGTTAGCATCAATTTCCGGAAAAACAGGGTCAACATGCGAGTCATGAGGGTTAGATAGGAACAGCAGAGCAGTAATAGCTATTTAAATCATTAGGTTTAAAAGAAATTACCTGGTGTTCATTATCTTTACCAATTCCAAGGCTTTTTACATTGTTCCAGAACATCTTTGGCGGCAGTTCAGGGTTTAGTTTTTTATTCAGATGTTCGTATTTCGACTTCCGGATTGATGCGGTAACAATATTTCTCAGCCGTACATAATTTATCCGGTTTTGATCAGAGCGAGTTCTGGCCCGCTTATTGTATGCCCTAATTCGTTCTGTAATTTTTATTTTGATGTTAATAGTGAACCATTAAGGTTGTTTTAAATTAACATATATTTTCCTAATCGACGAATTCGAGTCGAATTTCGAACATCTCAATTACTAGCATATTGAAATGCTCAAGTTGGCTGTCAATATCAGTCAAGTCATAAATTATATTCCACAGTAATCTTGTACAGTATGAGATAAGTTCTTCAATATTTACATTTTTATAATCTCGAAAAGTTATCTTCTGGGATTGATTTGGAATTGCATCATATGAGAAAAATACGAGGTCGTGATGAGATATTCCGGGGAGAGATATTTGATTACGAAAGTTTACTTTGTTGGTATTACATAACACAAGATCCAGCAAGGATGAGCTGGCTGACGAGAAGTGAGTGGGTTCAGAATTAATTAGACTTACAGAGAGTCCTTCTAGAATACTTTTAAATATTCCACATCCACGTTTAGGAGAAAGCATATCATAATTAGAATTTTGCAATTTTCCACTATAAAAAAGTCTCAATAAAGTTTGAATTGAAATGCACAACACTTATTATTTAAAAAAAAAAATTCCCAGAAACAAATAATTCTATATTACCATGCTAACAAAAATAAATACAAAGCCAAATACAATAAAATATAAAATATATAACGTTGTTGATGATTGTGATGGGGTTGGTGAAGTTTCCTGTATGGATTGAGGCGGTGGAGTTTTTTGTTTATCAACTCCATTCATCATTTTTGGTTCAACACAATTATTATTTACTACTTTATTCTTGTGTTTCTGTTTAGATGATTCGTTTACTTTAACACCACTGATTTCTGAATTATCATCAATTTTTAATTCTTTTTTGTTTTTTTCAAACGATGAAAATGTATTTTCATTTTCTTGTACTTTAAGAGTTTTTAGAGAAATCGCCACTTTGCCGATCTTTCGCTTTAATCAGAACATCACGAGCTAAATATTTACGATCATTACGAATTTGGCCGTTTTGATTCATAAAATTAGCAATCACTTCCCAACGTTGGATCGTTCCAGCCAGGAGTAGATTTACAGCTTTTGTAAGAACTTGCATATTTTCCGATGTCCACATTGCCGTTTTATTAATTACTTTAACTGATGAATTTTGATTAGATGATGATTCACATTTAGTTTTATTTGAAAACAAAGCTCTACGTTCTTCTTCGATTTTATTCTCGATATCATTTAATGTTTTCATAAAAATATTCCGACCACCTTTTAGAAGTTTTCTGTTGAATTCAAACAATTACAAGTTGGCTTACATTTTAAATAAAGATATTACGATGACCTTCAGTTCTACAATCAATGGAATGGAATAAAATCAAAAATAATATTAGGGAAACTTATTTTATGTATCTTAAATTTTGCACGAACATGAGACTTATTAAAATATTTACCTAATGTTTGATAAGCCCTTGTTATACAGGTAAAGTAATCATCTTCTGTTTTAATTTCTTCTTCTTGAGCTTTCCTTTTATCCGGATGATGTTTCAAAACAATTTTCCTATACGCTCTTTTAATGTCATCGTCAGACGCATTATTACTAAAATAAATTAAAGTTAATATTACTCCAATATAAAATTATGATCACTTAAATGTCAATAATTACCGATGACTTTTTAAACCCAAAACAGCATAATGATCTTGATCTTGCCATTCTTTTGGATCCAAACTTCTTAAATAATCAACATCAATAAATATATCGAGATCTTGATCAGTAACCTTTGTCGTTGAATTCTCCGAATTAATCAAACCTTGTCCATCGTTCGAGTGTCGTATGATATTTTATGTAATGTCTACCAACATTTTGTATTTGTTTTACAATTAATGGACTTATTAATGAAACCGTTCCAATATTCCAACTACTATCCTCCATTATCATCAAAATACAGAGATCTGATTGCACAAAATAAAAAAAGAAACCCGCGGTTTTAACCTCAAACACGTGGGATATTTTAATTATAAATTCATACAATTAAAACATTCAAAATTCACTAGTAGCACTTAAAGCACGTAGGATTATAATAACTTAATTAATTATTATAAAAAAATTTGATATTTTACATAATAAATCAACTTTATATTTCGTTATACAATTATAATTAAATGTCAGTCTAAATGTCAAATGACTTTTTTTTGTTTTTGTTTACTTTCGAAATGGCAGCCATATTTTTCGAAAATCTATGGCGATTTGTATGTATTAGTACGAAATTTTGGACTTTGTTTTCATTTTTACAGATAATTTAGGATTTATAAATTTTTTTCTTCTCTACAAAATTTAATTATAATTGCATATTAAGAGGCCCAAATGATTTTTTTGCAAATCTGAGACAATAAGCATTTTATTTAAAATTAACGGAAACTAACGGAAACTGTCAGTTTTAACCTGTCCACTCTCTGTTTATGTAGGCTCACTAACGTACTCCTGTGTACGTTACATTTTCTGCATTAACAAGTTTGATCATGTCTCCGAATTCTCATCTTCAATCCTAGGTTGTGGGTTAAAACAATTTTTTGATTATCGTATTTCCGTTTTTATTTTTAAGCTAATTCATTTCAAATCGCCAGTTTACCTATATGATAAGTTGGACTTTGCGAGATCGGTTCGCACTTGTCACTTACTTGTGCCTTGCAGCAGTTGGAAACAGTACCACGGGTCGCTTTTTGTTTATGGTGTCGCTAATGTATGGAACAAGCTTCCTGTTGCCATTCGGGAACTAGGTTCCTTAGCTAGGTTGAAGATTTTGTTATATAAAATAAAAACAGGCAAACTTATATTTTGTTATAAAACAAATATACACTTTATTCTATCAAAAATGGCAGCGATACAATTCAATGTAACATACATTTCATTTTATAAAAAAGGTTTTTGCTGACAACACATAAAATTGTTACCACATTAAAATGAACGCGTTCGGTAATTTATTTTAACACTTCTCCTTAACAATTTTCTCTGAGATTGACTTCATTACAAAATGTTTTAATTTTATTTCCATTTACAAATTTCGTTAAAGTGTCTGCAATTTGTTGATCGCTTGCAATATGATGGATGACTAATATATTTTCTTTAACCATGTCTTTTATAAAATTCATTTCAACGTCTACGTGTTTCAATCTCTTAAAGTCTGCTTTTTCAGTCACTTTGATACAAGACTGATTGTCTTCGAAGCAATTTATCTGTAGTTTTTTATAACCAAAATCTTCCATCAGACCGAGTATCCATTTTCCTTCTGCTGCCGCCGAAGCTAATGCAATGTATTCTGCTTCAGTAGAACTTAGAGCTACGCTAGCTTGTTTTCTGGTATTCCACGATACTAAGTTACCAAATATTTTAAAAAGATAACCAGTTGTTGATTTCCTGTCACATTGATCATTCGCCCAGCTCGCATCAACAAAACACATTATGATATTATTTGCGTCATTAGTTTTAGTATAGTTTAGTGAATAATCAATTGTTCCTTTTACGTATCGTAACACTCTCTTCAAACCATTCCATAAATTATTTGTAATTATTTTATCTTGATAACGACTGTAATAATTAATAACCGCATTTAAATCAGGACGAGTTGCCATTACCGCATACATTAAACAACCAATCAGTTCACGGTATGGTACTTTTCTTTCCATTTCTGCATCTTCAAATACTTGTAATTCAAACTTGGGATCACAAGGTGATTTCGTAGGATTACAATTTTCCATATTAAATTTCTTTAATATTTTATTCAAATATGTTGATTGATCCAGTTGTAGCGAACCGTCTTCATTACGTTTAATTCTAATGCCTAAAAAATGATGTAAATTTCCCAAATGTTTCATTTCGAATTCCGCATTTAATTTTTCTTTCAACAAATTTATTTCATTTTTATTATTACTAGCTATGATGAGGTCATCGACGTATAGCAGTACATAAGTTTTATTCTCGTTTTCATATTTATAATATAAACATACGTCATATTGTGAATTACAAAAATTGTTGTTCTTCATAAAACTGTCAAATTTCTTATTCCAATTAGATGGAGATTGTTTTAAACCATATAATGTTTTATTCAATTTGCATACTTTATTTTCTTGTTCGTAGCCTTCGGGTAAATTCATGTATATAATTTCATTTAAATCACCATGTAAAAATGCCGATTTTACATCCATTTGTTCACAAAATAAGTTTTCGTTCACTATATTTGCTAACAAAATTCTAAAAGTTGTTAATCTTGCTACTGGAGCATATAGTTCTAATATACTAAAATTTCTTTTCTGCATAAATCCTTTCGCAACAAGTCTTGCTTTGAATTCTTCATTATTTCCGAATTCATCTTGTTTAATTTTAAATACCCACTTACAGTTAATTATTTTAATTCTTTTATCTGAAGGCTTGTTTACAATATCCCAGGTTTCATTTTTATATAATGATTTCATTTCATCTTCTACGGCTTTTAACCACAAATTTGCATTTTCTGTTTTCTTTGCTTCTGTAAAACTGTTAGGAATATTTTCATTTAATTCTATATTTAAAGCCAGATGAACCATTTCTTCTTCTGATTCTGATTCTAAAACATAATTTTCCCTTAAGAAAATTGGTAACTGTTTACTTCTATCACTTCTCCTCAAATCAATATTTTCTAAATCATTTCTAAGTTCTGTATTTTCACTATTTTCATTGATCTGCTGTTCCGGTTCAGTATTAGTAAATTCTTTTTCCATTATTTCAATTTGTATTTGTTTTTCATTAGATTTATTAATATCATTAACATTTTTATTCTCATCAAATATGACATCTGAACTAATTTCAATTTTCTGTTTTTTGACATTCCATAAACGGTAGCCATTATCAGTATATCCAACCATTATGCAAGTTTCATTTTTTTCATCTAGTTTTTTTCGTAGTTGTTTTGGTATAAGTTTGTATGCAATACAACCAAAAACTTTTAATTTATTCAAATTAACTTCTTTACGGTAAAATAGATTAGCAGGAATTTCATTTATTAAACTTTCAGTAGGACTTCTATTTATAATAAAAACTGCTGATAATGCAGCTTCTCCCCACATATTTTTTTCTAAATTTGAGTCAAGTAACATTGCCCGAGTTTTCTCAATTAATGTTCTATTATAACGTTCTGCTACTCCGTTCAATTGGGGTGTGTATGGAGTTGTATATTGTATTTTAATACCTTTCTTATTACAAAAACTTTGAAATTCTGACAAACAATATTCACCTCCGTTATCACATCTTAATGTTGATATTTGTTGGTTAAAATGATTTGTCATCAAAGCTTCATATTGTTTAAAATATTTATAAAATTCTGATTTGCTTTCCAGTAAATAAACAATACAAAAATGAGTATAGTCATCGATGAATGTCAATATATATTTTTTACTATTATATGTTTCCGGAGTAATTGGACCACAAATATCCGAATGTATTAATTGTAAGGGACGATGACTTCTTTGTTTTATTTTTTGTGAGTGTGAGGATTTACACTGTTTACTTTTAATGCATATTTCGCATATATTATTTTCTTTAGTGGTATCTGTTAGTTTAGTTTTAATAAATTTATTACTCACCAGTTTCTGTAAATTAGTTAGTCCAATATGACCAAACCTTCTGTGCCACAAATTCGTTTCATTTTCTTTAATAATTGAGTTCACTTCTTTTACAATTATCTCAAACTTAATTTCATATAAATTTTTAATCTTATTTGCAATGCCAATTATTTCATTATTTTTTAAAATAAAAGCATTATTTTCATTAAACACAACTTCCAAACCAGCTTGTGTCAATTTTTGAACCGATAACAGATTATGTCGTAAGTCTGTTATATACAATACGTTCAAAATTTCTCCATTACTTTTTCTATTGTTATGCATTACAATATCAATTTTACCAATTTCTTCCGCCGTACAGTGTTCATTATTTTTAGCAATTTTAATATTGATAGGTTCTTTTAGTTTCGTACTATTACTAAAATAATAATTATCATTTATTAGATGATCGGTTGCACCTGAATCTAAGTAAAAACTAATTATATGTTTATCTTCAGTTTTTGATTCAAAACCTTCTGATATCATAAAAGCAATTTGATCCGATTCATTTTCATTCAAATTTGCTTGACGATTGAAATTTTTGTTCTTCATTCTGCATTCTGAAATCTTATGTCCTATTTTCCCGCAATGATGACATCTAAATCGAAACTTTTCTTTTTGATCACACATATTATTTTTAAAAGAATTCTGTTGATATTTATATTGATGATTTTGTTTTACAGTAAATGCTGTTGAGTCTGATTGCTTATCAATATTTATTTTTCTTTTTACTTCTTGATCCAGTAATTTCGATTTCACATATTCTAAGGTAAGTTTACTTGGTTCAATGGTTTCCAATGCTGTAGCTATAGTGTCAAACGACTTTGGTAATGTTAAAAGTAAATGACACACGATGTCGGTTTCTTCCATTTTAGCGCCAACGCCTCTAATTTCTCGAATAATTTCGTCGAACTTAGTAAAATGGCTGCTTAATTGATCTTGATCACATAGTTTCATTGTTAATAATTTTCTACGCAGATAAAGTTGGTTAGCAATACTTTTTCGTTCAAATTGTGCTTCCAAAGCTGTCCACATTGCATGAGATGTTTCTTTGTCTTTTACACATTCTAGAAAAGAGTCAGAAATACATGATATTAAGAAAGCCTTACATTTTTTATCCGTTTTAATTTCAGCATCACTCGTTGGTACTTTTTCAATGCATTCTAGTAAATTATTTTGATCCAATACAGCTTTTACTCTGAACTTCCAGTTGTTAAAATTCTTTCCATTAAATTGATGAATTCCGTATTTCGTTTCAGATGAGTTAACTTCCGCCATTTTGATGAAATTTTCTTTTACTAATTTCTATTTCTATAATTTCTGTAATTTCTGTTTCTATTTCTTTTTTTTTATTTCTATTTCTATTTATTCAATTTCTAATGCCTGGGCCCATAACCTTTTGTTAAATAAAATAAAAACAGGCAAACTTATATTTTGTTATAAAACAAATATACACTTTATTCTATCAAAAATGGCAGCGATACAATTCAATATAATATACATTTCATTTTATAAAAAAGGTTTTTGCTGACAACACATAAAATTGTTACCACATTAAAATGAACGCGTTCGGTAATTTATTTTAACAGAAGATTGAGGCTTTTGCTTTTATTAAGGAGAACTTTTGATTTTCGTTTTGTTGGAGATTCCTTTTATTGAAAATTTGTATGAGTTTTTCTTTTAGCCGTATATTTAAAAATTGATATTTATGTCGAATTCTTTTTGCACAAAAAATTGCTCTAACACGCCCCTTTTTGATCTGAGATCAATTTTTTTTTACATTACATGTTCTATTTAACCAAAAAAAGTGATTTTTTTTTGCCCTAAAAACTTTTGTTTGAATCCATTGAATAAATATATAAGGAAGAATAATTACGTGTGGCTACACGAATATTTTTTGAAGTATGTAATTTGTATATCTGTGCGTTCTTCATCCATGACATTTGACACATTTCGTTTTGTATTTTAAAATAAAATGATAGCTTTTATCCGAAATTCTACTTTAAGATATTCAAACTAAACAAAATTTATAAAAATTAAACTTTAAATTAATGTTTTACAAAACAATTATTAGTATTTGTGCAGTAGTTTATTCATAAAAATGAAGTGTTGCATTAAAATATGTACGAATAACCTTAAATACACTGAAATTTGATCATCGAATTTCATATCAATGATTAGAATATTTTAACTAATACTACGCATAAAAAGGGTTTAGAATGATGTTTTAACAAAAACATAAAGTATTTGCTTTACAAAAACTGTTATTTTCTAGTTTAATTTTATATTTTATTACCCTACATAAATGTAATTTTTCTTAATCCATCGTTGTCAAACCATATTTCAAACGTAATCACAGCCGAATATAAGGTGTTCTTAAAGTAATTCAATACGATTAAAATTTGTGTTGTATGGACAATTAAAAATATTTATATATGGAAATATAAGAAAATATTTTATCCAAACATATTAGGCTTTTAAATTTATATGTAACATTTATTATTTCTTTTATTTGTTTTGAAAATATAAATATGCAAATTGTAAACAGTACCACCCTGCTAGAATGCAAACACTATCAAACTTCACCAATACTAAAAATTAGATGCTTCACTCAAAATGTCTAGTTACTCTTCCTTAGATATTTATTCAATGTTTGAATCTAGATTTTTAGCTAGACCAAGCATAAAATACAATAAAGAATACAAATACATTTAAAAAATCTGTCAAAATTAGTAAACAAACAAAACGCCATGTACTTATTATTTTTTTTAATAGTGAAATAGTTACTTTTTAAATAAAATATTGTTTAAATCGTGTTTTAAATTAAAAATTAATAATAAACTAATTAATTAAATACAATTAATTATAAAAATATTCAATGACAGTTCACAAATACAACTACAAAACTGGATCATATTTTTGCATGTTCTTTTTATGAAAAAAAAATCACTTTTTCACTCTGGACAAAAAGAATTCGACATTAAATGATATTTTATATTGTTTGGTAGGCTTAAGGATTTTATTAACGTTTTGACGTTTATTAACATTTTATTATTTTATTAACGTTTTGACGTTTATTAACGTATTAACGTTTTGTTGTAATTATTGTATTGGGTGTTATAAATTAGTATACTATATTGTAAATATTGTATTGTTTTATAAGCTTATGGATTTTTTTAGCGTTGTTGTCATTTTATGCGCACTGAATATTTTGTGGAATTGGTAATATGTGTAAATAAAGTAGATTAATTAATAATTAAATGAATAAAATACAATTTCAATTGCTACTATTAGCTATCTATTGAATAATTAATCATCTATACTAGTTTCCCACCGCAGAAATTTACTATGTAGTATAGCAAATATTTGATATTAGTTTGATTTCTCACCGTTCATATTTTATTAAGATGTTTCGGTGGGAAACCAAACCTAACTTGACACTAGAATAAGTTTGATATATCAAAATACCGTACTGTCAATTTCATATTTGAAATTAGCGTTATAGTTTTTAAAATGAAATTTACAACCCAGAGAATATCAAACTAGATTTAGACCAGCCCTGCCACTGTTTTTGAACAGCATAAAATACATATAAGTTTTATTCTATAACGTCTTTTTTAAATAATTCTCTCACGAAAACCAAACGTCTACGCTGACTACGTTTTTCATGTCCTATTCCTTTATAATGCTATACTAAACATATCCATATCATAATCAACAATTAATACATACACTTTAATTTATTAAATCTCAGAATTGAATCTTACAAGCCAAAAATCTCAAGAAAACACAATGTTTACAAATTTCATTTCACCTATAAAATAATAATTACGTTTCACACCGTCGATATTATACTTTATTTGATAAGTATTATATTTACTAGCTATAGCAAATGAAAATAGCAAATTTAAAATAATTGTTGTGATAGTTTGCTTTCACACCGTTGCTATTATACCCAGTAAAAGTGTTACACCAGATTTACTAGTAACTTACTATTAACGCGTTATAGTAACAAGACCAAGACAAACCCAAGACCGCTCGAACAAAATGTCCCACCTCGTCTTGTGTAACAAGTCTAGGGTTTGTCTGGTAAAGGCTTGAAACCACATACAACGGAAACAGAAACCGAAACCGAATTTCATTCAAATTTTACAGAAACCGAATTTTTATCTGTCAAATTTGTATGAAATTCGGTTTCTGTTTCTGTTTCCGTTGTATGTGAATGCCCGGCTTAAGACGTGTCTTGAGGTTGTCTGGTCAGACATGTGTTTAGTTTGTCTTGGTTAACCTAAACCACAAAGCAACCTTGTTATATAAATATTGATTTTGGTAAATAAAATACATTTTTATAATTTTAAGTTTTTATTGACTGTAAATAAATTAATAAATATAAATATATATTATTTCTTAAAGAACTAATTAAAACAATAATACAACAATTAATAATATTAAACAATTCAATATTTTATCAAATAATATAATCTGCAAAACTAAAATGGCATTAAATTAAACTAAAAGAATTACATACATAATTTTCTTAATTTAAAACATATCAACATTTAATTGATTTGAATACTTACTTTTATAGAACAATGCTTACAACTATTGTATATTTTACTTGTTAATTTTTAAAATAAATTTGGCTTATTCAAACATAAACTTTAACATGATTTAAATGAAATGGCCGACATATATTATAAAGTCGTAAAAAACATTGGTTCAAACTATATATTCTTGAAATTAGTTTTGATCCTTTTCATATTATGCGATGGCGCTATAAGAGATATATGTCTATCTCGCTTCCTCTAATGCACTCTTATGAATGATAACAAACTAAAGACCTGTTACTATAGTAACAAAAAATCTAGTGGGTACTTTATTAAACTATACTAGCTAGCAAATTGCTACGGTGGGAAACTAGTATTAGATGTGAATGCAATTACAAAACAATAATGGTTCTATTACACACAAATTAAATTCAGCTCCCATAATCAATTTTGCAGTTACCATAATCTGAAAAGTTGATGAAAAATATTTTGTATGAGAAAAAGAGGGACAGCCTGCGCGAGATAGATATAAAAACTGCAAGAAAAGTTAGCTGATAGCAACTGACTTTTTGAAAAATTATTTGGTTTACTAATTAACTGCTAGAAAATTGTCAGATGACTTCATCTGCAAATTCAACCGGTTTAAAACCGATTATCAAATTAATTGATTTTCATATTAAAATCATAATAATAATTATATTATATTAAGTATAAAATGATTAAATACATATTTTCAAGATTTTAATGTCAAAATTTTACGTTTTCTTTACGTATTTTCGATTCACATTTTTTTTTCAAATCTTAGCGCATTTTCTTCTTGTACAAGCTACAACAACTGCTCTATAATGTGTTGTCGCCATTTTGTCATTTCATTTACCTTTACAGTAAATAATTTATTTACAATTTATATACCACTAATTTAGAAATAATCGATTATATAATATAATATTAAAACTAAATAACTAATGATTTTTTTATAAATTGTTGTTATAATAAAAATTATTATTACTTCGTAAAATTTTTGTATTTCCTTGCAGTTTTTGATCTTTTCGCCATCTACAGTCAAAAGTACTAAATACTATCATCTGAAAAGTTGATGATAGCAACTGAATTTAATGTGTGTGTAATAGCACCATAAGGAATATAATGATAAGAATGACTTTTGTCCGGTCTACCGAAGTGGTAGGTCGTTATTTGAACTCAGTATTTAATTTTATACCCACATTTTTAATTTTATAATAAAGTTTTTTAATTAACAGTGAAACATTTAATCACAATTTAAATTGAATAGAATTATTCATAATTAAAGTGCAAGTGAATCTATTATAAATAAATCGTGTTAATTCACATTCATCTGTATCAATTCAGTGAAAATAATTAAAAATACACGCTTTATTTTATATAACATTAAATCAGCCCAGGTGGCTAAGCTGTAAATTCTATAGTGATAAATATCAATCAATGATCGAAAAAGTGAACTTATTAATAGACAACCATTGATTATATACTTAGGCTGTTTTCTAAACGACGACTTATTTGAAACTTATTTATGTAGACTAGTGAGCCTACATAAACAGAGAGTGGACAGGTTAAAACTGACAGTTTCCGTTAGTTTCCGTTAATTTTAAATAAAATGCTTATTGTCTCAGATTTGCAAAAAAATCATTTGGGCCTCTTAATATGCAATTATAATTAAATTTTGTAGAGAAGAAAAAAATTTATAAATCCTAAATTATCTGTAAAAATGAAAACAAAGTCCAAAATTTCGTACTAATACATACAAATCGCCATAGATTTTCGAAAAATATGGCTGCCATTTCGAAAGTAAACAAAAACAAAAAAAAGTCATTTGACATTTAGACTGACATTTAATTATAATTGTATAACGAAATATAAAGTTGATTTATTATGTAAAATATCAAATTTTTTTATAATAATTAATTAAGTTATTATAATCCTACGTGCTTTAAGTGCTACTAGTGAATTTTGAATGTTTTAATTGTATGAATTTATAATTAAAATATCCCACGTGTTTGAGGTTAAAACCGCGGGTTTCTTTTTTTATTTTGTGCAATCAGATCTCTGTATTTTGATGATAATGGAGGATAGTAGTTGGAATATTGGAACGGTTTCATTAATAAGTCCATTAATTGTAAAACAAATACAAAATGTTGGTAGACATTACATAAAATATCATACGACACTCGAACGATGGACAAGGTTTGATTAATTCGGAGAATTCAACGACAAAGGTTACTGATCAAGATCTCGATATATTTATTGATGTTGATTATTTAAGAAGTTTGGATCCAAAAGAATGGCAAGATCAAGATCATTATGCTGTTTTGGGTTTAAAAAGTCATCGGTAATTATTGACATTTAAGTGATCATAATTTTATATTGGAGTAATATTAACTTTAATTTATTTTAGTAATAATGCGTCTGACGATGACATTAAAAGAGCGTATAGGAAAATTGTTTTGAAACATCATCCGGATAAAAGGAAAGCTCAAGAAGAAGAAATTAAAACAGAAGATGATTACTTTACCTGTATAACAAGGGCTTATCAAACATTAGGTAAATATTTTAATAAGTCTCATGTTCGTGCAAAATTTAAGATACATAAAATAAGTTTCCCTAATATTATTTTTGATTTTATTCCATTCCATTGATTGTAGAACTGAAGGTCATCGTAATATCTTTATTTAAAATGTAAGCCAACTTGTAATTGTTTGAATTCAACAGAAAACTTCTAAAAGGTGGTCGGAATATTTTTATGAAAACATTAAATGATATCGAGAATAAAATCGAAGAAGAACGTAGAGCTTTGTTTTCAAATAAAACTAAATGTGAATCATCATCTAATCAAAATTCATCAGTTAAAGTAATTAATAAAACGGCAATGTGGACATCGGAAAATATGCAAGTTCTTACAAAAGCTGTAAATCTACTCCTGGCTGGAACGATCCAACGTTGGGAAGTGATTGCTAATTTTATGAATCAAAACGGCCAAATTCGTAATGATCGTAAATATTTAGCTCGTGATGTTCTGATTAAAGCGAAAGATCGGCAAAGTGGCGATTTCTCTAAAAACTCTTAAAGTACAAGAAAATGAAAATACATTTTCATCGTTTGAAAAAAACAAAAAAGAATTAAAAATTGATGATAATTCAGAAATCAGTGGTGTTAAAGTAAACGAATCATCTAAACAGAAACACAAGAATAAAGTAGTAAATAATAATTGTGTTGAACCAAAAATGATGAATGGAGTTGATAAACAAAAAACTCCACCGCCTCAATCCATACAGGAAACTTCACCAACCCCATCACAATCATCAACAACGTTATATATTTTATATTTTATTGTATTTGGCTTTGTATTTATTTTTGTTAGCATGGTAATATAGAATTATTTGTTTCTGGGAATTTTTTTTTTTAAATAATAAGTGTTGTGCATTTCAATTCAAACTTTATTGAGACTTTTTTATAGTGGAAAATTGCAAAATTCTAATTATGATATGCTTTCTCCTAAACGTGGATGTGGAATATTTAAAAGTATTCTAGAAGGACTCTCTGTAAGTCTAATTAATTCTGAACCCACTCACTTCTCGTCAGCCAGCTCATCCTTGCTGGATCTTGTGTTATGTAATACCAACAAAGTAAACTTTCGTAATCAAATATCTCTCCCCGGAATATCTCATCACGACCTCGTATTTTTCTCATATGATGCAATTCCAAATCAATCCCAGAAGATAACTTTTCGAGATTATAAAAATGTAAATATTGAAGAACTTATCTCATACTGTACAAGATTACTGTGGAATATAATTTATGACTTGACTGATATTGACAGCCAACTTGAGCATTTCAATATGCTAGTAATTGAGATGTTCGAAATTCGACTCGAATTCGTCGATTAGGAAAATATATGTTAATTTAAAACAACCTTAATGGTTCACTATTAACATCAAAATAAAAATTACAGAACGAATTAGGGCATACAATAAGCGGGCCAGAACTCGCTCTGATCAAAACCGGATAAATTATGTACGGCTGAGAAATATTGTTACCGCATCAATCCGGAAGTCGAAATACGAACATCTGAATAAAAAACTAAACCCTGAACTGCCGCCAAAGATGTTCTGGAACAATGTAAAAAGCCTTGGAATTGGTAAAGATAATGAACACCAGGTAATTTCTTTTAAACCTAATGATTTAAATAGCTATTACTGCTCTGCTGTTCCTATCTAACCCTCATGACTCGCATGTTGACCCTGTTTTTCCGGAAATTGATGCTAACATTCCAAATTTTGCTTTTGAACATATATCACATGAACAATTGTTCTTTGCTATCAATTCAATTAAATCTAACGCGACTGGTCTTGATAATATCTCATTAAAATTCATCAAATTAATTCTCCCTGAAATTTCTTTTTTTCTTTTGTATATTTTCAATAACATAATTACTAAATCGTTTTTTCCAACTTGTTGGAAAACAGCTAAAATAACACCAATTCCTAAAGTAAAAAATCCTCTGTCTATGTCTGACCTTAGACCAATAAGTGCTTTGCCTACTCTCTCTAAAGCTTTTGAGATAATAATAAAAACACAAATGGTACAATATTTGAACAGAAACAAACTGCTTTGTAAACATCAATCAGCATATTAGTCATAGTACAGCCGCAGCTCTACTACACATTGTAGATGATATAGGCCGTAATGCTGACGCAAAAAAGTTCACGGTACTTGCGCTGCTTGATTTTTCGAAAGCATTTGATTCAATAAACCATAAAAAACTTTGTCGTAAACTTTCATCTCTTTTTAATTTTTCACCGTCTGCTTGCAGGCTCATTTATTCGTACTTGACTGACAGATCGCAAATTGTTGAAATTGATAATATTCTATCTGAAATAATTTCACTGCACTGTGGTGTTCTCGCTTTTCATAAATGACATAGCTAACTGCATAACGAATTCTGAATTTCACATCTACGCTGATGATAGGAAATAAAGCTAAAATAGAAAAAAAATTTGTGAAAACAGTGCAATTTTGTATAGATTTTGCTTTTTTCAAAGGCCTGTATCTTGGCCCCTGGTGTTGATATACAACTCGTTTTGGTTTTATTCGCTTCAGTGAGTGATTCTATATCAAATTAAAAAAAAAATTCTTGGCACCTAAGTAAAAGTAATATCCCCCAAGCATTAAACTAAGCAATAAATAGGCAATGCTTTATTTTTTGTTACTTTGTGATATTCGTTCATCTAAATTCATATCTAGTCAGATCATACAATAGTTTACGTATCTTTCATAATTCTAATGTAATCATTTCCTCCCTTAACTTTAAAGTAAAAGTTTATATAAATTATTAAGTTGTAAATATTAAGAGACATATGTGATGTAATTTACTGTAAATAGAAGCTTTCATAGCTTACTGTCAAATAAATATTATTATTATTCATTATTATTATTATTAAAAATGCAAAACATGCTAGCAATATTGACATTGACAACAAAAAATATATAGCATAATATCAAAACCCCCGATATATCATAGCCATACCATTTCACGCCATTTGCAATAAACAATGAACATTGCCATATGCAAAAAATTGGGTTAGTGTTTTTGATTAAATATTTTTGAATTTTTTTTATATGGAGTTTTATTTTTCCAGATGGCGTTATGAGCGTTATGGCGATTTTTTGAATTTTTTTATATTGAGTTTTAATTTCAAAATGGCGCTACAAGTTCACGATTTTTATTGTGCTAAAAAATGTAGATGGCTTCTATACCGTGGGTTTTGATAATATACACATTAATACTTTGATAAAAATCTTTCGAACAGTCCAGCCGCCATATTGAATTTTTTCGAACAGTCCACTTCGAAAATTACCTGTCCACTCTCTATTTATGTAGGCTCCCTAATGTAGACTTACTTATTTACCGCCATTTTAAATAAGTATTTAAAAGCTATTCTAAATGATTTAGCTTTCTTATTTTGACAGCAACAAAAAGCAAATTCGAAAATAAATTTAATTAGAACGATTTATTTAATTTGATCAATCAAAGAGTTTACAAAACTTCTTTTTTTTCATTTTAAATTACTACATTATTTTATTAGGGATCGAAAAAGAAATTTTATTGCTTAAAACCATTTTGTAAACAAACATAAAAATATTTGACACTGTCAAATCGAATTAGATTTTTCTATGAAAAAAAAAATTCAAATAAGTCACCTATTTAGGTTACTTATTCAAATAAGTAAGTCTCCACAAATAAGTTTCAAATAAGTTTTGGTTTAGAAAACAGCCTTAAACATTATAATAAATACAAAGGCTGCTTAAAATAATTTCAGATTATTTAATTCAATTCGATGATGGAGGAAGCCATTTTGTAACGCCGCCTCAAATCTCTTTTTTTGAAATTCATCATACAATTCAGCAATTTGATGATTGAAATTAAAGGCAATTTGAATACTGATATTCTATACGCTATAGTAAAATTTAGTGGAAAACTTCACGATGTTCAATCGATTCAGTCATCATAACATTAATTCTGATTATGTGGTTGAACTGTAAAATCCATAGTGATAAACATTAATTAAAAATTGAAAGAGTGAACTTATTGATTGATAATTAGTGATTAAATAAATGAATATTCCTATTAATTCAAAGGATTACTATATCAATTCCAGATTTTCTTTAACACATATCTGATGAGAGAGGAAGCCATTTTGTGATGCTACTTCAAATTTCAATTATTTTTTTGTTTAAATACTTTCACACAATTCTACAATTCACAATTCACACAATTCTACAATTATTTCTAATATATAGTCAACATAAACTAATAATGCTTTTAATGACATAACAAATATTAGTGAAATAATTCCAAAATATTGCCGGGACTTTTTTGAAATCAAAGTTTTTTTTTTTTGCAATCAGCATTAATTCTACACATTCAACTATCAAATCCCTAAAATAAAAATATATTTATAGTTACATTAACAACTATTTTAATTTCTATTCAAGGATTGGCTCTCCAACTTCATGCCTTACAATTCAAAATATATGAGGACCTAAAATCAAAGCTAAATTTTCCAACAAATTAAACAACTCGGCATCATCAATCAATATCACATGATGACATCATCATTCACAAATAACAACATTTCAAACATATCTATCCTATGGTCTATCAGGATTGGTTTTCCAACATTATGCTTTACAATTCAAAATATTTGAGGATTTATAACAAAGCTGAATATTCCAACACATTCAACGTATTATTATCAAAATTAAACAAATTAAAACTCAACATATCAGTAAATCAACTCTCAATTAATTATAAACAAGCAATTGGTATCATCAATCAATAACTTATGATGACATAATCATCAACAAATAACAACATTTTAAACATATCCATCCAATGGACTATCAGGTGAAACGGTTTCTAATTAGTTTATAATTAATATTAATCCTATATTATCTATTAATATTACAATTTCAATCGTATGCAATGTTTAGCATAATCGTATATTTCATTTAAATGATTTGCCATAGAATGTATTATGGCTAAAGGGAAAAATAAGGATGATTTTGACTCCTTTTATTATCATTTTTGATTTTTCACGGGGTATTAGCGTTAAAATTTGTATAGACGACCACGGTAGATAAATTAAGTTAGGGTTTCACCACCACTTTATTCAGATCAGAAATTAAACTATTTAATTTTCGACACATCGACCCTTCAATTAATGTCGAGTGGTATCCGGTATTGATCATTTTCGAGTTTCTTTGCTGGAGACACATAACATTAAACTCTATTGACCTTTACTCCACGCCGTTTTGTTTTCCGCAAAAACTTTCCCTCCTCCATATTTACTTACATATTAATCACACCGCACTCGTTCTTTCTCCAAAGAATCCAAGTGCAAAAGTAACATCTCTTCTCCTTTGTTACACAGCACTCTCTTATATTTTTATTAATATTTCGAGATTCGGGCTATGGAACTTTTACTTAATATATCAGCATTAATTAATATATAGTAACTCTTCTAAATCTCCAATCAGTATAGTCATTTCCTCATTTTGAGAATACATTCTCTCAAATGTCATGGATAGACCAAATAAAAAAAAAAAATAAGATTTGACTCCATTGAGATAATCAAAGAGCCAAAACCGACAGCGAAATAAACATAGAACCTTTCACAACAAATTTAACAAGCCTTATATTAAGGTTGAGCTGTAGATTTTGTTACGGAGACTTTGTTGGCTTGCGTCCTATGGTCTTTATAACCTCCCGGTAAATTACCGCCATAATTGGTTTCTAAGGTGATACCACAATGGTATTAATTGTATATATTTTTCTATTGCACTGTATAACATCGTTGATTTACTCTACAACCTCATCATTTATTCTTCACTTTGAAAATTTGTAACTGAAATATACTAATGCTTTATTTACACTGTTCAAATAATATTTATCTTTGAATTATATAACTATATTCTTTAAATTTTATTTAAAAATTTATTTTTGAAATATGTTATATCTTAATATATACATTTTGAAATACTTTCAACACATAATTTTAATTAACTTATTAATATTAAGTATTTGAATTATATCCATTTGGCTTTATTTAGCGTTCACATATAAAATGGTTAATCATTTCATCATAGTGTTACCAAAGTATTGTACATTTTTTGTAGTTTTTTTTCTTATTTGTAACATATTTAATTATTGTATTATAATTAGGTAATATTAGTTCGGTTGTATCGTGAGGTGTTGTGCGAAGTGTGGAATTTTTCTAACATTGTCGGAATGACAGATACAAAACATTTTACATGTTTTGGTCTTGCGCATTACGACATTGGAGGACATGTTTCACAGTTTGCTCGACAGGTCATTACGATACAACCGAATTCGTCCTATATAGGACAAATTATTCATGTATATATTCTGTAAGTCCGAATATAGGAGGCTGGATATGGATGATTTTTAGTGCATCAGTTCAGGTCAGACGGACACTTGTTTAATCAAGTAGGGTCCCTCTGACCTCACAATTGTTCACAGAGATATTATCCATACCCAACAACCTATAGTTCGGGTGCCTGACCTTGTATAATGTTGTTTGGTGATATGGACCTAAAGGTCTAAACCAAGAACAATAAAAATAAAAAAAAAAAAAAAAATGATAAGAATATAAGGAATATAATGATTTTATAATGATTTTGTAGGATTATAATGATTTAATGAGTAATGATTTTAATGATAGTGATTTATTGATTTTATAATGGTTGTATAGGATTATAATGATTTAATGAGCAATGATTTTGATGATGGTGTCGTTGTAAATATTATGTTTTATATTGTAAATATCATATTGTTTTATAGCTTAATGATCAGGGTTCCTTAACTAATTTACTGAATAGGCTGTTGTTTTTATTAAGGAAAATTTTTCGGTTATTGAAATTCTTAACCTTTGTTGTGGTGGAATTTTCTTTTAACTTTAATTTTGTAAGAGTTATTCTCTCAATGAGTTATTCTTTTTGCTGTAAATATTATACTGATAATAATTGTATACTGAATATTATACTGTTAATGATTTTATTAGCGTTGTTGTGTAAATTTTGTATTATGTACTGTAAATATCATAATGTTTTGTAAGCCTAATGTTTCTTTAATATATTATACTAAATATTGATATTTATTGTATATTGTAGATAACTGGTTATTTTGTAAGCATAATGATATGATTAACTTTGTTGTATCTTATGCAGGCGCATTGTAAATTTGTATAATTAAGTAGTCTGTATAAATAAATAAAATAAAAATAAAAGGATAAAACAATTTGTTTTTTTCTTGACATGTGCATAGCAGAAAAGTTTTGTTTTGAATTTGTGGTTATTTTTGAATTTAAATTTCAGCGTTTCAAAAATTTGTTTTTTGATATAAATTAATAGTAAAATAAATAATATTATTCAATTTCAATTTTGAAATAATGTTTTTTAATTTATAATTAAATTTATTTAATAGAAAAGTAAAAGAAAAAGCATTGTCACTTATAAAATAATGCTATAAACTGCAATAAAAATAAAAATTAATCCATCCATGTTCATACAATCGACGAAAAAAGAATCCTCGGATGAAGATAGAATTTTATCCTCGGATTTTTTTCTATCCATCCTTGTTCATACAATCGGCCCTTACTATTTGCTGTGAAATAGAAATATTGGCCGGTGGATCAGTTTTATCTTTAATTTTGATAAATTTAATTCTATCAGTATCCGCAAAATAAATTTTTTCAGTTTTATTATTAATCTCAAAGCCTATATTCAGAAAATGTGCATTTGGATTTTAATTTTACTTTTATTTTATTTTTCTAAGCGATGTATAGCCGAGTGTGTTAAAACACTAGTCTATACATTGTTAGGGTCGACGGTTCGAATCCAGTCAAATCCAATATATGGATGTACTGAATTAGAATTACAGAACCGAGAAGTATTGATATAATTGGATTGCTGGCAGTATTCGATCCTTCATTGTCATATTACATCGTTCATTTTCCTAACATTCTTGCTCACATAACGATCCACCATTTGCATCGCAATCTGAAGATAATTGACCTAATGAACAATGTCTTCCTAATTTATTCAATATCAATTTCGGAGTGACGTGAGTGACGTGAGTGATCCATTATTAATGAATGAAATTATATTTTTTAAATATAAAAACTTTTTTCCAACGAATTGTAATCACCTATTACTTTCACTCACTGTTTAACGACAAATTTTTTAGAAAAACCCTTTAATTATTATTTTTTCCCAAAAGAAATTAAAACAAAAACAAACAGGCAAAACTTCAATTTTATCGTTAATTTTATTTGTATTTCCTGACTATTTTCGGACTCTATGAGTCCATTAACAAAGGATTTACAACTCATAATTGATGAACAAAATCTTCTGTAGCTCTCGATCTAGAAGAAATAAAAGGTAATAACGTCAACTACAATACAATCCCATATAAAATTACAAACCAGAAAACACTTCCAATAAATTTATTGTTTATTTATTTCTAAACTTCTGCGTCTGTTATAGATGATTAATGAAATGCACTTTTGAGTAAATATTATTTGGTTTACCGTGGTGAATGACTTTTGAAAGATATTCCGATTCGATATGGCAACTACGTATGATAAATTTTTGGGGTAAAATTTCCCATTTTTAAGACACTTTGCCATTTTAAAGTTTCTGAGGGACCGCTTATAATAAATACTCTTTGGCATTTTATGTATTGATATTGTAGTCAATTTATAATTATTATATTGTGGTAACCCACAATTTGTCCTATTCCAATTTGTTTGTGAGCTGGATTTTGTGTTGTCACTATGCACATTATTTACATTCACTTTATTTAAAATATTGTACATTTTTTGGTAATTTTTTTTAGAAGATGATTAAACAGAACGACAGCGATGAATTTAATTTAAATAAATAACAATTCGCTTTAGTTATTATTGAACACGTTTATTATTTTTACAATAAGAAAAAGTGAGTGACATTACAATATAAGCAAAAATGTAATAGAACAATAATAATATAATGTAGTTAATGCCCTAGAGGCAAAATGAGAATGTTATAATTATAACACTCCTCCTCATTCTCATAAGAGTCCACATCCTTCACGTAATATCTTCATCCGAACGCCTGGAAGTGGTTTTGTTAACATATCTGCCAGTTGTTCTTCCAATGGACAATAGCTCATAGGCGAAGCGCGAGT
The DNA here is from genome assembly GCA_963693315.1 of Diogma glabrata. Lineage (NCBI taxonomy): Eukaryota > Metazoa > Arthropoda > Insecta > Diptera > Cylindrotomidae > Diogma > Diogma glabrata. Next base: position 93,230,708 of record OY856188.1, on the reverse strand, counting down.
TTTTAAGAATGGGATGCTGCGGTCTAAATAATATTCCACAGTAACTACTATTAAAACTCAAAAATAGCCTATTTGAAGAAACATAGTACATTTTGCTACAAGATATGGAAACGCTGCTTTTTCGTGAATGATATTTATTATAAATTATTTAATTGGAAATCGACGACATACCATATAAAATTCATATTCTATTTTTCATGGTTACTTTGTCTTAAAAACTATTTGATGAAGATACCATAGCAACTACAATTTGTTATCTAGCTAGCGTATATGATTTTATACACTATAGGAAACAACGATTTTCAAAGGGTATTAAATCTGCATGGAAATATAATTCATTTGCTGTTGTAGAAAAATATATTTTTTGCATATTTTTTTATTACTTTTAACTAAAGACGCTTACCATTGAAGATCAAACTTGTTTCACTTTAATATACTCTCCCTCGAACAAGTTGTGTAATTGAAAAGCATTTCATTTTACTAATTTATTTAGATCGGCGGCTACAAACATGTTTTTGTATTTTTTATAATAAAATGGACTAGTCAGATCAAAATAATAATGGACTAGTCAGATCAATCATAAGCTCAAAATAATTATTTTAAAATAAGAATAAAATTGTGTATTTATATTTGAAATATTTTTAAAGTTTATGCGTTCCATTTGTGATCTACTCAAAGCTTTTAAGTTATTTTGTTCTAGAGGAACAGTTTTTATTTAATATCCGAAGCAGTCGTTTGCAATGAAATTATCAATGCACAAAATGGCAAGGAAAATAAATAAATTTTACGGTAAAAACTTGATCGTCTGGTTTGAAACGCAAAATTCAATCCATTTTAAAAATTGCATTTATTTATATGTACTAATTTTGGAACATAAATATGGTTGTTACAAAGCAGCTCATCTCATCAGATACATGAAAAAATTTCTTTGCTTAATATATCAAAGTATGGACTATGGTTTTATATTATTGAAATTCACCAAGGGAAAAATTATTGTATTTGTTGATTGGTCCTATCCTAACAAACAATCGAGAAATAGAACCACGAAAATGGTTCAAAAGAAGACAAATACCTACATAATTTAGAAATCAGTGGGTCTTCTATTTTCTTATTGAAAAATATGTTGATATATTAAAACAAAACTGTTTTGGAATCTGTTCTCCAATAATTTTTAATTAATAATGCACCATACCATAATTATTTATTCAAACATTTGTAATTCAAACAATAAATCCAAATTCTTATTAAAAATCAATACATACTTTGATGTAAAGTAGTAAAACTAAGCTAAAACAATTAAACCAGTACATATCGTCGCCTTAATAATGAAATAACGTATGCAATATATACGTTGTTATTATATAATGGGTGCGCTGCATTCCCCATAAGGATGTCTATAGAGTGGCATTTTAATAATTTTTTTCCAATTATTTTATAACTGGGGGTGAAAATTAATATATTGTTAATTAACGTACATGCAAATTTGAATTTGGTTAAATATTGAAACAGCGTAAATGCATGTACGATATTTCAATTCCTACAGAATAATAACTTGGGTAAAATCAGTGTCGTATACTTTACATACATTACGATCGCCACACGAAATGGTAAATCTAAAATATTGTATAAGCATCATTCATGACTACAAGATATACCGGTTCATATAAATAAAAAATTGTAAGAATATCATGTGTTAGTTTAATAATAATTTATTTTAGGCTTAATCGTACTTCCATGCAAAATTAAATAACGTATATGAAATAGGAAATAACGTATAAGGTACCTGATTGACTTTTCACCTCTTTTTAGGTAGAAAAGCCAGCAGGTACCAATGTGAAATTTTAATATGTTGTGGGGAAATTAGTCAAGATTAATTGGTAGAAATTTTTTTTTCGATATCTTTATTCATTCAATAGTGCTGCCGAGTTTACGAAAATCAGAAAATCGAAAAATCTTTAAACCCAATTATCTCGAAACTACACTTTTGCGAATACGTTGTTTCATTATTAAAGCGACGATATAAGCTAAAACAAAACAGATTTACTATAGTACTGCTATGATAGTATATCATATGCTATAAGCAACACAGCATCTACTGCTATAGTTTTTGTTTGATTTTTTTCGTTTTTTCTTTTCCTATTTGTGTTTCTTCTTTTATTTTTTGCGTACAAATATTATAATTCCGTACGCTGCAAGTTGGACAGCTTCTTGTATATTATTTGGACGAAATAAATAAATATTTTGATTGCGTTGAAGTTTTTTTTATAAATATTAGGAATTAATATAATTAAATAATAATAATAAATATTTATATGGAAATATTTGTATAATTTTACAGAAACTTTGAAGATTTATTTTAAATAAATACTAAAGTATTGAAAATTTATTGAATGATGGTTGATAAAATCTTTAATAAAAAACAATCGTTAATTTGAAAAAAAAAAAGCGGCCTGTTTCAAAGGGAAGCAGTGCTTCCCTAGCATCCAAAGACGCTTCGCCTATGCAATAGCTACATATAATTTCACCTTTGTATACAAGATCCTTGACATGATGATATTTTGTTTCAATATGCTTTGACCGATTTGTAATTTTCTCGCTTTCAATCATTTTCAAACAGCTTTGATTGTCTTCCCAAATTTGAATCGGTTCGCTGACATTGACGTTTAAATCTTTTAACAATTTCTTGATCCAAATAGCTTCCTTGCTTGCTTCAGACAAAGCTATGAATTCAGCTTCTGTTGATGAGAGAGCAACACACGTTTGCTTTCGGCTTGCCCAGCTTATTACACCACCATTTAACTTAAACAAATATCCAGTGTTGGATTTTCGATCAGCCCTATCTTCTGCCCAGTCTGCATCATCATATCTATGAAAACTTTGATCGACAGTTTCCTTTCGACTAAGACTAAGTTTCAAATCTGCTGTTCCTTTTAAATATTTAATTAACCTTTTCAGTTCCGTCCAATCATCCTTTGAGGGTTGACTAACTTTCCTGGCTAAAATTGATACACTAGCAGCTATATCAGGACGTGAATTCACAGAAATGTATAGCAAACTTCCAATCAATTTCTGATATATTTTATTGTCAGCTAACAAAGTTGGTTCAGATTTTGACTTTCCATATGCTGGATCCAGCGGATATAATGACATCTTTGAATTTTCAAGTCCTGCAATACTAATTAATTTATCAATATACTTCTTTTGACAGATTTTAAAATTTCCACTATCATCCTTCTCAATTTCAAGTCCCAAATAATTTTTGACATCTCCAAGATTTTTAATTTCAAAATTTAACTTAATCTAAAGTAATCTTTATTACTTTTGTTAATTTCAAATTTACTTTGTTTATTTACTCTTGTTTATATTTCATTTATTTACTATTCATTTTTTTTTCATTATAAACACTTTTGCACTGTAAGTAAATTAAGATACATATATGAAGTTGCGCTATAACCTTTTAAGGTTCGAGCAACTGACTTGCAAACAGTCTCTTAAAGAGAACTAAAAAAAAAAACAATCAAAAAAACTGTAAAAACTTAGAAAATTATATGTTTATAGTAAATAAAGTAAAAAAAAAAAAAAAAAAAAAATTCAGCAATTCTTCTAGTATTTTAATATATTTCATCTCCTTACTGGCAACTATCAAATCATCTACATATATTAATATATATGTCCACACTTCTTTTTCAAATTTTGAATACAAACATTGATCTGCTTGGCTTTGTACGAACCCACCAGAAATTAAAACTTTATGAATCAGCTGATTCCACGAACGTGCTGCCTGTTTTAGCCCATAGAGACTTTTATTTAGTTTACATACTAAATTTTCTCCTTCAACTTCAAATCCAGGCGGCTGTTTCATAAATATTTCCTCGTGTAAATCCCCATTCAAAAATGCTGTTTTAGCATCGAAATGTTGTACAATCATATTTGAAGCGCCTGCAACTGACAATAACGTTCTCAATGTAGTGTGTTTTACAACAGGTGCGAAAATTTCATCATAATCCTGTCCGAATTTTTGTGAAAATCCCTGTGCTACCAGCGAGCTTTAAACCTTTGAACATTCATTTGGCTATCAGTTTTAACTTTGAAAACCCACTTACACCCAATCGCTTTACGGTTATTAGGTAACTTTACCAAATCCCATGCATGATTTTTATTCAATGATTCTATTTCATCGCACATAGCTTGTTTCCAATGTTTTCTATCATCACAACCTAGCGCCGTTTTAATCGAATTTGGTTCGAAATCATCATGACATTGACTAACTAAATTGATTTGTTCAATCAGTCTTTCCGGAGGTACACCTTTATTAGATCTTTTTGAATGTCTAATACTAGTGGCACCATCTAACACAACATCACCAACATCTTCTGAATTACTTTCACATTCCAAAAATGGGTCCTCATCCGACTGTATATCAATTTGATTTTGAACATCAATGTGTGGTTCATGTACCTGTGGTTGTAGCTGTTGTTCAAATTCCTGCTGCTCTTCCTTTATGGACGAACGGACGTCTGCGGAGATCAAATCGATTTTGCCTGAACCAGCAAACTTTGCGCGTTTCACTAGAGCATCAACATCAGCCCATCCTTTTACGGTTCGAGTGACTAGGTGTAGAACTGTCGCTTTTCAACGCGATTTTTTTAACAGAGTTTCTCATCTCTGGAATGCCTTACCGGCGTGGGTCTTTCCTGATAATTTTAATCCTCAAAACTTTAAGATCAACATTAATAAATTCCTCAAAGAAAATTGAATAATACTTTCAAGCCCTAGTTCCTTAGTTAGCATGGTATCTTCGGATATTCAGAGACGTTGATCTATATTGGTTAACACTAAACATGCCTAACATAGAATAAAAAAAAAAAAAAAAAAAATTCCCGCTTGGTGTTGCAGGTGAGATTGGACCACATACATCAGAATGTATTAAATCAAGTGGAGCACTTTGTTCATTTAACGACTTCTTCGGAAAAGGTAATCTCGCCATTTTTCCTTTAAAACATATTTCACATGTCTCATTAGCATTACAATCAGCTACCAAAACACTATTCTCAACATGATCGCCGCCAAATAATCTCTTAATTGCGTTCATATCACGATGCCTAAATATTCTGTGCCAATAATGATAACAACCATTAACATGTGTTGAAACACCAGAAACTTTATCTGGAACATTTTGTCGTAATTTATATAGACCATTATATAAATCAGCTACCGCTATAACATTGCCATTTAATAATATTCGACAACCAGACTTGTTAAACTTAACATCAAATCCTTCATCAGCAAGCTGCTTCACAGACAACAAATTTGCATTAATAGTTGAAACATACAACACATTATCAAGACGTGCCAATTTTTCATTATTTAGTTCATCAACAATTCCTATTACACACGATCCAAGACCCTTTGAATTGATTTCTTGATCATTAGCAGTTATCACAGTTTTTCCGTGCACCTCATCAATAAATGAAAAATTTGAAATGTCATTTGAAATATGACTAGTTGCACCAGAGTCCACTATCCAGCTGTTTTCCCAGCTCTCTGTAACAGAAAAACAGTAATCAATATTGCCACAAACTTTATTTACCTTTTCATTGTTGTTGAATTTATTTTTCTTCTTGTTTTTAAGTTTTGGACAATCCGGTTTTAGATGTCCGTATTTGTGGCAAAAATAACATTGACTACGACTGTGATTTTTATTGCTTGTAACTTTCATTGCTGTTTCTGAACTAAAATTTCCTTCAACCCAGTGTTGTCGTTTATACTCTTCAATTAATTTTGCTTGAACAACATTTAAGGTTAGGTCTGCTTCCGGACGAGTTTCTAATGCTGTTATCAATGTATTATAGTTTGACGGCAAACTACTTAGCAGCATTCCAACTAACCAGCTATCTGGAATCTTATTATCTGGACTAAGCCCCACCAGTTGATCAAACAAAGTTGCCATTGCCTGAATGTGTTCCTCCATATTTCCTTTTTCTTCACTCAACTTTAGACTGCAGATTTGTCGTGTCAATTGAACTCTATTGCTTAATGAAGGTTTTTCAAAATAAGCTTTCAAACTATTCCAGGCATCTGCGGCTGATGTAGCCTTTCTGACATGATTTAATTGGTTATCTTCTATACATAACCCAATTGTTGCTCGGGCCATATTATCCGCCTTCTTCCAAACTTCTGTTACCGGTTCTGGTTTTGGATCAGAAATTACATGCCATAACCCTTCTTTAATTAAACAGAGCTCCATTTTATATTTCCAAATATAAAAATTATTGCTGTTAAGCTTTGTTATTGAAGTTTTAAAATCAGCCATCCTAACCTCAAACTGATGCAATGACTGGATACAAAAATCAACTATTTTAAACTAATAGTATATTAAGAAACTAGTTTCATAATCGACGATTTTATCGCACGCAATCAGTTTAGAAAACGACCCGCGCAGCGGGGAGTTTTCTAAAGGATAAGTGCGATAAAACGTCTTATGAAACGAGTTTTTAGGTAGATTTCATATAAAAATCTACCTATTGCAATAGGCTTCATCTCGGAATTTCGGAAAAATTTTTGTGCCAAACGACTATATATGATAAGCGGAGACAAAAAACAAAAAAAAAAAAAATTTATATATATATATATATATATATATATATATATATATATATATATATATATATATATATATATATATATATATATATATATATATATATATATATATATATATATATATATAAACGATATGAGATATAACGAAAACGACCGGCACTCTCACGGTCGCATTTGTTGAGGTAGATCAAAAAAATTTTCTGTACTTGTGTGTTCCAATAATATCTTGGACAAGTTCGTGAATCAGCAAAATCCGACACGTGGTTAAGAAACTAGGGGCTTTTTTCTGAAAAAAATTGATTTTTTAAAACCGTTATAACGGCCGTTTGGATACTAATATTTCAAAAAATTTAACAAATTTCGAATCTTTGAAATCTTTTTTATCAATTTGTTTTAAAAATAGACCTCTGCAGTTAGAGGTTCCTGAGTGAGCGGCTCCAACAAAAAAGTTTGCAAAAAAAAAATTTTTTTTGAAACAACCGGCCCTCTCACGGTCGCATTTATAAAGCCAGATCAAAAAACCCTTTCAAAAACGTGCGTTTTATTAATATCTTGGACAAGTTCGTAAATCAGCCCACTCCAACACATGGTTAAGAAACTAGAAGCTTTATACTAGAAAAAAACTCTGTTTTTTAGATCCGTTATAACGGCCGTTTGGATTCTAATATTTTTAAAAACTTCATAAATTTAGAATCTTTGAAACATTTTAAATCAGTTTCTTTCAAAAAAAAGACCTCTGCAGTTGGAGGTTTTTGAGTGAGCGGCTCCAACAAAAAAGCTTGTAAAACACAAAATGCGTTTGAATCAACCGGCGCTCTCACGGTCGCATTTGGGGAGCCAGATCAAAAGACCTTTCTTAAAAATGTGTGTTTTATTAATATCTTGGACAAGTTCGTAAATCAGAAAAATCTGACACATGGTTAAGGAACTATAGGCTTTATACTAGAAAAAAAAGTGGTTGTTTTAATCCGTTATAACGGCCGTTTGGATACTAACATTTTTAAAATCTTCATAAATTTAGAATTTGTGGAAACATTTTAATCCGTTTCTTATAAATATAAACCTCTGCAGTTAGAGGTTTTTGAATTGTTGGCTTCAACAAAAAAGTTTGCAACAATCCCCACCAACAATTTCCAAAAACCTTATAACAGTCAATGTCAACCTTATAACAGTCAAAAAAATAAAAGATTTGAATAGAAGAAATTAATTTTTTTTTTCTTAGAAATAAACTATTTTGATATTTTGCAGTAATTGCACGACATATGATATAGAGTAGGTTTGTGTCATAAATTGTCACACACATGTTCTGTGGTAGATTTGATATTTGTTTGTTGCAAAATTGGATAGATATAATTTTGCTTGTAAGTAGCTAATTTTCTTTTTAAAATTTGTTCGATATCTGTTTGATATTAGTTTGTTTTGTTTAAACTAATCTGATACATCAGATTCTACTGGCACACAAAACTGTCTGATCTCGAAATCTACCTATTTCTAGCGGATATACGTGCCGCTTGGACTTTTTTTATACTATTTTTTCTATTTTGCATTTTTTGTCTTGAAATTTTAAAAAATAGTTTTTATGTTTTAATGTTTTAAAGAAAATTTCTAAAAGTTTCAATTCAAAATAGTAAGCTCTGCGTTTCATCATATTTCTATATATTTTTTTGTTGCAAAACTAGCTTACATAAAATGTGTATTTTATTAAAAAATAGTCAATTTGAAATTTTGTTGTTATTACTAATTATTTTAATTAATTAAAATATTTGACACTAATTAAGATATTCTTATTAATTTTATTTATATGATTATTCGTTTTAATTTTCACTGACGTTTGTATGACCAATGTGACCAACCTTGAAAAACAAAACTTTGCGTATCGTAATGAAGGCCATTTCGATACGCATTTGGGTATCGAAATGACTTTATTTTAGACGCAAAATAGAAAAACAATTTTAATATCGCTGAAGATTATGTTCTGGGCCCATAACCTTTTAGAAGATGATTAAACAGAACGACAGCGATGAATTTAATTTAAATAAATAACAATTCGCTTTAGTTATTATTGAACACGTTTATTATTTTTACAATAAGAAAAAGTGAGTGACATTACGATATAAGCAAAAATGTAATAGAACAATAATAATATAATGTCCCACTAAACTTTTTGTTACTAGTATAACACGTCTTTAGTTTGTTATCATTCATAAGAGTGCGTTAGTGGAAGTGAGAAAGGCATATATCTCTTATAGTGCCACTGCTTATACGCACATACGAAAAAGATCGAAACTATTATATGAGAACAATTTACAATTGTGTTTTTACGTTTTATGTATATATATATATATGTCGACCATTTAATTTTAATAAAGTGAATTTATAATTAAAGTTATTAATCATATTTAAATTTTTAAATATAATAAAGGGAATTGTAAACGTAAGTACCTATATTTATATATAAGTAAATACTCAAATTTTAAAACATTATATATGTTATTTTTTTAGCTTAACCCCATTTTATTTTTCCAGATTGATATATGATAACTAATAACTGTATATATAGTATTATTTTAAATATTTATTTAAGAAATATTTTTATATTTATATTTGTTTATTTTATTACAGATAATAAACAACTTAAACATAATTATTAAAATGTATTTTATTTACAAAAATTCCAAATTCTATACCAAGGTGGTTAAACGATTTAGGTTTACCAAGACAAACTAAAGACATGTCTGACCAGACAAACTAAAGACACGTCTTACCAGACAAACCATATACATGTTATACAAGACGAGGTGGGACATTTTGTTCGCGCGGTCTTGGGTTTGTCTTGGTCTTGTTACTATAACGCGTTAATAGTAAGTTACTAGTAAATCTGGTATAACACTTTTACTGGGGTTGTTAATGCCCTAGAGGCAAAATGAGAATGTTATAATTATAACAATTTTAAAAGAACACCTGATCAAATACAAGTTTTATAAATCAATATTGTACTTTTTTTGTTTAATTAATAATTTTTTGGCTTTTAATTTTAATAAAATAGTAACCACAAATTATACAAACCATACAAAAAATTAACTAATGTAAAACTTATATGCGCCCTCTAGTTCTGATTCTTGCCACCAGAAGTTTACTCCAACCGTCACGATTGGAATCTAAAAAATCGCGCTGCTGATGGCAGGTTTTGTAACTCCCATATAAGATTTTCACAGAAGTATATTTTCTGTGTATTTGAGGGCAGAATTAAATTTCAATTAAAGTAAGTACAATATTTTTAATTTTATAACAATTTAAAAATACAATGACTTACTAAAAATAAACAATAAAACATTAAACTTTCGAAATGTTAAAGTGGATTAGTGAAACTTATTGTTAAAATGAAGAATAAGAACCAACAAATTTAAACGATTTTATACATCACGTATTATTTTTTTCCCGATTATTTGATGGTGAGGTATATGATATATGATACTTGTTAGAATTGAATCACCACGCCACAGCCATTGCTTCTTATTTTGGTGCTAATATAATTTAGTTCCTGTTTATTGCTTGAATATTTGAAAGGGGTGTTACATCAGTATAGGAGATAATTATCATCACTGAGGCTGCTTTTAAAAAAAAAACATCCATCACCAAACTGAATTCTTAATTCATTCATACGACGTTCTATCGAGTCATCCATATTTAGTATTGCATCCTTTTCATTTCCGTCTTTTTTATTAATATCAGACAGTACAACATTAGGGAAGGCATCTTCTAATAACAATTCCTCTAATTCTTTTTCCAGAATAGAATCATCAATTGTATTAAATGTGTTACCACCGCCCAACGTTGATTGGATATCATCATGTACCTCATGCTTTTCTTGGACATCCGCCAATGCAACATCAACGCTATCCAGCGTAATTCCCGAATCAAAAAAGCAAATTTTTGATAGTTTTAGAACCAATTTTAAAAGCTTCCAACACTTTAGCATCACTCGTTGTATCTTGAATTCGAGATTGTAGTATTTTGTATTTGATCTAACGAAGATGAAACTTCGCTGAATTTCGTTTGCCATCTCTAATCAACTCTCATATTTTTATGTCTAAATCTTTTAATTCATTTAAAAGTTTCATTTAAAAGTTTAATTTTCTTTTAATTTATTCAATTTTATAAATAATTTTCATTAAATGTTTTTCTGTTTTTTCTAGATTATAAATAGAACGTTCAAGCTCATTGATTGGTGACTTTTTGTGCGGTGGCACCGAATTTTATTATAATTTTTGAGCAATTATCTATCGACTCTGTTCGTTTTTTAACTGTTGAATTGCTAACAATGCACCTTCATTTGTTAATTTAAACTCTAAATTGGAATTGGTAAGCTTTTCGATAGCATCGGCTACGGACATAACAGATTTGATTAAATGTTCCATTTCCCTTTTGATTTTTGTTGCTTGATTCTACAAACAAGAATAGAAATTAAACCTCGAGACAACAGAATCTTAAATAAAAACTCACCTTTAAACTTTCAATTAAAACAAATTCTGTGGAATCATCTTTTGTTTGTATCATTAAATTTTTAAATTTATTGAGACTCTTTGAAATACTTTTTTATTAACGAATTAAAACTCCTTCCACTCCATGTATACTGTCGAATTTCCATGAAATCATTTTTTAATTTAACTTCCTCTTTCTGAAACATATCCTCTAATACCGTTGGAAATACATAAGGAATTTTATTATTACGCTAAAATGCATTTTTCAATTCTTTTATATTTATATTGCTTTCCCCTTTATACAAGCAATATTTTGTTATGGCATTTTTCCAAAATTTTTGTAATAGATTAAGTTGATACACAAAGTGTTTGTGTTGTGGGTAAAACTGTATGTTTTACATTTGGCAATATAAGATATATGCTGCTAGGGTTGATATAGAGATATGTCAAAATAAAGAATAGAGAGATTTAAAAAAGCGCATTGTAATTGTTGTAACCTGAAAAGCAATAAAGGAATAAAACAAAACATAAAAACTAAAGGTATATATTTATTTATTGTAATACACAAATAACACAATTTTAATTTAGAATCGTAATTAACAGGATTTAATGTTCGAACTCTGAATGGAGCGAACAAAGCATCGATTTTTACATCATCTTTCCATTCATCAGGATAATACGTTTAATATTCTTTTTATGTACAATTCTGGTAATTTTAACAAAACACCTGGAAAAACACAAGTTTTATAAATGTATATTTCAATTAGATTTAGTTTAAGTTTTAATTTTACCCCACAATGTAATATCCAAGTTCTTTTGTGAACTGGATTTTGTTTTACCGTGATGGCTGTTTTAAAATTCTTTTTATATACAAATCTGGTAGTTTTTCGGTAATTGTAACAAAACACCTGGAAAAACACAAGTATTTATTATAAATGTATATTTCAATTAGATTTAGTTTAAATTATTATTTTTCGGCTTGAAAACTTACTAATGTAAACACAAATTTTAGAATGTATACAAAAATGAACTAAAATGAACTAAATGTCAAAATTTATATGGCAGTACTAGTTCTGATTCTTACCACCAGAAGTTTCCTCCAATCGTCAATTAAAGATCAAACACTCAATTTTGCTTTGATCTACTCTACCTCGAACAAATAAAAGCAGTTTATTTTTCGATTTTAAGATCGGTTATAAACTTTTTTTTTGGTTGTTTTTGTTTTTGGAGCACTAGATATAATATATAAAATATTTTAGTTTTGAGTTTAAAACACACTTTTTTAATATCTATATGAGTTTTTTATTTACCAATTAATTTCGTTAGCTATGCTAACATTATCAAGGATATTTCTAAACTGTAAACCAGTTTCACCTGGATTACAAAAGAAATTGGACATATTAAAATTATAAATGCAACAAAGTTTTTTTTAAAAAAATTAACTGTACATAATCGGAATATAATCAAACATTGCTTATGCTAAAATTAATTTTTTTTACATCGAATCAAAAAAATTTAAAATCATTAACGCCATCGTTAATTATTAATATTGTTAATTATTACTTTAATTCATTGTTTTGATAATTAAATTTCATTTCATTCATTTTTCGAATCCATTGTAAATTATCGTGTTGGGAAAATAGCTTATCTTTAAAACAATAAAAAAAAAGGTTTTTTTTAATTTTTTTTCACTTTGAATTAAAATCAGTTAAATTTGATAAATAATAATATAATTAAAGAACATTACGGTGTTGGGTAATTAATTACATAAATTTTTTTTGCTTAAATCATATGTTTTTTGGAGAAAATTATTTTTTTATATAAATTTTTAGATATTTTTATTCAGGTATTTTAGTCTTCTCTTATATTTAACTCTCCACTATTTGTTTTGTAAAATAACAAGCGCACTGAACCACGAATAAGTGGTATTCACAATACACACGGAATATCGCGTTTAATTATTTGTTTTAACGTTAACGTTTCTTAACGCGTTTACTTATATTTATTTTACCTTACCGTCAACCAAATGTCGGACGACGAAAAAATGAGTCCAGCTCAAGATATCAAAAGAGACGACTCTTTAGAGATTGTCTCTGCCTCTAATTTGAAACTGCAGCCGTTCCGTTGTGGCCGTTCCAAGTCGCAGAACATAGGATAACAAAAGGATAACCAAAAGTATCTTCACGTGCTTCACGTACTTAACCCCGAAATTTGCGAGCTAGTTTCAGATGTGATTGCTCAACTGCCTGAAACCAACAAATACAAATATCTCAAACAAAAATTGTTGGATCGGCTTGCACCATCAGATGAGCGACGCTTAGAAATGCTCTTAACAGCAATAGATTTAGGTGATCAAACACCATCCGAAAAGCTACGGCATATTAAACAGCTAGCTGGTAATAATTTTAGTGAGAAATTAGTACGATCGCTCTGGGTTCGCCATTTACCAGAGGTAATAAGAATACCACTAGCTGCCATACCCGATTCAACAACAATAGACACCATGGCGACAATGGGGGATAAAATGTATGAAGCGATGGCAGTTGGCAATAGTCGAACGCAAATAAATGAGGTTCGTCAGCATCGCTCAGTCAAACGTGACATAGTAGAAGATCGACTAGAAAAACTAGAACGACAGTTCAACCAACTAACTCAGCGATCAAGATCTAGTTCAAGAAATTGGAACTACTCCATACCGACTATGGTCGAGATCGCAAAGTAGACCGAGGAACAAAAATGGTATATGTTACTACCATCACACATTTGGAATTGCAGCACGCAAATGCAGATCTCCATGCACATTTGGTCAGGGTGCATCCAAGAGCGCTATGGAGATAGACCATTCCCTAAATACAAAAAACGGTTAAAGCTCGAGGTCGAGACGGCTGTGGTCGATACCAAGTACTCCAGTCGTCTATTCTTATATGACAACACCAACAAACAAACCTTTCTTATAGACACGGGGGCAGACCTTTCGGTGCTCCCAGTCAATCTTTATAAATCAGTAACATTCAGTTCAAAATCTCTGGATCTAGCCTTATCAGCTGCCAACGGCACGATAATCAATACCTACGGAACAAAACTCCTATAGGTAGATATCGGCCTAAAACGAACATTCACACACGCTTTCGTACTAGCGCAAGTGAATCGTCCGATAATTGGTGCTGATTTTCTCAGTAAATTTGGCCTACTTGTTGATCTCAAACGAAAACGGCTGATTGATTCAGCTACCCAGCTGTCAATCCATGCCACAATGGCCAGTGTTGATACGCCAACACCCATCCATTATACGATCGACAACGATTACGGCCTGCTACTAAAGAAGTATCCTTCCCTAACAGCAGAGCCGAACTACAATTTACCGGTCAAGCATAACGTGGTACATCACATTGTTACCACTGGGCACTTGCCTGTTTCAAGACCACGCAGACTAGATCCTATTCATCAAAAAGCTGCGTTCACAGAATTTAAACATATGGTTGAACTTGGTATTTGTCGCATTTCTTCCTCTTCTGTATCTTGTCTGCTTCACATGGTTCGAAAGAAAGATCTCGGCTGGAGATCATGTGGAGATTATCGCAGGTTAAACGCGGTCACGATTCCTGATCGCTATCCGATACCGCACATACAAAATTTTCGATGAATTTTTATGGTTGCAAAATTTTTTCCAAAATTGAACTTGTTAGAGCCTATCATCTCATTCCTGTCGCGAATGAAGATATCCACAAAACGGTTATCACAACTCCATTTGGCCTCTTCGAATTCACCCGAATGCCATTCGGTTTACGCAATGCCGCACAAACGTTTCAGCGTTTCATAAACGAAATCGTTCGAGATTTAGACTTCGTATTCGTCTACATCGACGATATCTTAGTGGCATCAATAAATGAGGAACAACACAAACTCCATTTGGAACAACTCTTCCAGAAACTTAGCGAGTTTGGCGTTCACATAAAGAGTTCAAAATGCGGTTTTGGCGTAAACACTCTCGAATTCCTCAGCCACACGATAACACCTAATGGTATTCTGCCTTCTCAAGAACGAATTAATGCCATCACGGCATTCCCAGCACCAACATCCATCAAACGTATGCAGCAATTCGTCGGTATGATAAACTATTATCATCGATTCATACCGAAACTAGCTGAAACACTAGCTCCAATTCATACACACTTGGCCGCTTTACTGAAAAAGCCCAAGACTCCGAAAAATTTTACTTGGCCAAACGAATGTCAACTCGCATTCACCAAGTTAAAAACTGAATTGGGCAATATCACGTTGTTAGTTCAGCCACGTAACGATTCTGCATACAGTATCACTACGGATGCATCAAACATTGCTGTCGGAGCAGTGCTACAGCAACGTAATAATGATTGTTGGGAACCACTGGGATTTTTCTCAAAGAAACTTTCAGACGCTGAAACTAAATACTCTGCATTTGACCGAGAGCTACTCGCAATTTACCTAGCTATAAAATACTTCAGGTATTTTGTCGAGGGTCGTGAATTCACAATTTACACTAACCACAAGCCTCTCACTCATGCAATACAATCTAAAACGGAACGAAATCCAAGACAATCTCGCCATTTAGATTTTATTAGTCAATTTACTACCGATATCCAGCATGTGCAAGGTAAAGACAACACAGTCGCGGATGCATTATCTCGTGCATCCGACAACGAAACTGCATCAGTTGAGACTCACTTCAACTACGATGCTATCATCGCTGCACAAAAAGCAGACTTAGAACTTCAGAATTTATTTTCTGGTTCCGTTTTAAACTTCCAGGATTCGAAATAGTCTGCGAAACATCAACGGGTAACAATCGCCCATACATCGCAGAACCATTACGCAAAACTGTCTTTAATATAAGAACTGAATCTAAAAAATTATGGTGCAAATTATGAAACTTTTTGCAGTCCATACAATTTTAGAGCGATCTAGTTTCGAACCAATGAGAAAATTTTTAAACTTTAAAACAGTTTATCATTCTCATCAGGGCTAGCCGACTAGATAAACTCTACCAAAAAATGTTAACGCTAATGATTATAAGCCAAAAATTGGGTTACAACTCTAGCGAAGTGTAAAAACAAAAAATTTACATAAACATACATTTAATAAATTCAGGTTTAGTCAATTAATTTCTCTGGTGATCACTGTTTTGTTATACTCTAGATTTTCTAGTATTGAATAACAAAATTGTATCTGTGAGAAGAAGATGACTAGTCTTCACTTGTGTCTATTGACAGATGATCAACAATTAATTCAGTAAATTATTTGTGATATAACATCACCCCGATGGAAAATCTCCCATCAAGAATAATATAAGAACTGAATCTAAAAAATGATGGTGCAAATTATGAAACTTTTTGCAATCCATACAATTTTAGAGCGATCTAGTTTCGAACCAATGAGAAAATTTTTAAACTTTAAAAAAGTTTATCATTCTCATCAGGGCTAGCCGACTAGATAAACTCTACCAAAAAATGTTAACGCTAATGATTATAAACCAAAAATTGGGTTACAACTCTAGCGAAGTGTAAAAACAAAAAATTTACATAAACATACATTTAATAAATTCAGGTTTAGTCAATTAATTTCTCTGGTGATCACTGTTGAGCACAAACTAGCACAAACGTGAGCACAAACTAGATCGCTCTAAAATTGTATGGACTGCAAAAAGTTTCATAATTTGCACCATAATTTTTTAGATTCAGTTCTTATATTATTCTTGATGGGAGATTTTCCATCGGGGTGATGTTATATCACAAATAATTTACTGAATTAATTGTTGATCATGTGTCAATAGACACAAGTGAAGACTAGTCATCTTCTTCTCACAGATACAATTTTGTTATTCAATACTAGAAAATCTAGAGTATAACAAAACAGTGATCACCAGAGAAATTAATTGACTAAACCTGAATTTATTAAAT
The DNA here is from genome assembly GCA_963693315.1 of Diogma glabrata. NCBI lineage: Eukaryota > Metazoa > Arthropoda > Insecta > Diptera > Cylindrotomidae > Diogma > Diogma glabrata. The sequence goes on along the minus strand of OY856188.1, from coordinate 93,213,688 downwards.
GTATGTTTATGTAAATTTTTTGTTTTTACACTTCGCTAGAGTTGTAACCCAATTTTTGGTTTATAATCATTAGCGTTAACATTTTTTGGTAGAGTTTATCTATAGTCGGCTAGCCCTAATGAGAATAATAAACTTTTTTAAAGTTTAAAAATTTTCTCATTGGTTCGAAACTAGATCGCTCTAAAATTGTATGGACTGCAAAAAGTTTCATAATTTGCACCATAAATTTTTAGATTCAGTTCTTATATTATTCTTGATGGGAGATTTTCCATCGGGGTGATGTTATATCACAAGTAATTTACTGAATTAATTGTTGATCATGTGTCAATAGACACAAGTGAAGACTAGTCATCTTCTTCTCACCGATACAATTTTGTTATTCAATACTAGAAAATCTAGAGTATAACAAAACAGTGATCACCAGAGAAATTAATTGACTAAACCTGAATTTATTAAATGTATGTTTATGTAAATTTTTTGTTTTTACACTTCGCTAGAGTTGTAACCCAATTTTTGGTTTATAATCATTAGCGTTAACATTTTTTGGTAGAGTTTATCTAGTCGGCTAGCCCTGATGAGAATGATAAACTTTTTTAAAGTTTAAAAATTTTCTCATTGGTTCGAAACTAGATCGCTCTAAAATTGTATGGACTGCAAAAAGTTTCATAATTTGCACCATAATTTTTTAGATTCAGTTCTTATATTATTCTTGATGGGAGATTTTCCATCGGGGTGATGTTATATCACAAATAATTTACTGAATTAATTGTTGATCATGTGTCAATAGACACAAGTGAAGACTAGTCATCTTCTTCTCACAGATACAATTTTGTTATTCAATACTAGAAAATCTAGAGTATAACAAAACAGTGATCACCAGAGAAATTAATTGACTAAACCTGAATTTATTAAATGTATGTTTATGTAAATTTTTTGTTTTTACACTTCGCTAGAGTTGTAACCCAATTTTTGGTTTATAATCATTAGCGTTAACATTTTTTGGTAGAGTTTATCTAGTCGGCTAGCCCTGATGAGAATGATAAACTTTTTTAAAGTTTAAAAATTTTCTCATTGGTTCGAAACTAGATCGCTCTAAAATTGTATGGACTGCAAAAAGTTTCATAATTTGCACCATAATTTTTTAGATTCAGTTCTTATATTATTCTTGATGGGAGATTTTCCATCGGGGTGATGTTATATCACAAATAATTTACTGAATTAGCTGTCTTTAATACTTTACACAACTTGTCACATCCTTGGGTCAACGGTACACGTAAATTAATTACAGCTAGATATTTTTGGCCAAGCATAAACAAAGATATTAATCACTGGACAAAATCTTGTTTATCTTGCCAACGCTCTAAGGTCCAACGGCATACAAAAAGTCAAACTGGACAATTCGAAATTCCAAAATCTCGATTCGAACACATCCATTTCTCTAACGCTAGACTAGCGTTAGATATAGCGGTTGATCTAGCGTTAGATTAGCGTTAGATTTGTATAGGAAATGTCCAAATTGTCTACTGCTATACGATTTAGAAAGGAGTGAATCTTGCATAAAACAAATATTTTCGCCATCTTTGAAATCAACTAGAACTAACTTCAGTAAGACCCCTGGTGGGGAAAAGTCGAAAAAGCAGTAAAATTCTTCAAATATTATTTTTTGATAGACAAAAATAAAACAAATAAAATTAAAGATTTTTTCTTTATTACATATTGAAAAAAATACATTATTAGAAAACATTCATTGTTATGAAACGGTTACAGTTTAATTTCTTGTAAATTTCTAAGTTTTAAGTTTTAATTTGTAAGTTTTAATTTCTTTTTAAAAGCCGAAAATCCAACTGTCAATTGAAATTTGAAACCTAGAAATAAATAAAAAATGTTATTTAAACAAATTCGTTGCATTAGAACATTAAAATAAATTTTTACATATCCTATACATGGCTACAAATCACTTTTAAATAGTTATTTAGTAATAATATATAAATATATTTAAATATTTTGTATATATATCGCCGCGCTGGTTACTTAATTTTAAACTTCAAATTTATTATAAATGTTTTTTGTTTTAGAAACAAAAGAATACACAATAAATGCTTATATAGTAATTGCAGATAGATGACAGTCATATTATTCTTTAAATCGTACAAAATGATTTATAATTTAGAGCAGAGACACATTTTTTAATTAAATATTATTTATAGGTATAAAATTATTGAAAAACAAAACGTAGCGTAGAATTTTGCGTAAAACTAAATATTTCACATGGAACTGGAATATAGATATCGTAGGACCGCTTCCTCCTTCTAATGGATGTTCTTATATTTTAACTTGCGTTGATCGATTCACTCGATGGCCAGAAGCTTATATTATGTCTGACATGTCCGCTGCTACCATAGCCACGACATTTGTTAATAATTACGTATCACGATTCGGTGTTCCACTGCACATCACAACTGATCAGGGAACACAATTCGAGTCAAAACTTTTCTCCGAGCTAACAAAACTTTTAGGCTCACATCGGATACGTACAACGGCCTACCATCTACAAGCGAACGGAATGGTAGAACGGTTCCATCGACAATTAAAAGCTGCACTTATGGTCAGGGGCAACACTACTCAGTGGAGCTCCAAAATACCAATAATTCTTCTAGGTATTCGAGCTACAGTTAAAGGAGATCTGAAGTGCTCACCCTCAGAACTTGTCTACGGACAAACACTGAAACTGCCCGGTGAGTTCTTCGTTGAAAATCCTCTTTCACAGCTGCCTACTCATGATACAGTCATTGACTTCGAGATACAATGCACAACTTAACTCCAACAACTACACGACAAACCAAACAAAACGATAAATTTGTTCCAAAGTCGCTAGAGAACTACGAATACGTTTTCGTTAGGATTGATAGAGTACTCTCTGGTTTACAAACCCCATTTGAAGGTCCATACAGAATCATACGACGTCTACGAAAACATTTCGTTATCGAGATCAAAGGCAAACAGCAATCTGTCTCGATCGACAGGTTGAAGCCAGCGTATGGTATCTTGTGTTCAGCTGATCGTTCACCAGATTCTCGAACACACAAAGCTGTTCATTTCGAACAGACGGGGGCTTTCGAATAAACGGGGGCTTTCATCTACGAGCGAGGTACTGTAGTGTTTAATATATTTAAATTTAAATAATTAATCACCACAAACACAAACGATCAAACGATCATTTTCTCGTGCCATCTACCATCTAAACATATACCGATAAAATCATATTGCAGCGCTAAACGATTAATTAACTAATTAATTAAGTTTCAAAATAAAAAATCGATTTCAGGTTCAATGGCTTTCGTTGTCAATTTGGTTGGCGCTAAAATAAAATAAAATTTCATTCCTTTTCGAGCTTTTAGCAAGTCACTACATTTAACAAGTTTAATGTGTATTATAAAAATCCGTGCGCTTGGATATTATTATATTTAAATTCCTAAAACTGTTCATAGAGTTAGTTATCAAATAAACTTATATATTATACATATATACAAAAATATTGTTGTAATAAATATATTCCGAAAGACAAAGTGCTGGTGTTATAAATTATTATAAATTTGCAACCAAATATCATCAAATTTTTGGTTCATGTGGCACATTTTAGTTAAAACGACCGAGTTCGTTCGTTTATATTTTGCGTGTGGGATGGCTTAAGTAAAATGTGCCACATGAACAAAAAATTTATCGGTGACACTTACAACAACAACAACACTAATGCCTAGTTTACACGAGGCGAGTAAACGTGCGAGTTGAAAAGGCGAGTTACTGTAGTACAGTTACTGGCATCGTGTGAACACACAAGGCGAGCTACTCGCATGCGAGCTACTGGTAGGCGAGTTACTACAACATATTTTGTTTTTGCTTGCCACTTGCCTTCCCCCTCCACATTGAAAAAACTAAATCGTGTTGTATTCGGATCATTTCGACTTTTTTTTATGTTTATTTTCATTTTTGTATTAATTTTGTGAGAAAAACAAACAAAATCAAAACGTTTTCGAAAGTAAAATAGGTTGTTAAGCAAATCGTTGGAATATATATAATTTAATTTAGAATATAGGTATTTTTATTTTGTTACGTTTTTAAAAATTTTGTATACATATTTTGTTAAATTTATTAATAATATATATAAAGTATTTAATGATGATAATATCACAGTGCCAGTTGCGAAATCCACCACTCGGGGAAGAACCTAATTTAAATATATGGTTATTCCAATGTTGCAAACCGTCTTCAGCATACTCGAATAAATAAAATAAAATAAATTAAAAAATAAATAAAATAAATTAAATGTTTTTGAAATAAAATGTATATTATAGTTTTTAAATTTAAATAAAATAAAAATGAAACAAGTATTACTATGCACGGACATAAAATTAAATCTCACTATCCAGTTATATTTTCACGTACTGTCAAATTTTTTTTATAATCAACTCGCATACAACCGGCAAGTAACTGTCATCGTGTGAACAGTACAGGCTAGTAAACCTACTGTCCAATTTTTGTGAGGCGAGTGAACAGGCGAGTTACTGTCTACTCGCACGCCAGTAGCTCGCATCGTGTAAACCACGCTTAAAGATGACAGTTTGCAAAAAAAAATATGAATTGTTATATTGAATTTGAAATGAAAATTTTTATCATGAATGTAATTATATTTCTAAAATTTTAATTTAAAACAAACTCAACGTAAATTATAATCAATCACAAAAACATAAACTTTCAAAATGAAAAATACCACCATGTGAGGTTAAATCCGAACGATAAAAAAAATCGGTCATAATTCTACAAAAATCGTTCATAATTCTCCAAAAAATCAGTGGAGATTTATGAACGATTTTTTTATTTCTATCGGCGGTAGAAATCGTGCAAATTGATTTTTGGAAAATTCATCAATTAAAATTAATTTAATAATAAGCTTTGTTTATTTTAATCGATAGGTATTCTAATTTACCATACATTTGGCATAATATCCAAATAAAGCAAGTTTTCGATTAATCAAAAATTAGAAAATCGTTGCTAGCAATCCGGCAAAAATTTTTGTCATGTGGCAACGGCTTTAATAATTTACCATCAAGAAGAAGTTATGCTTTTGTTGCCTGTAGCTAACCATGCGTCGTTAAAAACAGACTAGAATTTCCCTCCAACGTTAAGGCCCGCTATACACTTGAGCTAAACTATGTGAACTAAGCGAACATGTTTTTTGTATACAACCTAATTATACAAAAAAACATTACGGAAACAAATAATTTAAAAAAAGAAAAGAAAAAAGGAAACATTACATTCATTACATTTTGTTTTAAAAATATTATGCGCGTTAAAACATTATTTTTTTAAAAACATAGTTCGCATAGTTTAGCTCAAGTGTATAGCAGGCCTAAAGATTGTTATTCAAATTGACGACATACACCATGTGCTCTAGCGGATTTTATGTTAAACTAGTTAAACAAATCAAATTGTAAACATATGTCAAATACCATATATTTTTACTCACAAAAATATTTAAACCATATTAAATTTAATATTTTTAAAATTTGTGCAACAATTGGTGTATTTATTTATTCAAATGTAAGTTACAACACTATTATCTATTATAATTTGATCGCAATTTTATAATTTTTAATAGCAAAACGGAAAGTAATCGTAAAACTGCGAAATATTTGGGTCGCTATTAGTGTCGTACCACAGTGCAAAACATATTTAAGTCGTACCACAGTGCAAAATGTATGATATTGACGGCGTGTCCATGCATCATATTCCCCGTAAGGTCATGTTAAATAAAATAACATTAAATGAATGGAAACATGTACTAAGGATGGGAAAAAAAAATTCGCAAAAACTTTGTGTTCTGTAGCAAGAAAGAACAGATTCTAATTCCATTACCACGGGCGAATATATACGAAAAAGAGCATCACATCAAATGCTTTTCCTTCAGAAATTTACCACAATCAAGCATAATGACGAGGAAGCCAAAGGCAAGAAAACTCAGGTTAAATATAATTAACAAGTATGTACATGTACAATTTTGAAACTAAATGTATAATTATAAATCTTGTATGTACTTATATTTTATTTCTTAGTTTATCAATTGATACGTCCAGTAGAACAGAAGATGGCTTTGGAAATATTTATCCTACTAACAGCAAGGATGATGAAGGGCGGACCCATACACCAATTCTGCATAGGTACTCAATTCAACATTCACGAGCGCGGCGTATCTGTGGAAATTAATGGTGAAACAGAAAAACTTAATAAACTACCGTTCCTTATTGATACTGACGAAAAATTAAATTCCATGACTGGAATTCCAAGTCTAACTTTGTTAGAACGGTTACATAAGTGCTGTTTATTAATAAGGTCAGAAGAGCCCTATAATATTGGGTTGTCTAAAAAAAAAACAGTATAATATTGACAATGTGTCGAATAAAGATGAATATGAACAATATACAAACCGCTATACTATTTAATATCTCCTGAAGATGTGCTAAAAATTATTTTACCGATTGTGTGCAGTTCTTAGCAAAAGTTTTAAAATGTTGCATATATTGGCAGACTCGAGAAGAAAACCTAAAAAATTTTTATTGTTACTTCAATTTAAATCTTTTATATTCATATTTTTAAATTATATATCCAAAACAAATCAAAAAGAATAAATTATAAAATATAAAAAATAAATTATAAAAAATAAATATTTACTTACTGTTCGTTTGAATTTTGATTTGTTTAAATAGTTTTTAAATTTTGCTAAGAGAGTGCGCTGTTATCACTTTACCAGTCGTCATAATACTAGTTAACGTTTGTTATAATTCTACCAGAGGTCTCCACCAACTAAAACAACCTGTCAAAATTACTATTTAAAAACCGCCATTGTTAAAATGATAGTGCTCCATTAAAATAAAAGAAAATATGAAGAAAATAGTTAATGTTAATTAACCAAATTTACCATTTGCAATTGGATTCTTAATATTTTCATAGAATTCATTGGAATTGTTAAATTTTTATTAAATTTCAACATAGAAAATTGTTGTGCTCATATATATGTACAAACAAAATTAGAAACAAAAAAAACGTACAGCAAAATCTATGGATTTCTGCCAATTTTATCCAATGTGAATAACTTCCAATTTAAAAATTAATTTTATTTTTTAGTTAATTTAATACGAATTGGATATTATCATTATTGGTAATTAGTAGAAGCCCGTAATCAACAATTTTTTATAAACATATTAATGTTTTTTATTAAAAACAATTAGTTTTAAATTTAGTTTAAAAATAAATGAAATTATTATGAATGAGTCACGTGATGCCATAAGAGAATGCCCTTTCAAAAGGGCTAAATTAAATGAACATGATAGTGTTCACACAATGGACGATCAAGATCAGGAATTGAAACATAAGCTAAGACAATTTCAAGTATTAGATGAAATTCAAGATGAAGGCAGTGGGTCCGATGGTGAACATGGTATGTTATTTTTAATATGAACGTTATAATTTTAATAAACAACTGCTTAAGGCTTGAAACAGCAGAAACAGAATTCTTTACAAATTTTACAGAAACCGAATTTTTATCTGTCAAGTTTGTATGAAATTCGGTTTCTGTTTCTGTTGTATGTGAATGCCCAGATTAATAAAAAATTAATCATTTGTTGTGGTTTTCCTGTTTCCATTGACAGGTGTTATATTTGTTTTGTATGCATGCATATTAAAATTCAGGATATTTTTGTTGCATGTAATATGATATGATTTTGTGAATAAAAGTTGTTGAAGTATGTAAATCAGTTGTTGCGGTTGTAATTTTGGTTTTACAATTTTATGAAGGATGTATGCAAATCATTTTTGCAATACGTTTAACACTACAGGATATTTGTTTGCGATTAATATGTCATGTTTAAGAAAGATACCAACACATCAAACATTTCCTTTTTTTCACTGTTAAATAGGATCAAGGTCGAAGGACTAGTCAAGAAATATTGTTAAAACTTAAAAGTAACATTGAACATCGAATATGAAATTCAAGCTTCCTTCTATAAGTGGAATCTCCTTGCTAGACTAACGATATCCAGTTTCTTCTGTTGTGCAATATCGACTACAATTATAAGTTTGAATTTCCAGTTTTCTCATAAAAAAGCCCGACCTGGAGATTTAAGATTTCGACACCATTTTAGAACCCCAAGCTTTTCTTTTGACTCTTTGGTATATTTTTTTTCACATTAAATAATGCAGATAAACTTGTCAATTTCTATGACACGCGTAACACTAAATCTGTCTCTTGATATTCCTCAAAGGATAGTTGAATTATTTCATCGATTTCCATAACGAATACTTTATATATTTTGTTCAAACTTTTATATACATAGTATAAATATCAAGTGCAAGGTAATTAAAATGCAATGAAATATTTGGTTAGAGTATATGGTGGTCAATGGATTTTTTTTAAATAAGTAACTCATATAATTTTTATTCTATTTCTTTACAAAAGATGGATCAAACTCCGATTATTCCTATGACTCTGCGGATATGGAATTTAATGATGAAGACATTGAAAGAATGTTGGACGAAGGCTTACCTGATGATCTTAAAAACAAACGTAGAGAAAATCAATATGAGGAGAAATATAAATTCGTTTTAGAAGAAAAAGGCCATAATCATTTTGAAGTCTTACCAGAAGGATGGGTTGAGACAACTCATAACAGTGGAATTCCATTATTTTTACATAGATCATCGAGAGTCTGTACAGCATCTCGACCTTATTTTTTAGGTCCTGGAAGTGTTAGAGTAAGGCATTGTTATCACGGCATTTTACAAGTAATAAGTATTTTATATTTCTAGAAACATGCAATTCCTTTAAATGCAATCCCTTGTCTTGCATATCGAACGGCCTTAGATAAAGAAACAGAAATGAAAAATAAATTAACATTAGATACGGTAATAGGAAATGGTCAGGAGACTTCTACTGAAGAAGTACCAATAAATGAAAACGCTAATCTTAAAAATGGAGTACCTTCTTCACATCAACCCAAACCGAAATTTCCACATGCTAAAATTGAAACAGTAACAGAAAATTTACGTCAACAATCATTATCATCGGAACAGATAACAGCTTACTGTCGAAAACTTTTTCGTTTTAAAACAATTCGTGTAATGCGATTTAAATCATGGTCGGCACGACGAAAATTTACCAAAAAGCGTAAACACATAAAAAATCTCCAACGTCCAACCTTACCGGATGGTACAAAGTTGATTACATTTCCTGTTTTAACACAAGAAGGTGACAATGTGAATTCGTCACGACCAAAAAAGGAATGGATTATGAACCCAAATGGCAAAAGTTATGTTTGTATATTGCATGAATATGTTCAACATGCGTTAAAAAAACAGCCAACGTATGAGTTTAAAGAATTAGAAAATGCAGCCACACCATACTCTGCAACTGTATTGATAAATGATCTAAAATATAGCACGGGATATGGTACGAGTAAAAAACATGCAAAAAGTGAAGCTGCTAGAGAAACTTTAGAAGTTTTAATTCCCGAAATGCGTGATAAAATTTCAGCTGATACATCAAATTCGAATACAAAATCAAATCCAATTGATCATTATAAAGATTTATCGGTGTTTGATGAAATTAAAATTGAAGATCCTCGTGTGGCTGAGTTTTGTGCTAAGACAACAGAGCCACCCCCTCATGCGATCTTGATAACATGTTTACAAAGAAATTTCGGCTTAGGTGATATCCAAATTAAGTATCAAGTGAATACAGTTAAACATAAAAAAAATGAGTTTAAAATGACGGTTGGAAAACACACGGCAACTGTTGTGTGTAGAAACAAACGTGATGGTAAACAACGTGCTTCACAGGCGATATTACAAGTATATGCAACAATTATTGTATTGTTTTGTTTTTAACGTATATCTTTTATTTTCAGATTTTACATCCGCATATAACAACATGGGGATCATTACTACGCTTGTACGGTAATCACTCAGTGAAGTCATTTAAAGAAAAAAAACAAGAAGAACAAGAAATTACCGTACTACAAAGTAAGGCGACTGTTAATCAACCAAATTTAGCGATTTTAAATAAATTAAAATTAGAAATGAATAAGTTAAGGGAACGTAATCAATCTGTTAAAACAATAGGGACTTTTGTGCCTCCATGTGATGTTGATTTACCAACAGCAACAGGAAGTAATTTACGGAATGTTGATCTCTAGTCATAAGTTTAAGTTATAAATAGTTGAAATTCAGTTTTAAAATAATAACTCTCTTCCAAAACGATTTTTGTTTAAGACTAAAGGTAATTTTTGCTTTGTTTTATAATTTTTTTTTTTTGTATGTGTTATATTATTTTCAAAATGTTTAGAAATATTTTTGGTAGTGTTATTATATTCGAGAAAGGAGTTTTAGCGAACTAACTAGTTTCTTCCAAAAGGAATGGTCCCTAGGTAGCGTCTATAATTATCGTCTAGGGAGTTATGTTTTAGATCATGTACGTCAGTACCCCAACCTGTTACCAGGCTTCCTAAAAAGTGTTGGTTTTCAAAATTGTAATAGTTTCTGATTACGATTCAGATATCACCACCGAGCCAAGCAAATGCTTTTATAACTTGACCTTGATTTGGAGGTAAATGGGCGATGGTTGCTTCTCAATGAAAACTCAATGAAAAGCTGATACAGTGAAACGTTTGATATTTTCCCGCTTTATGGAGAAAATTGCTGGTAATTAGACATATTTGGAGGATACGTTGAAATTCTCCAATCAATTTTTCAGCAAAAGAATTAATCTAAACTAGCAGGGTAGAATTAGCAAAATTGTGTTCCAATCTTGAAGCAGGCTTCCTTTCTCTAAACTGTCCAACAACTTTAAATAATATAGAGAAGATAGCCTCACCAGATTAGTCAACCATTTCGGATGTTACATCGTTGATACTTCTTTTTTTTTTACATTCAAGTAACGCATGCGACGCTTCGAAGTTTTTCTTATGACGGTCCTCTAATACGCTTGAGTTTTTGATGTCTCATTTTTTCTGGAAAAAATATTTCATCAAGGATAATCTTTACAGCACTTGTTTCTTGTTATATGCTATTGAATTATGAGTTAGACAGCCGTTTAATGACGATAGCTATATGTTTTTTGTGCTTGCGTTTAAACTACGTTGCTCTTTGTATTTTTGTAAAATTTTTATGGTGTTTTGTTGCCAATTTGTATGCAAAATTCATTGGAAAATAAAAAATTATTGTATATAATGCGGTAAGGCTTCGATATTTTAATTTAACAGTTGTTTCGTTTTCCAAATCGAGCTGATTTAAAGTAAAACACTAAAAATTGAGTAGTGAAGGTCTAGTTGTGGGCAACTGTACAACAGTTTATTTTTAATAAAATGTGTTGTGTAGTAGGAATTAGATGATGTGTCACAACAATACATAAAAAGTTTTTAAGACCACGGTCCAATAACAACATTCATTATAAGAATTTTGAAGAACGCAAATATTTTTGTTTTTTTATATTTTTTGTCAAAGAATGGATAACTAAACAATACATCCTATCACATATAAAATAAAAGATAGACCAATATTTCATGATAGGATAGAAAAAATAAAATACAAGATAAAATGAAAATTTGTTTTAAAAATTTGCAAGAACAAAACTAAAATTTGGTTGCCAATAATTCAGCTAGTGCTATATTCCTTGATCATGTGACGCACTGTTTTCCGCAATGATTAAAGTCCAGATATAGCATAAAATGAAGGCTCGTTTCTTCGAGCAAGCAAAAGCTTCCATCATAAAAGAATGTTCTTCCGCTGAGATTGAGGATGCTTGCACTGGCTGAATACAGTTTATTCGCCAGCACCAATAAGACATCACTTTGGCTAGGGATATTTTATTGGTATTACCTGTAGTTTGTGATATCTTACGTTAACGCTTATGCCAATACCAGGGACTGGAGAATTAAAAAAATTTACAAATAAAAAAAACTGATCCATCTATGCGGGCAGATTGCAAATTTTAAATTTTCAAGAAAATAGATTTTAAAGTTGTTAAACCTTCACCAAAATTCCAAAAATGTAGATTAGGTAAAAAATTCCAAAACTTTTTGAAATGATATAAATTATGACTGCTATAACTACAAATAATAGAAAATGAGCAATTCATACTCATATGGCCCAACTTTCAGTTCAAGTTAAATTAAGTTTTAAACAGTAGTTAGTTATTTAAGAAAGAATCATAGACTACTGAATTCATATAAACTTTTGTAGATGTTAAAGATAATACGATGATAAGCGCATGAAAATACTATTAATGTAGTTATAACTTATAGGTGTCAATGCAACAAATTTTTATTATAATTAAAATATTACATTTAGATAAGATTTTTCTTAATTTGTTATAGATTGTTTTTGTTATAATTCCGAACCGACTATAAAAGTAGTAAAAATTGATGTTATTGGCTATTTACCAGTTTTTCCTTGAAGTACAGTAAAACAGTATGTTTTGATACTAAATCTACTAATGTCAGTAATTATCAGTTTTTGTACAAAACATTATAAAAAACTAGTATTATTTGCCTATGATTTGATCAGTGTTAGAGTAAGAAAAATAGCGAAAGGTCGACAATACCTAACAATTAAAGGAGTTCATAGGGATGATTATATATCGGTAAGTAAAAAAATCCATTTCTACTCCTTTTTACTCTTTAGTTTTAAAAAAAAATCAGTATAACAAAACAAACATTTTTCGGTTTATTCAAGAAAGTGTGCATTCATAATTGCAACAAAGTTAAAAATTTTATTTTACTTGAGCGCGCTTTGTATGTACTCCTTAAAATTGCATTCATAGTTCAAACATTTTTACGAGACGATTACATTTTTATTTTTTTTCCCATATGCAGAAGCAAATTAGTACTAAAAAAAATCCATGTTCATGCTGGTTTAACTCCATAGTCTTTTCTCCAGACTCCATAGTCTTTAATGGTCTTTTTTCTCCCAAGTGAAAAAACATTTGCACTAAATAACAAATTGTAGTTGCTATGATATTTTAAGTAATTTTATAAATTCTTTGGTCCTTTCCACACGTGTATGCAGTGCAACACATCACTTCTTCGTTTCTAACCTCTTTGTCTATAAATTGCCTATAAAGAAATTTCAAATATTGCAACTGCAATTTAGGTTATAGGCCGAGAGGTAAAAAACGCAAAAGTGATGTTTTGCACTATATACAAGTGTGGAAAGGACCTTTGAATCAAAGCAAACCTGTCCATGATAAAATACAATAGATATTTAGCATAATTCATAATTAATATCATTTATATTTACCATCGTATACAAAATAGCACTTCCTACGCGAGATGAAAACGTTTTTCCTCCGTGAACTCTTTCTACTCAACGCGTCTAACCGCGTCTCGTGAATAAATCACTCACAAAAAAATAATGTTTTTATTTCTTGTAGCAAAACATACTATAATATATTATTCCGATTTATGAGTATAAACACGATATATTTTTATTTTCATATTTGGGAATTTTATATTTTTTAAGATACACTGAAAGAATGAAGTAAATTTAAGAAGGATATAAATAACGTTTTAAACCCTGATTAAAATCAATAAGTTTTCTTAGAATCAATAGTTTCAAAAATTTCACTCGAGCTTAAAAATGCTAAAACTTTTTAGAAAAATATTACTTATGGTGTGCGCTTGGAACATTTACTCTCAAGGAGTATTTTTTCAATTAATTTTATTGGTTAGAAATGTTTACCGAGCTTCTGTTATACGGCAATTACCCTCATTGTTACGTTTTAGAGTCACTCGGGTATTATTAGTATGTGCTAAAATTTAGAAAAGTTTCCGTAATGTTTTCAGATAAGTTTGTCATAATCCAATGGTTTAACAGCCCAACCAACGTTGATTTTGCTTCCATAAGAGGTAAGACCTCTAGGTCCATAAGAGGTAAGACCTTTAATCCAGAGTTAAATCCACCAACGTTTTGGGAAAATAATAATCATGAGATATTGTGTCTAACATATACCCATATAAACACGTGTCGGCTGCATGATTTAGGGAGCAATACATCGAATGTGACAGTCAAGTTTGTGAAAAATAACCACTATCTTGTCTCATACAGTCCGACTAATAAATTGTTATTTCGATGTTATAAATTCAAGGGTTTCACCGCATTAAACCGAAAGAGCTTTTTTTCTTTAATATTTATGTTTCTGAATACGAACAAAGTTTTTCAATCCAATTTTGTATAAACACACTTTTTACCCACGGAAAGATGTTTCTTTAGATTTAGATCTACATCTAAACAATTAATTCAAATGAAGGAAGGTTGAAGCAAAAGTAATTCGTTCATAAATTAAAGCAAAAGCATATGATTAGACCTGGGGCCCTATTATGGTTTTTTCGATAGTATCGAACAATCCGATACAGTCGAAAACACTATTATGGAATTTTCGATAACATCAAGAGTTTCGATAGTTTCGAAAATATCGATTATGGAATATTCGATATCGATTACATACAACCCTAATTTAATTGAACTGATAACTGTCAGTGTGTTGGTAGTTTTTTGCTAAAATTATTAGTCTATGTGTTGTTTGTTATATATAAATATTATACTAAATAAATAAATATTTAATATAAATATTTATTTTGTGGTAATGATGTTCACAAGTATCGTAGTTTTTGTACGAAGTGATGATGAATCAGACGATGGCTTATCTTCGTTAAATATAAGTAGGGAGCGTTTACGTGATAGTTCAAACGTGCTTGACATGCCAAAAAAAAGGTAATTCAAATTGATTTGTGATGTTTATTTTATAATAATTTTAAATGTAAATATTTTTAGTTTCATAAAACTATTCAGACTATCTAAGCATCTATTTAAGGATATTTTAACTGAAATTGAGCCTCACTTCCCTTACTCAAAAAAAATAGATGCCATACCACCAATTTTGAAACTAGCTACGACATTAAGATTTTTAGCTGAAGGATCGTATCAACGTGGGGTAGACCAAGACTTTTATATCGCTATGGCGCAATCTACCGTATCGGTAGTGGTTGCAGAAACGCTTCGAATAATGGAACAACATTTATGTAAGAAATACATAAAATTTCATTAATCAGATGAAGAGAAGAAACTTTCGAAAGCATATTTTTTCAATAAATATGGGTTTCCAGGCGTTATAGGTTGTGTTGATGGGACCCATGTTAATATTGTAAGACCAAAAAAAGATGAACACAAATTTATTTTACGTTTCAATTTTTCTTTATATCATCTTCAGAAAGAATGGTAATAAATGAAACAATCAAAAATAATACAAATAGGTTTTAACCGAAGATTACTTTTATAAAAAACATTTGTATGGAGTATGGACCGTCTTTGTATGGAGCATTGTGGTTCCTTGGTTGGGTTTAGGATTCTGTTCAACAATGGGCTATGCGAATTATGGACGATCGATAAATTACACCAAATCTTGCTTCCCGACAACATCATCGCACTGTTGCTGATCTCGTTTTTTCCTAATTGAATCATTTTCTTCGTCAGTTCACTCGGCAGTCGTCGATTAGTTCAATAAATCATATTAAAGAGACTGAATGATTTACTAGAATCAACCGTTTTGGATGGAAAACAATTTAAAAAAAGGGTCCGGCAACACCTCAAAACGAATTTCGTCACGTAATCTGGATTTTAAAAAGTTTCTATGTGATCTTGTAATACGTATTGTAATCCCTATTACATAGCATCCTGTATAAAAAAAAACCATTTCAAAAATATAGATACAAACAAATATCACGTTTATTTTAATAATTTAAAAAAAAATGTTCAAAAATATCACATTAATTTTAATAATTTTAGAAATATATATAGATACACAAAAATATCACGTCTTAATTTAATAATCTTAAATATATATATAGCTATATAAAAATATCACCTCTTAATTTTAAAAATTTAAAAAAAAATATATAGATATATAAAAATATCACGTCTTAAATTAAAAAAAAGTTATATAAAAATATCATAACAGTTCAATAAATTTTAAAAATTGTCACTAAATTTTTAAGGTACATTATAATACTGCCTATTATCCAGTTCCCGTTCTCTTAAATCCAGTTCTCTTTTTTTCAATTCAAGCTCCATATACTTCTGCTTCGTCTGTTTTGCTAACAGTGTCTTCTTTGCTTCCCATTTACGTTTGTCAAATACTAGCTGATCTTTTAATATTCTTCTTAGATCATGGCCATCTGTTTTAAATTGACTGCCAAATTTTTCTTGGAGTTTCACTTGCTTTTGCAGCAATGTTTTTGTAGTCTCTCGGACTCTTGACTGTCGTTTGCTAGTATTTGACGTATGTTGAATTCTGGAATCATTGATATTTTCTTCCACTGGCTGTACCTCAACAGCTACATTGGTTGTTGAATTATCGCAAGATACTACAGTTTCCACTTCACATCCATATCGAGCTACAGCGATCCCCTTCACTTCTTCTCGAAAGCTAAGTAGCTTGCTTACTCTTCCTTCTAAATTGCTTAGCCTTTTGACCTTACATGGTCCCCCACCAGTTCCATTTATTGAACGTTTATTTGTTCGCATTTTATTTCCTCTATTGTATTTGTAATCCTTCCAAACCTTAAAAAACCAAGATATGTATTAAATTTTTGTTTCTTAACATGCTTAACAACAAGCTTACCTTTTTCCAGCCATCTACCGTTTTTTCAGGCGGACCTGCAGAATTTAAGCGCTCTATTGCTTCATTCCATTTCATATTTGTAGTTTCCTTATATTGCAAAGATTTTACAAAACTTTTCGCAATACCCTCATTTTCCTCCATAAAGCCCAACAAAATTTCAAACTGCTCCGAATTCGTTGCTGTCCTTTAAAAAAATTTAAAATCAAATAAAACGTTAGTTTAACATTAACATAATAAAAAATTTAATTATATTTCATAAAAATATAATAATAAATTTAATAACTCACATTTTATAATTTGTTTGTTCCTCAAGCGTTACCAAGCGTAAACAAAACACTATCCTCGTCACGTCTTAAGCAGTCGTAAAAATTTCGATATTTTCGAAAATAAACACTATCGAAAATTACCATAATACTAATTTCCGAAGCTATCGAAAATAAACACAATCGAAAATTTTCATAATAGCTTATTTTCGATATTATCGGTTGTAATACCACGAGTCATTGAAATTTTTTCGATAATTTTTTTTTGCTGTCAGATATTTTATTTTTCATTCATACAAACTATGGTATTTAAACAGTAGGCTTTGTTTTTACTGTCGGCAATTCTTCTTGTCGTCGATAATTTTGCTTTGTCGTTATGAAAATTCTTTGTTGTCATTTTTTCTTCTAACAAAATGAAATATAATTTTATCTTAGTAGGCGCATAAATGCTATAAATTTGTAATTTATGTTTGACAAATAAACATAAACAAGCAATCATTTATGAATGAAAACGGACATTTTTATTATATGCAATTTTACATAATTTTTTATAAGCTGAATAATTTGTAGAAAAAACTTTATTTAGAAACTAATAATTATTATCTTTTAAATAAAATTATAATTTAAAAAAAAATTATCTCATTAAATACCACTCTTTATTGAAATTTTTGTCTAAAATTTTTCAATTTTACTCATTAAATTATTTTTAAGCAACACTGCTCAATCAAACCACTACTTAAACCACTCGTCCTTCGGACTCGTGGTTTATTGTGCGCTTTGATTCGCAGTGTTGCTAAATAATTTAATTCGTAAAATCAAAAAATTTTCGAAAAAA
This sequence comes from Diogma glabrata, assembly GCA_963693315.1. NCBI lineage: Eukaryota > Metazoa > Arthropoda > Insecta > Diptera > Cylindrotomidae > Diogma > Diogma glabrata. Next base: position 93,195,867 of record OY856188.1, on the reverse strand, counting down.
TTTCAATGACTCGTGGTATTACAACCGAAAATTTTTTGATTTTACGAATTAAATTATTTAGCAACACTGCGAATCAAAGCGCACAATAAACCACGAGTCCGAAGGACGAGTGGTTTAAGTAGTGGTTTGATTGAGCAGTGTTGCTTAAAAATAATTTAATGAGTAAAATTGAAAAATTTTAGACAAAAATTTCAATGAAGAGTGGTATTTAATGAGATAATTTTTTTTAATTATAATTTTGTTTAAAAGATAAGTATTAGTTTCTAAATAAAATTTTTCTACAAAATATTCAATAATACAAAATTATGTAAAAATGCAGTTTGCAAATAATAAAAATGTCCGTTTTCATTCATATAAGTGATTGCATGTTTATGTTTATTTGTCAAAAATAAATTACAAATTTATAGCATTTATGCGCCTACCAAGATGAACTTATATTTCATTTTGTTAGAAGAAAAAATGACAACAAAGAATTTTCATAACGACAAAGCAAAATTATCGACGACAAGAAGAATTGCCGACAGTTAAAACAAAGCCTACTGTTTAAATATCATAGTTTGTATGAATGAAAAATAAAATTTCTGACAGCAAAAAAAAATTATCGAAAAAAAAATACTATCGAAAAAACTATAACAGGGTCCCTGTCCAGGTAAATTGTTGAATAAAAAGAATGACAGCGGTGGGATTCGAACCCACGCCTCCGAAGAGACTGGTGCCTTAAACCAGCGCCTTAGACCGCTCGGCCACGCTATCTCAACTAATTCTGAATAAACATAAATTATTACCGACAAATGAGAAGTTTAATTGGCATTTATCCAAATTTTTAGAATTTGAACTTAATATATGTACAAAAAATTAATCAGATGTTTTTGATTTGGGTTCGTAACCAAATGGTCATTATTATTTATTATTATGATTTAGAACAAAAAAGTAGTAGGGGCTTAAAAAGTACCTCTATATTTGCTGGAACGCTTATGATTCGAAAAATGCAGGACCGTATAATTGTATAAGATAGCGTGGCCGAGCGGTCTAAGGCGCTGGTTTAAGGCACCAGTCTCTTCGGGGGCGTGGGTTCGAATCCCACCGCTGTCAATAATTTTTAAGCCGTGAGAGCATTTTTATTTATGCGGAAAAACGAATAGGAAAAATATGAAGGGGTTGAAATCTCACACCTCTTGAGATATCAAGACTTCGGTCTGGGTTAAGGATTTTGATATAGTTTTCGGCAAAAAATTTTATGAGGACATTGTTTTTAGTTTTAGGCAGCGATGTATATCAAATATAAAACTGTAAAAGTACAAGCATTTTATCTCTGTTTAGAAATTTATTAACAGATCATAAATTAACATAATTTAATGAAAAGATGATACAACCAGCAAACTACTCAAAACCCTCTCCATTTAGCGTTTCGAGAAAATATTACAAAATCAAAAATTAAAAGTTCTTTCAAAATTCCTAAAATATTCTAAATATTATAATTAAATCAAAGATTTTTACTGTTTTCAACGTTCGGAAAATATTACAAAATGAAAAATTCAAACTTTTTCCAAGACGATTTATTCACACAAAAAAATTCTTAATAGACATATATTATAGACTAAGAGCCCGCGACAGCCAGACCTTCGTTATTTTATAAAAGCTGAAAGTTTCTCTGCGCATACACCCTGCTCAGGTAGGAACGATTAGCGACATATGAAGTTTGGATCATGGTGGCTTTGGCAGGGAGCAGGTAACAAAGGGGCCTCCCAAGTTTCGTCAAAGTATAAAAGGTAATTTTTTTATATATTCTTCGGGATAGTATTAGAAGTCAAGTCACCCATTGCCAGACACTTACTATCGTGGCAACCCCCTGCCAGACACCCTTAAACTTTATCAATTTGTTAAAGTTTAAGGGTGTCTGGCAGGGGGTTACTACGATAGTAAGTGTCTGGCAATGGGTGACGTGACTTCTAATACTATCCCGAAGAATATAATATAAAAAAATTACCTTTTATACTTTCACGAAACATTGGAGGCCCCTTTGTTATCTGCTCCCTGCCAAAGCCACCATGATCCAAACTTCATATGTCGCTAATCGTTCCTACCTGAGTAGGGGTATGCGCAGAAAAACTTTCAGCTTTTATAAAATAACGAAGGTCTGGCCGTCACGGGCTCTTGCACTATTACCCTTGTTATTACAATTTTTAAAAAAATGACATTTAATCTGCAACAACGTGATATTTTCCAACTGTTCCTATCAGTTGGGGCTTGGGAGTAGTAAAGTTGGATAGAACCATATTCCATGTCCAATTTTCATGTTCAATTACAATTCATGTCATACAAATAACTAAATTCATTTTTTTTTTTCAAAAAAATCGGGTAAAACAATAAATGAAAATACTTCTTTTGAAACACTTGACAATATTTTTTTGACAAGCTTATAATGTAATATTCAAGTTTTTGTTGTCACACACCAATGTCTACCATCAAGATTTCTCCACATTCAATGTTACTACTTATTATCACTTAAGCAAAACAAATGTAAATTTTCTATAGTTTTGACACACTTGACGATTTTTGACACACTTTCAGCGCAGTTATTGAACACATCGTTCTTTCGGCTCTTACCATTGAGTATACCTATTTTTAGAAACAAAAAATGTTTAAATCACTCCAGCGGTTTTCTAGATTTCGTCGGTTGTGATAGCCTGCCATACATTTTTTTTGCTTTTTTAGAATCGTTATGACCTAAAACGTCTAGAAATGCCCAAAAAGTGGGGTTAAGAATTTCACTTTTGGCTCGGGAATGTAATATGTACTTAGGTTTTTCAGACCGAACCCCCCCCCATGTTGTATCGAATCGGTCAAAAAATTATTCTAATATATACACTTACATAGAATTTACATTTCGATTTACTATATATAGTAAAAACCTAATTGTCTCTACTAGAAATCGGAATTTTTACGATATCTTTACGTCTCATGACCTCCTGAAGCTGTTTAGACTATTTTTAGCTGGCAGTCTGTATGTGTGTGTGTCTGTTTGTGTGGGTATCGCTGTGTGTGGATTCATTTTTGCCCAACGCTTTCTCAATAATGGATGGCTCAGTCCTTTTCTAGCAAAATTAAATCATTTGTTTTTTAGTGGTTTCCAAAAAACTGAAAATTATCTCTTGCAAATATAATGAGATTAAATAATGCTATCAAGGTCATGAAGCTTTCATATTGTTTGTCATTATATGTCAGCCATTTATAATGAGATTTGTATAAACAATTGCTATCTTACTTTTTGAGTTTTTAAGAAATGGTGAAAAAACTACGTGCTTTTTTCGTTACGCAAACGCATGATATCTGGATGAAACTTTGGTATGTAAATGAGCTGCAAACGCATCCGGGTTTACTTGAATATCGAAGATCTGAGCTATTTTCTAAATTTGACAAAAAGGTCAGAGGTTCGTGAGTGGATCGCTTGGTCAACTGTTTATTAACTTTTCGATATGGGAAGTTATTGTTTTCGGGTCGATTTTCGAAATATGAATTTTTGAATGTTTCAAGACTTCCTGAAGCTGTTTAGACTATTTTTAGCTGGCATTATGTATGTGTGTGTATGTGCGTGTGTATCGTCGTACATGTGGACAAAAATTTATCCAACGCTTTCTCAACAATGGATGTTCCGATTTCAACGACAATAGTCACAATCGATGTATCTTTCGGCATAACTTATAGCCCAGTCCTTTTCTAACAAAATCGGTTCATTTGTTTTTTAGGGATTTCCAAAAAACTGAAAATCAGCTCTTGCAAATATTACGAGAATAAATAACGCTATCAAGACCATTTACCTCCCATTTTGTTTGTCATCATGTCAACAATTTATAATGACATCTGTATAAACAATTGCTATCTTACTTTTTGAGTTTTTAAGAAATTTTGAAAAATAGGGGTATTTTCATTACGCAAACGTTTTCATCTTGATGAAACTTTTGAATTAAAATGAGCTGCAAACGCATTCGGGCTTATTTTGATATAGAAAATATGAGCTTTTTTCAAAATTTGGCAAAGAAGTCGGGGAGGATGTCTGTGGATCATTGAACAACTGTTTTTTAAATTTCAATAACACTCAGACCTGACGTTCAATTTTGTTGAAACTTAAGCATAAGGTTTTTTAATTTTATAGTAATTTTTGTCACTTTCGACTATATAGTTTTATCTTATTCTTTTAAATATATCACAACAACAGCCATTGACGAATCTTTGGTAAAATGTTTCAGGTAGCATAGAAGAAATATAGAACAAATTTGCTTTGAGGTGTCTTGTATATAGTGGTCAGTGTTCATCCAAGAAATGCTGACCTTTTATCTTACCGATAGGTTAGGTTGTTGACTGTTGTGTTGATCATTTTTGATATTGACATTTTAATGATATCTTCTCCTTTGAATACCTTCTAAATCGGTCTAGACAACTTATTTTAGTTTGCACCCTGAGTTTTAGTATGTTATTAAATTTAAATATGATTACACACACATTCAAATTCTATTTAAATTATTACAATTGATGTGTCATTTAATAAATAAATCTTAGTTTTGCGTATTTTAGGCTTTAAAAACCCTAATTGAGCTAATATTCACTTTTTGTTGACTTTTTTTCAAATTTGATTTAATATTTGTTTTGTAATTTTTCGTTTTTTATTTGTATTTATGTTCTATAAAACATATTTTTGGACAACGCAGTTAAACTATATTGTATAATATTTTGTTATGTTTGGTTTTGTAGTATACCTTATCCAGTAACTGGTTTGTTTTTAATCTTATGGGAAGTTCCTGGCGTGGCCCCTATGGTCACACCCCCATCCCACTAGTTTTTTTTATCATTTAAATTATATTATTTTGTTTTATTTATATATTTTTTTATTTGGATAACTTCACTTATATTTAAAGTTAAAATTTCTTAGAACTAGAATCCTTTTAAATTGATGACTCATATTTGAATTTTTATTTGGATTTTAGATTTGGAGGAAAGGAGTTGCTGACTGCTGTTATGGTTATTAAAAATTTAAAATAGACTGCTGGATCAAAAAATAATGTTTTTGAAGATCGTTGATTTTTGTTTCTATTCCTTTTTTATTTGATAATATAAATTATTTTAAGGAAGGGATATTTTGGGATTTTGTTTTTTGGAAATTTTGGATTTTAGGTTTGGTAATAATTTGTTTTTGGAAATGTATAAAGGGAATGAATTTGTTATATAAAGCGAACAATTTGGATTTTTATGGACGGAAAGTTTTTGGATGATGATCGAAAATATGTTGAGTGTTGTTATAGGATTTATGATGTCTGACAATATCAAAGGGATGTTCGGCTTATGGATATTGTGAATGCAAATTTGGAGTTTTTATTTAAATTTATGTTTATAATTATTCATATATAATAAATAATTTTGGATTTGGGATTTTGAGTGTCTGGCGACAACGAAGGGATGTTAGGATTATGGAGATTAAGGATGTTAATGAATTTGTAATTATTTTTTGTTATAAAATTTTTATTGTTATTTAGGGCCATATCGACAAACCCAACTAAAATCACAACTACAACTAAAGTGTCAGTTTTGGTATTTTTAAACCACATTAAATCGTCAGTTTTAAATGTAGATTAAAGTTGTAGTTGCAGTTTTAGTTGTGGATATCGGTGATTAAATTTACACTTACAATTGACGGTTAAAACTCGATGATAGATTTTTTTTAAATCAATACGTTGTCAAATAATATTTTATAATAAAATGTTTTGAGACATTAATATATATGTGTAATTCAATTGTGTTTTTTATGAAAATTTTAACTAATTGAAAACTCTAAATAATTCATGCAAATCAATATTGTTTTGTGTTGCATTTATGTTGTTTTTACTATAGTTACATTATTATTTTTATTGTAATAAATTTTAATACATAGTTACTGATTTCTAATTATTGCTGTGTGTTCCAAAAATTATAGTTTTAAATTACGTTTAAAAATAATCAAAATCTCAACTAAATTCGTAATTTTAATGTGGTTTAAAAATACCAGTTTTGAACATCAATTTCGAAAAACTGTGACTACAACTAAAAGTTGTATATGTGTTATTATGGTTTTCCATATTATTCACTGTTTGTGTGCTTTTATCAACATACAATCAAACAACATTCAAAATAATGCAAAAAATTTTAAAAAGATAAGGATATATTGCAGCTTACAAAAATAAAATAGAAAATTACCTAAAAACCAAAAAAACCCAAACCTTAGACACAGGTTTTTATAAACCTACCTGTGACGACTGCAGTAAATTTTATATAGGCCAGACGGGGCGGTCCTTTACAAAAAGATTTATTCAGCACACCAATGAAATTAACAGAAGCGATCCAAAATCCAGATATGCCCAACATTTAAAAATAGAAAAACACAAATACACTAATATCAACACAAATTTAACCATATTACATAAAAAAGAAAAGGACAACATCTAGATAGATTGGAAGAAATAGAAATATATAAACATAAAAACAATAACATTTTAAATGATAAAATCAACACTAAAACTAACAAAATATATGACATAATAATAAAAAATAGCAGTTGAAATAGTATATAAGTAATAGTTTAAGCAAAAATTGTAATAATAATTTAAGAACTGAGGATGACGTAAGTCGAAATCGTTATTCTATAAAATAAAAAATAAAATTCAAATTCTTACTATAAGGAAGTTTATATTATTATTAATAAAATAAAAGATTAAAAATAAACAGTAAAAAGTATATTTTTAAATATTACATTTTAATTTTAAAAGTTGTAGTTGGGTCTGTCGATATGGCCCTTAATTTTACATGTGTTTTCCAAACAGACTTTTTGTCTGTGTAAACTTTCGGTGTTATGGCTTTCGATGTTGTAATTTTCGGTTGTTTGATTTTTCGATAACATGATTTTTTATTTTTCCATTTATTAATATTTTCCGATATAACGATTTTCGATTATATGGTGCGATCCAGAATTGATTATATTTCCACATACTTCATTACTCTTAACCAATCGTTATTTGAACATAACGTAAGAACCCAGTATGGACATTGTTTAAAGTTAAATATGCATTAGAATTCCGTTAACGTTGAGATCTGTTATTTATTACTTCTGTTTTTGTTTTACCAAGCAGTAGTTTACCTACCAAGTAGTAGTATGTGAACCTTCGGCCTATTATAATGCTAACGGACATCAAACCTTGAAACACACGTTAATAAAACAGAAATGGGTCTCACAAAAAAATTGGCTTATTTTCCCCTTAACCAAATTCTATATTATGTTATTATAATTTTTATACAGGAACAAAAACAAAACAAATGCTGGAACTAATGACGAAAGTTTTAGTACTAATAATTGTTATCAGTTTTTAATGATAAAGTTGATATACTTCTAGTACATTTGTGAGAATGTTGACAGTATTCGTTTTATGCAATTTAAACAAAAAAAAATTAATTTCAACTTGATAGTTTAAAATGGCATAAATTCAACTCTACATATATTTAATTCGTGTGCCCTAGGGTGTTGGTGGTAAAAATAGAATTATACAAAAAACAGTTTTAACTTAAACTTTTATTTTTTTTATTACGAATTGACAATTTTTGTTCAAATTATTTTGTTTACAAAACGCTGTATAACGTCAAGTATTTTAAAAGTTATAACATTTTGTAATTTAAAACTAACGATAGAAAAATAAATATAAGAAAAAATAGTAAATAGAATATACAACAATTATCGTGCATTAAAGTTTTAATTAAATTAATTATAAGCATTTTCTTTTAATTTTAATAATTATTTTTAAATATTGCTTTTCTAGATAGAAATTAAAATTATTGGCAAGATTACTTGAACTTAGGCGCAAGTGGATTTTTTTTTTGTTATGTTTATCGTTAATTAAGAAAACTAAAAGGGACAGTTTTGATCTGCACATAGGAAATAAAGCAAAAATTAAAAAAACAGAAAAAATTCTTGTCAGAACAGTGTAATTTTATATGGATTTTGCTTTTTTCAAAGGCCTGTGTCGTTTTGGTTTTATTCGCTTCAGCGAGTGATTCTATATCAGATAAAATAAAAAAAAAATTTTGGCGCCTAAGTAGAAGTAATATCCCCAAATTATTAACTACTACGTATTGAAAGATGTCATTCAATATTTTTTGTATACTTTGTAAATCAATTTTTAATACTTCTTTTATTAATATATATTTTAATCTAATCGTAATATTAATTACTAAATAATGAAATTAAGAAGAGAGGTAGACATCTGTAAATAAGCGTGATTAAGCGATAAAAATTTAACATTTGATTTGATATGCAATGGTTATATCAATAAACCAAGAAATTCAATTTTTAAATTGAATTTATTCAATTAAATCAAGTCTTACGATATACAATAATCTTACCGGTACTTATGAGTGGTATATGATTTATACCTACATTGTGACCCACTCGAAAATGGCAATATGGATTGAGGAAAAAAATTAAATGGTCGTAAATTCATCACATTTTATAGTACTAACGAAAATATCACGACACGACAAAGCCAATATAGAGAGAACAGAGCAGTTTAAATATAACTTCACTTTTCCTTGACTGACTCGACTAATTATCAATTTATTTTCTATTTTTTTAATTATATTAATGGCACTTTCATGCTTATTTGTGTGTTTTTTTAATTTTCGTTTTCTATTATTTTATATTTACTAACATATATAAATCAAAATCTACTTTTTGTTCCTATTATCTGTTTTTTGATCCCTGGTTAGAATATTATTTTATTAGAATAATATATTTTTTGTATTAAATCGTAAATATTAGGTTAATTTAAATTTGGAACAGGATCAGAAACGATTATTGATATCTTCGATTCTGATGAAGTTTTAAAGTTTAAATTATGACAATCGCATGAATATACTTTAATAATCCTATTCCACAAGGATTGTTCAAAATATTTGTGGAGTTGATACATATTTAGGCGGTTTTACTTTTTCAATAGACTATTCCATAACACTAATAATACCCTTAGTTTAGCAGTGTTCAAATTTCAAAAGTTTCTCATAATAATGATTTTAAAAAGTTCTACAAACCCTCTTTTACAACAGCTAGCACTGTTTCATATTTTGATAAAGAACGAATTCCACTAACGAATTCAACTAACTTTTTCAGGTTGTAGAACAGGTCTACAAAACAAAAAATAAACCGATATCATTCCGCGCCAACTTTCAACAGTCATCATACGTAGCTTAAAACTAAAAAGTAATTTGTAAATGATTTTCTTGATATTAGTTAAAAAGTAAAACTATCTTATTTTAATAAAAAATTAAAATTTTTTATTTATGTTAAAAAATTAAGTATAGATAATAAATACGAAATGTTTATGGCTCTCACTCACTTCAATTGCCTAATTTGAGCGTTTGAATCAATTTCTATGCATAATTCCCAAAGTAAAGTGTTTTGTAAGTTATAATTAAAATTATTTTATTTAGTATTTTATATATTTTGTATTTTAATTCTTCAATTATTTTGTTGCATAAAAGCGTATTTTTGTTTTATATTTATTTTGTTGGATGGATGGCTATTTTGTCATATTAATTCCATCTAATTCTTATTATTATTTAGTTTTATTTTGACAGTATAAAATCTTTTTAGTTTGTATAGTTTTTTCATGAAAGATGTTTTGTTTATATTTTGGTTCAAAACTTATAAAATTGATTTTAGTTTTTAAGATTTAAGTATTTTTTGCTATTCAATGGAAACTTTTATTTTCAATACCAAATAGTTGTAAACTCACTTTTACCAGGACTAAAACAACAATAGTATATTACTAGTTGTTTTAGCAGGACTTACGGTATATTACGTACCGAGGTGGAAAATATGTATGTCGTTTCTGTCGAGAGAAAATACAGTTAACCGAGGTGCGTAACGCCAAGGTTAACTTAATCAACCTCTAATCTTAACTTAAAAATGAATTTTATAATGAAAATATACTAGGTTTAATGTTTATTGGCATATTATTGATAAAATCATAGTAGGCAAAATAAACTCAAACAAAATTTTTATACAATAAATACAATCAACGTTTGTTTCTTGTGTTGATTGTTTCAAAATCAGCCGAATATAATATGTGAAAATGTTTGATAGTGGAATGGATTGTATTCCTCCAGAAATACGGAATGCTGCGCATACAGCTTCGACTGAACTGTTGCCCGATAAAAGTAAGTAGCGATACATGAAATCGTATCATATTTTCAAGGAATGGTGTAATTGCAAAAAAAATTAGGAACATTTCAGAAAATATAATGCTAGCTTTCTTTAGCGAAATTGCAAAATCTAAAAAGCCGGTAACACTCTGGGCAACATATTCCATGCTCAAAACAACTCTAAACATTAACGAAAAAACGGATATATCAAAATTTTCCAAATTGATTGCTCTCCTGAAGAAACAAAACACAGGATATAAACCAAAAAAATCGAGTGTCTTTGGAAGAAATGATATTAATAAATTTTTAGATGAAGCTCCCCTTGAGTTTCTTCCTCAGAAAGTGAATATTTTTGAAGTTTATATTTTAGATTATATACTTTATTTTATTTTTTTTGTGTAGGCTGCATTAATTATCGCAATTTCCGGAGCTTGTAGAAGCGACGTGCTTTATAAAATGAAGAAAACTGAAACCAATGTTTCAGAAAATAAAATAAGCGTCACGATTCCCTCCTCGAAAACCTACATATCCAGATCATTTGCAGTGACCAATATTCAGTGGATTAATATCTTAAATTACATTGAAATGAACAAAAGTAATGATATAGATAGACAGATTTTTCTATCAAATCAGAAGTGGAAAAATCACCAAACAACCATTTGGGCATAACTCTATTGCAGTTTCCTAAAAAAATAACGGAGTTTTTGAAACTGGACAATGTGGACACGTTCACTGGGCATTGTCTTAGACGCACCGCAGCTACATTGGCTGTGATATTTTGCAATTAAAACGATTAGGGGGATAGAATTCTAGCTCTGTAGCCGAAGGATATGTAGAGAATTCTACGGATAGAAAAGAAATAATTGCAAACATGTTGTCATCTGAGAACCACAATTTTGGAGAATGCACATCTACCTTGAATAGTTTCACAAAGAATTCGGTGCAGAAGCTCAACTTTTCTTCTGATCAGAAACAGGGATTGTCATTGACAATAAACGGCCATGAAAATTCCAACATAACTATTAATTTCAATAATAATTAATATCTTGTTTTTTCTATTTATTCTTTAAAATATTTATAAATAAATTAAATATCCAAAATGAAAACATTTTAAAGAAAATTCTACTTTAAATTCTGGATTAGGGATTATAGTCGCATATTTTATGAAAGTTTTACTTATTTGTTTCTTTTATTTTCTATCCCCTTGCTAATAATTAAGAGATGAAAAAGTGAGACTCTCGTAAAATGTGCAATCGAAATTCCTACTTAGGTCGGGAAGTGTTACTTCCCAACCGGTTGGGAAGTAAAAGTTAGCAATCAAGTACTTCCCAACTTTTAAAAAGATGGAAAACGACAGATTACTTAGTTGTTGTGAATAAAACTATTTCTCATTATGGTAATTAAATAAACATCTTCACATTTTTTTCGTAGATTTTAATGCTGATTTCGCACGCTCTTTCTTATTTATTTTAAAAAAAATTGGCGATGGTTACATTAAAAAACTTCAAAATTTCGATGAATGGGCGGGATTTTTATTTTAAGACTGGATTCCAATTGAATGCTAACTGCTATCCAAATTCTTAATCGTGCTAAATTGAAAAATTGTTTTTAAAGATAGATTTGTTTTAGAGCTATCGAACAAGTATTGATATATTTTACTGACAGTTGACACAATTCTACACATATCTAGAATGCAAATGTTGCATGTAGTTAACTACAAAATCTTTATTGGTAAAAATAATTTTTCAATTTAGCAGCATTTAGTATTTGGAGACTATTTAGCATTCAATTGGAATTCAGTCTTAGTATAGTAATGTAAAAGGCTAAAGAAAATCAACTAATTGCCCATAATTTTGAACAACGATAACACGCTAATTTTTAGAAATATCGCTCGATACAATTTAAAACGATGTTTATCATTATAGGCATAAAGGCAAAAATTTTATATTCGTACGATTAGATTCAAAATCATTATATTTATCTATAACACATACACCCAGCATTTATTACAAAGCAAATATGACGATTGTCTTTTTGGTATTCGGGTTCTTATATCCGGCCATCCTAGAATACTTATCCAATTTGTTAATAATAAATTGTGATATTTGTGTTTATGGTATTTTAAAAAACTTGTACATACGTATTGTGTATTGTTTGTATATTTGATATTTAACATTCAGAAAAATGTTAAAGTGAGGTTATGTTAAGAATGTTTTTTTTATTACTATTATAATTATTAATATTGTTATAAAACGGTTGGTTTGATTGATTTGTTGTATTTTGTGATTTGTTCTTTTATCAAATTGATATTAGATTTATTCTTAACTAGTTAAATTTGTATATGAATATGTAATATGTTATCTCAATAATATTACAAAACAAGAAATTATTATAATTAATTGAAAACCATAAGTTTTTGTTTTGTAAGCTTTATTACATGCGTCAGCATCGTTGCAACTTTGTAGGCATCCATGAACGTATCTATTAAAACGAATTTTATGCTTAATTAGAAAATTTTCGACACAATTATTGTTTTACTTATTCTAACCTATTTTCGTAATAAAATCTTCCGCAATGAGACATCCGTATAAGTTCTGTATCCGTTGTTAATGTTCCACTGTCTAACGCACAACCTCGTACTGTTATCGTTTCCCCTGTATCATCTACAAAAAAGTAAAGATATATTAATCTATCCAAACACGCAAACAGGAAAAACAATCGATAATAATGAAAAGTATTTGTTGTGCCTTGCGACACAACTATGAGTGCGGAACCGCTTAAATTGTGTTTCCTTATTTTTGTCGCATAGAGGGTCAGTTTTTGTTGATTTGTAAATTTTTTTTAGTGTTTGATCTACAAATGTGACACGTCTGGGTACTTCAGTCCCTGCTTTTGACATATGAATTAACTAGCCAGCGTAATATCTTAGAGATATTGGTTGATGAACTATTTTCAGTCAACGGTAGCCCCCTCGATCTTAGATCTGGAATATCCGTCCATGATAGAATGTTATTGCTTGCGCGAAGTCTTCCCATAATTCACAGTTACTTCACATAACTCTACGTGTGGGCTTTTATTATTAAGGGAAACAGTGGGTCACATGATCAAAGAATACGCCGCTAGCTGGATTATTGGCAACCCCATTTTAATTTAGTTTTGTTGATTTTTTGTAAAAATAAGCTTCATGAGCCGATGTAAAAAGCTTTTCAATCCCAATCAACTTTTGCTGATTTATAAGTCGTTTATTGGTCCATGTATGGAATGCTGCTATCATATTTAGGAAGGTGCTTGTCAGTTGTCAGTCAACATTAAAATGTCTAGACTGTACAGAGAAAATTAATAAGCTTCATTGATAATATCGAATCAACTGATCAGCCTGATTCACTCAAGCACCGAAGAAATGGGGCTGAATTGTCAATTTACTATAAATATAACTTTAGCGAACTCTCCTCTGAGGAAAACGAAAATCAAAATATCCTTCCATCGTGTGCACAGTTCAATCAACGAACAAGAACTTCTCAGTTAGCCCACCCATTTGATGTCCAAATACCTTGTTGTAGAACTATGTCCTTCCATAACGATTATTTTATTAAAGTGGCCAAGTTGTGGAACTCAAGGCCTGCTCATTTAAAGAGACATTTAAAGAAAAATCAATCGTCATTGAAAACAATTAGTATAGTTGTGCCATATCGTCATTCCTTCCATGTTCCCCATCTAATTTCTTTCCAGTTGACATGGTACCTTCAGATATTCAAAGAGTCTGAACAAAGAATACATTTCATGTATGTTACAATATAATTGAATATATAAGCTGGATAAAGTCGTAGATAAGTTAGATAGTAAATAGTTTAATCTTGAAGACAGAAGATTTTATTTTTGCTGTCCGTAAAATTCTACAAAACTTCTACGTAAACTTGACGTTCGCCATGCATAACTTACCATAATAGCCAGCAATCTTAATACATGATGTTGCTGGAAATAAACCATCTCTTCCTTTTCGACCACCCATACATGGTGATTCTAGGATCGCAGTTGAGAAATTATTATGAAATGGATCATCACATGGCTTATTTGCTCCATTAAAAGAAACACATTTGAAACAATCAATACTGTAAGCTGAAAATATGATTGAAATTCAATTTTTGTATTAATAAAATAAAACCTAATAACAGTTTTTATTTGAACTATGATGTTACCTGACTCAAAAAGAAGAATAAAAACAGCTGTAATAAGATTAATAAAATGAAATATTTCAGACATCATTTGTTTTAGGTAATATAATTAATTTTAAAATTTTGTATATTCTCCTGGTTTTTTATTTCATTTATTATAAATTAATGTCACGATGATAAACTATTTCGGAATTCAGGTATTCGTTTTAGATTCATTATTGATACAGGTGCTTCAATCTAGAAAAAAATGATTAAAAAAAAATAATTAGAATAATTAGCATTATTAAAAAAAAATGGGCTCAACCGGGATTTGAACCCGGGACCTCTCGCACCCAAAGCGAGAATCATACCCCTAGACCATTGAGCCACCTGAATCTTAGATTGTTAATTTAAATTACATTAATAATATAATATTAATATCTAGCTATCTTCTTGGTAGGGTGTTATCTGTGATTCAATATATATTTTAGAGATAAATTGCTAAGAAAGTACTTTATCTCATTTTTACAATCGCTTCTTAATTTAATGATTTGAATTTCAGTTTTAAAATATTTCTGTTTTTCGTTAATATAAACATTTGATGCTATTTTAACGAGATCACTAAAGTACATATCGTCACAGAATAACAAAACATATAGGATACATAATGATGATAAGAAAACGAATTTTATGATGTATATTATCGTTTTTCTTTTTAAACATTTTTCCTTATAGTATATGTCATATGGAATACCATTAAGATATATACTAATGATGTTTTCTGATTTTCTTAAAAAGTTAAAAGATAAACTGTTGAAAATGAAAAAAATGTGTTTACCTTGAAAGAAAACAATGAATTGTGTGTTACATTTGTTTAAAAACATAACTAAGAAAATTTGTTAATTTTTTTACATAATAGTTTCGTTAATTTCTAAAATTAGTAATTACATGTAAATATTGGATGAAGGCGGAAATAAATTTGTTTATTTGTGTGGTTTTGAAGAACTTGAAAAAAAGACTATACCATTTACGTCACATTTAATTTCCCATTTTTTTCTTTGCATTTTTCTTAGTCGTAACTCGTAGTAGTAATTATTGAAAGCCTTAAGGCCTGTTACATTATCACAGTGGCGCCCAAACTGCATCACATCTGACTATTGGATCAAGCCAATTATCTTTAGGCAGATGCCACAAAAATACAAATATCTCAAGTGTATGTAAAGAATGTTTTATATGAAAAGATGTGAACGGAAATTCGAAATTCACAATTCCGAATTAAATTGATAATTTCGATATGCAAATATTGAATGTACGATTATTTACATGATAACTCTTTCCGCATTTTCCTATTAAAAATTTTCCTTTTTTTTCATTCTAGCTACGAATTTTATTTGTGTGGTATAGAAAGCTAATCCGATTATTTATTATTATGTTAAATTTTGATTCCTTTTCATAAATGTTTGTGATTGGTTAATTAGTTGTCTTGTTTTCTGAAAATCTTTTATTCATTATTCTCAAGAGCTTTTATCTTAGTGATCCTTGTGAACATGTATTATGATGTATTTTGATAAAATCAACAAATTTTGTTATATGAATAAAATTTAAAGACCTTTTACAATATATAATGATTACACATAAAAATTTAGGATGTAAAATTCATTTTTCTGTTATATTTTACAACAAGATATATTATTGAAAGATGTAAATATCTTATTTTACGTTAAAAGATTTTTTTTGTTATTATATTCTGAGCGCACCATATTTTGAATCAATTTTATGTAACGAGATAGAAAATTTTATGAAGTAATCATTTAAAGGGAAATTGTATGTTCTATGTAGTAGGCATTGTTAAAAATAGTCTCTTTAAATAAATAGTTTTTTGGTTGTATTATTTATCTTCAGAAATAATTTCGCTCCACATTCTCGTTCTAGTAAGGGCTTAAATCCATTGTTTTGTCAATTTGATTTTTCAAAGAAAATGTGCGATAGACCAACTACATAGCTTAAAATGTAATTAATTATGTAACTCAAAATGGAATTGGAAAAATAGAAGAATGTTGTGTTGTAGAGAAAGTGAGATTAATTGTTTATTTAAATATTTGAAGGACGAATTCATCGGACAAATCGGAAGGGGAATTTAATTTAAAAAATGTTCCAAACTATAAAAGTCCTTCGTTCTGAAAAGAAATAGTTCTTCAAAGGGATATGGTGGGTCAAGAAATGGTGAGACAGTTCTGAAACTCTTGTTCTCAGGACACACGACAGACAGGTATTCTGCATTTATCTAAAAGAGGAATCATTAAAGTGGTATTTATAATAGATTCAGCTACATTTGTTTGGTTCTGCAGTGACTTGTACCGTTCAAAATAGTTGTATTCATAAAATCGGTTTAGGAATCATGGAATTGATGATTGATTACATAGTAAAATTTAAAAGCGTGATGTGTGATGTTGAGTGTTGACATACAAGAAACCGAGTTCAATTAACTAAAATTTATCAGTACCAACAATGGCCAATTGAATTAAGAATAACACTGGTAGGATAAAGTCATTTAAGTAAAGCTTAAAGGGCACATGTTTGATTCAAACTCAATGACGTTCATAATGCGCTTCTTCTTGGAAAGAAATGGAGCTGAAGCCTTATATTATATGGGAGGTTGGAAAAACATAGTTATTCCTCAAAGTTCCTTCGCAATGTTATACTCTATTTACTATTAGATATTTTTTTTTTTTTTATTAAATTGTTAGACATGTTTAGCACACTAAATATGAAATATTCATTATTCAGAGTCTTTGAATATCCGAAGATACCATGTCAACTAGAAAGGAAGGAGATGGGGAAAATAAAAGGAATACGTGGATATGGGAATAACTACAAATTTTTTTTTTCTACCGTCCGATCTGACAATTTATTTAATTAAAACAATATTTTCCAATCTCTCGCACTTTTTCAGCTAATGGCTGAAAAAGAGCGAGAAAACGAAAACAACTGTACAATACTTACCCGTAACAATACTTACCTACCTTAACAATGCTTACTTACCTTAACAATACTTACCTATATTGTATTGTAATAATAAATAAATAAATTATTTTAAACTATACTAATTTTTTTAAATGGCGATTGACATTTTCTTTAAATGTCTGAGGGGCAAATTCATCCGGAAATACGGAGGCGGGCAATGAGTTCTATAATTTGGCCACTCTATTAAAGTAATCGTTCTGGAAGGACATAGTTCTACAACGAGATATTTTAACAGAATATATAGAATATAAAAAACTTCTAAATTTACATTTTTGATATTTAGTTCTTTGAGTTATTACTTTCGGTTATGATAATCATTAGATTTTTGATCTATAACTCATTCATTAATATTCATGTAAAATTTTCACTTCACTGTACAAAACCATTAAATTGAAATATTTCAACTGAAATCGTTAAAAGAATTTTATGAGTATGAATTTTTAGTATGTAATTATTAAAAACATCGGCATATCATTTAACATTAATATGAAGTTCGGACAAATATTCTTTTTTCACTCTGATAGTGAACGGGCTGACGCCCGACGCCTTGGTTATTTACATCAGCATGCTAACGAGTAAAATCAAAATGAGTGCATGACTAATTCTATATATATAGATGTACCTTTTGTCTTCATTTGTTTACCAGAATGTGTAGAATGCAAAAGATACATAAGAAAACATAATAAATAAGTTTTGAAGGCTTGGCTTGGGATAGTTTTGTTCTCTTTTTGTATAAGCAAAAATTATCCAAACTAGGTAAATCAATTGTCGATTGATCTAGTTTCGAACCCAATAACAATACTTTTAATAATAAAAAGTTTATCAATTCTCATCAGGGCTAGCCGACTAGATAACTACCAAAAAAAGTGAACGCTTATAAACCAAAATTGGTATACTGTTCTAGCAAAGTATAAGAAAACAAAAAACTTTCATAAACATATATTTATTAGATTCAGGTTTAGTCAATTTATTTCTCTAGTTGATCACTATTGCTGTTATACTCTAACCAAGTTAGAATTGAATAACAAACTTGTATCGGCGAGAAGAACATGACCCGTCTTCACTGATGTCTATCGACATATTATCTACAATTAATTCAATGAATTATTTGTAATATATCATATAACATCACTCTGATGGAAGTTATCCCATCATGAATAGCAAAAAATTTTAATAAATTGCACACCATGTATTGTTAGATTCAGTCTTATTATTCATGATGGGATAACTTCCATCGGAGTGATGTTGTATCACAAACAATTCATTGAATTAATTGTAGCTAAATCAGTAAAATAATTTAAGAAGATGGAGACGAGTTAAACAAAAAATTTAATAAGTAAAATCAACACTTAAACGAATTAATGAAATAAATGAAGTTACTGGAGTAAAATAAGATTTAAGTCTAATTAATTAAAATTCTACCCGTCTCTATACTTTAAAATCATTTAACTGATTTACCTCGTTTAAACAATGTATTTTAAATTATTTTGAATTAAATGTAATAAAAAACTATGCTAAATAAGATTAATGATTTGTTTCTTTAAGTAATTTAATGTAAGCTGGCTGCCATATATAGTACTTCTTTATGTTTCTTTTAAATTCCTAAAGAAGTTTAACTTGTACGAAGTATTTTGAACTAAAGAATAATCTTTGTTTAATGAGAATTTATTTTGTGTTCAAAAGAAACGGCAACTTAAGTCTAAAAGTCGTTCTATATCTTTTAATACGCCTAATTCTGATTCAATTGTCAGAAACAATGTTTTAGTTCTATCATTTCTAAGAAATATACAAATTTTACCGATTTTGAGGAATATAATTACGATTTCTTGTATACATAATACGTGCACCCACTAGCAAGACTGTACCAAATTGACTATTCAAACGTTTTCCGTTTCGGTAGTCTGGTTCTTTTTCACGTCCAGTTAAAATTTTTATTGCCGGAGTAAGAATGTTAACCTCAAACCCAACTCATATGGGTTTTTGCCCTCAATACTTAGTCTGGAATAAATTTTAGCTACCAGAGGTCACCAGCCAGGGCATGTATTGATCACTTGGTGGCAAGCACCAGATCCAACATTTGACTATTAAACGAATACAGGAACAAACAAACAGTCAATACGACTTATCACCATGACCCCCAATGTTTATTACTTCTACATACAATAAATTGATTACCCAACCCAAAGTAGGGCACTCTAAAACGAAAAAAGTCAGACAAGTGCGATTAAAATTCGCTCGCCAAGGGTTCCGTGAATGTAAAAGAACACAATATCAAAAATTATTGACAAAAAGTTGTGTTGTAATGTCTTTATATTTCCAGACCATAGACGCATAACAAAATAAATATTAAATTGTAAATGTCAATAGTAAATTACAATCAAATCTACATTGATCAATGATCAAAAATGACTCAAAAAATGTTACTTTAGGTTAAATCTGATCCATAGATGTTTATGGTAACTCAAGAAAGATTCAATTACACCAGCTTGTAAATGGTTTAAATTTGATTATTTTTTCGGTCAATCAAGTGTCGAAATATAGGGGGGTGGAGAGGCGACATACTAAAAATATTTTTTTTACAATAAAACAAAAACTGCATTGCAAAATTCTAAAAAAAATTGTAATGTTTCTTAAATTAAGTGCCCCTTTATATGACATCCCATGACATCCTACTCATTTGTAAATTTTTACAAATTTTTCTGTTAATCAGTGTCGAAACGTAGGCGGGGAACGGTCTTGAATTTGGCACTTTTTTATCCATAACTCAAAACTGTGCACCACAAAATTCTAAAAAAAATTGCAATGTATTTTAAATTAGGTGCTCTTTCAAAAGACACCCCACCCCATTCGCTTGGGTCAAAAAAGTTTTTTTTCCCCGTCACCTAACCACACAAATTATTTGAGACTTCGCTATAATTTTCATACAAAATTTACCAAATTTCTTAAATCTGTGAATTTTTTAAAAAAATTTCTGTCAATCAGTTTCGAAACGTAGGGGGGAGGAGGGGGGGGAGAACGGTCTGAATTTTGCATTTTTTGAAATAAAAACTCAAAACCTGTGCACCGCAAATTTCTAAAAAAAAAAATTGCAATGAATTCTAAATTAGGTGCTCTTTGAAATGACATCTCACTCGCTTGGGTCAAAAATGTTTTTTTTCCCCTCTCTACCCCCGTCCCCTAAACACACAGAAATATAATTATTTGAGACTTCGCTATAACTTTCATACAAAATTTACCAAATTTCCTAACTCTGTGAATTTTTACAAATTTTTCTGTCAATCAGTGTCGAAACGTAGGGGGCGAACGGTCTGAAAGTCGCACTTTTTTGACAATAACTCAAAAACTGTGCATCGCAAAATTCTAAAAAAAATTGCAATGTTTTCTAAATTAGGTGCTCTTTCAAATGACCTCCCACTTGACCACATTTTAAATAGTTTTACCCCTTCTCATTTCCACCCCCTTAATAAATATAATTATGAGTATATGGCATTTTTATATATTTTTTATTAAAAACTTAAGCCGCAATTAGACTATTGCAGAACTCTGCAATATTTCTGCAATAGCCGTGCAATGGTTGTGTGTAAAATATTCATTGCAGAAAAGTTTTGCAATGAACTCATTGCAAAACATTGCAATCAGTCATTGCAATGTTTTGCAATGAGTTCATTGCCAAACTTTTCTGCAATGAATATTTAAAAAAAAGCCATTGCAAAAATATTGCAGAGTTCTGCAATAGTCTAATTGCGGCTTTACTAATTTTTCTATCATTCCAAATACATTTGAAGATTTTCGATCAGTTAGGTTCGGAGCTAATCGAGGTAAGAAAACACGAAGAAAACGTCATTATTCAAAATTATACAAAAAAAGGTGAGGTGTAAAATTCCAAAATAAATTTTTAAGGAATATTGAAATGAAGCCCTATCATATGATACCCTACTTGAATCTATAAAAAATTGTATTTTCTCAAAGATCTCACATCGTACCCCTGTAAACCAAATGAAAACCGCTTTAGTTTTATTTATATCCGTCATTTCATGTGGACAGATTAGTTTTATACGCACCTCAAATGTCAGGTCCATAGCATTTATGGTTTACGAGATAATCGATATAATGTGAAAAACTCGTTTTACTCTCACCAATAGTGTTCCGTATAAAAAACGGACCCTAAAAAGCCGCAATGGCTCAGAAAAAGTCACCACTGATCTTTCGCTTTTTACCTTTTTATTTATTTTTATATCCTTATCCTATTATGATTGGCCTATGTCATATTTTTTTATGTGAAAGGATTTATTATTTAGTTATCCATTCCTTAAAAAAAATTCAAAAAAGCATGTTGTTGTAGGTACTTGGTCTTAAAAGGTTTTTATATGTTGTTGTGACACATAATGTACTATATATTGCCAGTCCCGGTACAAGGGAAGGCGAACTAGGCGCTCGCCTAGGGCGTTTTATTTGAAGGGCGCAGAAATTGTGAAAAAATTTTTTTGTTTTAAATTAAAATATCTAATTGGAGTGGAAAATCACAAAGAAAATAGGGATGCTAAATATTTTAAGATTATTTAAAGGTTCTCTAGAGATTTCCAAGATTCTCTTCATATTTTCAAGATTCTCATGATTCACTAGATTATCTGAAGAAACTCTGTATGTCCAATAGGGTGACCCTTAGGTTACTCTAGAATGTTTTTTTTCATTTTGCAAAGGTATCAAGCCAAAGATGAAAAAGACGCGCTCAATTCCAACTGACGTTGAGATTGATCTCAAAATACAAATTACTTTATTTCACTTTTAATTCCAAATAAATTGGAATCTAAAGAAGGGGCAGTAGTCACCCATTTAGCGTCAGATAATTTTCCATTAACAAGTGCATTCGGATATAGTAACACAGCGACGTAATGTAGCCTTGTCATAGATGCTGGTTAAACGCAAAACGCTATGTACTCGTAACGCAACGTAAAAACGAAATAAGGTAGCGTTATTAATAATAATTACTGCCGTAACGTTTTAAAAATTCATTTGCACGACAATAACAAAAACGTAACGATAACGTAAATATTTTATTTCGTTTTTTGGATGATCTTGATATTGGTTGTATGAAATCCGACCTTTCTGCTCTTTTTCAATTTATGTGCACGCTTTAACTAAAGATTTTGGTAGTTCTAAAGTTTTTTGATATTTGTGACAAAATGATGAGCATTTTGTAAATTTTTGATTTGAACTCACTCTGGCACTAATAAGGTTACGAGTTCGAATCCCAACCGAAACACGTAAAAAAGAAAAACAGAGTTATTTCTGAGATAGTTCCAAACATACCTTTGATTTAAAAAATTCAAATTACTTCCTTATAGTAACTTGAGTTTAATTGCTCACAAAAATCCCGAATAATTTTTAAATATAGTTTAAAGATTACATATGCCATATTACTAACAGGTTGCAAATTGTAATTCTTTGAAATTGCTTTTGAAAAACCTGATCTCCTTGCACTTAATTCTTTCTTATAGAATACGATGACCAACTGCTTTGAAAAATTTGAACTGAAAAATGTTAATTCATTGTCAAACACAAATCCCATTCACGAAATTTAATTTATTTATTAATAAAATTGATGAAATATTTGATTTTTTAAATAATAAAAGTTATAAAATTTTAAATATTAACCTTATTTCGGTTATTCATCTTTTAAATATTTTTAAAAACAAAAAACCAACTCGCATGCAACTGGCAAGTAAATGTCATCGTGGGCACAGTACAGGCAAGGACAGCTACTGACCAATATTTTTGAGGCGAATTACTGTCTACTGGCACGCCAGTAGCTCGCATCGTGTAAACCACGCTTTAAAGAGCATTTTTTCCCGTATATATTGTTGCCATAGCTACGTAAAAAAAAAACAAAAAACATTGGTATTCGTTTAAATTCTATAAAAATAGAAATTTTTATCAAAACAACCTTTCAATTCAAAATTTCATAAGCCAAAAAAAATATTTGTATTTTTTTGTTGTCATAGTTATACGATTTGTTTGAAAAAATAACAAATATTTGGCGAAGACGTTTTATAACTTGTTCAATATATTTTTATTTCAAAATTTATAAAAATTTTAATTTTGATTTAATTTTTTTTAAATATTTTGCTTGCAGCGAATTAAAAATAGTATATGATGCACGGTCGTAAGCCATTTTGGACTTAATCTGGGAGCAAACCTCGGCAGTCGCCTCGATTCGCAAACTCCACATACGTCCAAAAAAACTAAGCTTTGCGTCCTTGCATCATAACATGTGTTCCGTCGGAACAAAATATCTGCTCAAATCAGCTTTTGAGTAGATCACCAATGGTAGGCAGAAAATTTGAAAATTTTTCAAATATAGCTAGTAGCCACACAATTTTATTATTATCCAAAATTGTTTATATTGGGCTGATATTTAGATCTGACTGGTTCATTTTATTATTAAAAATACCAAAACAAGTTTGTAACCGATCTAAATAAAATCGAAAAATAAACTGCTTTTCAACTACACAACTTGTTCGAAGTAGAGTAGATCAAAGCAAATTTGAGAACGGTTGATCTTCAATGGAACGCGCCTATTATGTACTATAGCTCTATTGCTAATATGTATAATAATATTACAATATAAATTAATTTCAATTTTAACCCGTTGATCGGATTTCACAACTCATTTACCATTTCTTTAATTTTTTTAATTTGCATTTGATTGAATAATAATTTCCTTTGTTTTTTTTAATTCCTCTTTACAGTATGTTTATATGTATAAATATTTGATTATTTTTGCTTTATCAAGCAAAAGATGATGCAAATAAAATAAACAAAAACAAAATCTCTCTATAACATCAATAAGGATGATTTTTCAAATATTTACTTTTTGAACTAAAAGTTAATGTAAACGAAAAAGTATAACTAGATCAAAATGAAAAAAAAAACATAAAAACCTTTTAATTTCTTAGTAATTATTAAATTAGTGTATTATGTAGTATTCATTTCAGTATTTTCTTTTATTGCTGTTTGTTTTATGTAGATGAATTAAGTAGAAAAATATGGAGGGGCTGAAATCTCAAGCTCTGAGATATCAAGACTTCGGTTTTGGTTAAGGATTTTGATATAGTTTTCGGCATAAAACTTTTATGAGAACATTGTTTTTAGTTTTTGTCAGCGATGTATATCAAACATAACTTTTTGTTGAAGTACATGTATTTTTTTATCTCTGTTTATTACAAAACTAACACGAAACATCAATACGTTGTCGGAAAATCATAAATACAATACAATCAGCAAACTACTCAAAAACCTCTCCATTTAGCGTTTCGAGAAAATATTACAAAATCACAAATTCATATTTCTTTCAAAATTCCAAAAATATTGTAAAAATCAAATAAAATCAAACTTTTTCAAAATTCTAAAAATATTCAAAAAATTATTACAAAATCAAAGATTAACCTTTTTCAAAAATTCTGAAAATATTGCAAAAATTATAACAATATCAAAAATTGATAATTTTTTGAAAATTCCAAATTTTTTCAAAATTCCAAAAATATTCCAAAAATTACAATAAAATCAAATATTTATACTATTTCTAAATTCTAAAAATATTCCAAAAATTCTTAAAATTTTAAAAATTTAAACTTTTTCCAAAATTCTAAAAATATTGCAAAAATTATAACAATATCAAAAATTGAAACTTTTTTCAAAATTCCAAAAATTATAATAAAATCAAAAATTTAAAATTTTTCAAAATTCTAAAAATATTCCAAAAATTCTTACAAAATCAAAATATTTCAAAAACTTTAACAAATTCAAAAATTTCCATGTCACATTTACGTCATACAAGCAGCTAAACTGTTTTTCCAAAAAATTGTCTAAAAAAAAAATGAAATCAATGAATGAATCAATCAATGAAAAAATGAAATCATTTTTTTGACATACTTGACATTGTTTTTTTCACAAGCTTATAATGGAATAAAATTCTCAATAATAATATATCATGATCATTACATTTCATTTCATTCCAAATAAATAATTTTATTATTTTCTTGAAAAAAAGAAATGAAAATCTTTCTTTTGACACACTTGACAACATTTTTTTGACAAACTTATAATGCAATAATCTAGTTTTTGGTCTCACATACCACATACCCCGACTATCAAAATTTCTTCGAATTCAATGTTTCTATTCGTAATCACTTAAAATGAACGTGTTTTAAGGAAAAAAATATGCAAATTTCCTTGTTTTGACACACTTGACGATTTTTTGACACACTTCCAGTACAGTTATCGAACACATCATCCTTTCGGCTTGTCCTATTGAGTAAACCTATTTTTAGAAAAAAAAATTTTTGAAATCCGTCCAGCGGTTTTCTAGATTTTGTAGGTTGTGATGGCCGGCCGACCGAACGGCCGGCAGACAGACATACACTTTTTTTTTGCTTTTTTGGAATCAGTAGGTCCTAAAACGTCGAGAACTGCCAAAAAAAGTGGGAGTAAGAATTTCACTTTTGGCTCATGAATGCAATACTTAGGTTTTTTCAAAACCGAAGTAAAATATGTAAAGATAAAATTCAATTCAATATGATAATGAAAATAGATAGATATAGTATGTAGCCTGTCTAAAAATGAACAATTTGTAAGTAGAATAAAATTTCATGCATTATGTAACATAATTTATGTTCATGAATCAAGGTGATATTTTTGACAACAAACCCTTTAAGGTTTTACACCGCTGCTTTTACGTATAAATGTTTTCCATTTCAATCTTCGAGTGGTTATTATGACATATATATATTATAAAAATGTAATTAAATTTTATTGCATAACATTTTAACTCTAAATTATTTTTTTAAAATAAAAGGTTTAGTAAAATTATAAGGATTAAAGTATCTTGTATCCAATTGAGAAAAAATTAATTTGTCTCTTGTGTATTATTAGTTAATCATATTGTCATATGTTAAATTATTTTGTGCGCTTATTTGGATTATATCCTTTATATTTTTAATGATCAGGGGCCCTATTCCCGAACACATAAATGTGAATTTTGACAATATTGTGAAGTTTGTATTTCATAACATACATCGATAACGGTAACGATTTTACGAAAAATGAATTTCACAATATTGTCAAAATTGAATTTAGACAATACATATTGTAAAACTCGTTTTTCGGAAAATCGTTACCGTTGCCGTTTAATGTTATGCAATACAAACTTCACAATATTGTCAAAATTCACATTTATGTGTTCGGGAATAGGGCCCCAGCTTTTTTAAAAAACGTTAGATTTGTAGAATTTCAAGAAAGAAAATATCGAGAAACATTTCATAGAGGAACGTATGCAGTCATCAAGTGCCCTCTCACTTAGTCACCTATATTAATTTTCGATTCACACAATTTTACGGTTGAATTTCGCTTGAAGACTTAATTTAATCGTTTAGCTTTATATGCACACAAAAAAATTTTATGGTTAAAGTGATCATATTTTAAAGAACCATAAAATTTGGTCAGTTATAATCATAGAACCATACTTCTGTATCTATAATAACAACCATAAAATTTGGTTATCTATCACCATAGTATGGTTCGTAGCAACCATAAAATATAGTTAACATATCACCATAGTATGGGTCTCTAAAAATATGGTTCTTTTTGATCAATTTAACCATAAAAATTTTTTGTGTGTGGGTGATCAGATCAGCCCATTGAGTGTTTTTCCAATTTACTATCGGCTAATTGGAAAACCGGTGTGTTATTGTTATGTTTAAAAAAACTTTGATCTAGATAGTGGTGGAACACAGGTCGATTATTAAATGCTTTTGAATTAAACCAAAAAATAGAGCGTTTGTTTACTAATCCGACGCTGCACAAATTTTTTTTAAATAACCTAAACCCAAACAACATATATAAACGCAAATTCTGTTTTAATCGAAAAGATAAGATTATGAGATGTCAGACAAATAGGTTTTGAGTGCATTTGTTGGTTTTGAAGTCTAAGGTTAAATAGTTTTTTAAACAAGTCTGAAGAACGTCAACTTTGGAAGCTAAATATGTTTCTAGAAACATTTTTGTATCGAGAAACTTTTTGGATACAACAAAAATGCATGGAAAATGTACAAAAATCAGGGTTTTGATTGTTTTATGTGTGTTTTGGTGTGTATGCGTTTATGAATAAGTTTTTTATGCAATCTCTTAACATTGAATGGTTGACCCATGGCTTGGGCGACCCTAGTGTAATTAATTTAAACAAAGAAAAGTTAAATTTTTCTTACAAATGGTATTAGACGATTCTCTGATGGAAAGATATTAAATCGTTAGAAAATATAGTTCGGAATACTTTTATTGGTTAATTTGTAATTGGTTGTGACTTGTGCTATTGGTCCGCCACAACACAACCGACGAAAACTAGACAGCTACTGGAACTAAGTGGCACGATAGAATGTGGAGAAATCTTGATGGTTGATGGTATCTGCACGTGAAACCAAGAGTTTGATAATTGTATTATGATTGAGTCAAAAAAAACGTTAAGTGTGTCAAATGAAAATAGTCATACTTTTTGTTACCCAGTTTATTTTAACACATAATTGTAATTGAAAATGAAATTGGGCTTGAAATAAAAATGAGTGAATCCAGCTTCAGCTACTCCCAACTAAAAGGAACTAGGAACAGTAATTATTAGTTAATTATTAGGCAGATGTTCTTGCGAAATTCTTTGTGTGTAGTCTGGTTCACCACTTCTAAATAAAAGTATAACAGTTGAAAAATATCAGGTAGATTAGATTATAAAGGGTTGGACAGGTTGCATGAGGCAAACTTGTCCTGGCACGCAGACTCTACGGTCCATAGCGCCGTTAAAAATATCAGGTAATTGCAGGTTAAATGGTGTCGCTAGTTACAGATAAAATGTTAAAATATCAGGTCGATTCATATTAAATGTCGTTTTTTTAAAAAGTTGTAGATATAGAAAAATACCAATTAAAATGCAGTTATGCACACTGATCATACCAGTAATAATAACGGTTTTCGCGCAGCCGAGCTGGTTATGATGTATGATCTAGTTATTTCCAGCACTTTCTTGCCTCACGAGAGAATACACAAGGCAACGTGGAAATCAAATGACGGAAGAACGGAAAGCAAATCGATCATGTCATGATCTCTAAGGGACACTCTACAAGTGTAACTGACGTTCGATCATACTGGGGTGCGTTTCGAAATTAACCACGGTTAACCATAAGGTAATAATGTCACTAATGTCATAGTCAAAATAGTGACGTCAAATATTAAATTCAAATTACCATAGTAAAGCTGTCAAAGTTAAATTATAAAAGACCGCTAAAAATTCAAAATTAATAAAAACTAATATTCTAATTACGATAAATAAAACTAAAAATGTAGTGTATGTTTTTTATTTCTATAATTTATTTTTCAGTCTTCAATATCAAATAAAAATAATAAAAATAACACAATTCACTAAAAATTATTAAATACTTAGTAAATAATAATTAAATGTACGATATATTCACAAAACAATATAATTTCTAACTTTTTTTCCCACAACAATTAAAATTTTCTTTTATTATAAAAAATTATATTGTGTTTTATAAATCGGTTGACATGTCGTTTTAAATATTCATATGTTTTGACATTAGAACCTCAACAAACTCTACTCTAGACTTGAGTAACAAAGTTAAAGTAGTGACGTCACAATTTATTATGACAACTAATTTTTATAGTTTTGGAACGATAGTACATCTGTCATCCAGTAAATTTTTTATTTTGCGGTTAATTATGGAACGACATTTGGTAGAGTAAAGTTAACCGCGGTTAACCATAGTTAATTAAGAAACGCACCCCAGAGGTGCTCATATGGACACCTATCATATGCTTGTCATCTTTAAATACAAGTGCAAATTATCATCTACATTTAATAGGCAAGCAAAAAAGACCGTGCGCTGGAATGACGAAGCATTTAAACACCCGGAAACGCTAAATAGATATAAGGAAACAGTTACGCATAACATAGAAGAGCATGACATCTCTACTGAGGTGCAATTAAACATACAAGAAGCATGGCAAATGCTTCAATCAACCATTATAACCGCAGCACAAACTAAAATCGGAAAATTACTGAAATCACACAACGAATGGAACATAAACAAAATAAATGGAACATAAACAAAAATGGTTTGGAACATAAACAAAACAAAAACTGCGAGAAAAATGGTTAACAAGGAACACCCGAAGCTCCCAAGCTGTTTATCTATGCGCCAAGAAACCTTCAGCAAAACTTCTACGTAAAAAGAAACGCGAACACATGAAGAACTGTGTCGAAAACATCAACCAACATGCGGCCAGTGAAAATTCGATGTTGGAATTACAACATCAGCATTCACCAGCTCAACGTTGATTTCAACGGTCCGCACTCATATGCCTTGGTATCCCAGAAAAACTTGTTTCTCTGTGTAAACTCACAACATCGGGATCAAATTGTTATAGAATAGTAATCGAAGTGTCAGTTCCTGATCCTTTCGACATAACATCAGGTGTTCGACAAGGTAATGCACTCGCGCCCGTAATATTTAATTTGGCACTCGAGCACGCGATAAGAAAA